>WNLN01000004.1:0-399960 GCA_021347865.1 Sarocladiaceae sp. CBMAI 1973
GTGTTAATTGAGCTGAGTTGATATCGGTCCGCTCGATCGGATTCGCTATGCGACGGGCGTGGACGGGGATTGAGTTTCGGGAGGAGGGATTGATGCGAAAAAGATAGGACGGCTCGGAGCTGGTTGAAGCTTTCGGTTGTAACGGTGATCTCATGGAACGGTAGCCGATGGCGCGCGCTAAACCTTAAGCGCTTGACGCGCGCCTATATTCAAGCTCTAAATGAAACTCGATACAATCGGCATCCCCAGCGCTGAGAACGCAGTAAATGCTGTCTTCATTGGCATTAAGTTTATCTCTCATCATAGCCTGAGCTCTGTTTTACCCATGGTCCGGACATAGTGTCGTGCGCTTTGCTCGTGTGATGCTAGCACAGTCCTCAGTGGAACAGTCAGGCACACTCGCACTGCAATATAAGGAACGAAGCCGTTGAAAGCTCGGCAAGTCAAAAATAAGTGGCAACTCGTGACATTGAGCATACACTCCGACTCAATATCGCGTGCTCGGAAAATTCTGAGGCTCGACCACGCGCTTCTTCCGGCTGTGCGCCGCAATGAATCGCTGAGCCCCGGCCCCTCGGGCACTTTGAGTCGTAAAATGTCTCCGTGGAACTCTGAAAGGCCAGTCCAATGATCGCTAATTGTAATTGGGTGACTATGGGGCCGCTTTGTCATGCCTGTCTTGGGAATTGTCGGGTCCCTCTCGCGTCCGGGCACATTCGAATACGGTGTGGGTCCCGGAAGGAGGCAACGTGTAAGTGACTTCGTGCACATCGTATTGTTTCCTTCACGAAAGACGCAAGGTTACACTATATAAGAGACCATGGCCTTTCATTGTAGGAAGCATTGAACACACACACGACATCATCTCATAACCGCCTCAACCACACATCACCACTTCAACACTCCCCCTGAACAATGTCGGAAATGCAGTATACTCTGTGGCTCTGGCTGGAGGGCGTCTTCCCAAGACGTCTCGCCTATTTCTTCCTCATCAAAAAACTCACCCCGTCAGTCGCCGACCTTCTCGCCGGCAAGACCAATATGAAGAACATGAAACTCATTCCCATTCATCGAGAGATGCCGCCGGCAGTCTGGAGCAGTTCCGATCCCAGTGACCCACCACCAGAGGGAGCTACCAACCCATGCTTGAGGATCACAGACCCTGCAACGGGCAAGTCGAGGTTCTTATACGAAAGCACATCAATCCTATTGTACCTCGAGGAGCTTTACCCTGAGCATCCTATGCAGCCAAAGGGTCTCATCGAGCGTGCGCAGATGCACGACATGCTAGGTCTGATCAGCCTGATCGGAAGCGACACAAACTATAAGCTCCGCAACACTATTCCCCCACATGGCATGATGATGGGTCTCATGCCCGAGAACCAAAGTCAAACTGCCGCCGAGAACGCAAAGATGCATGAAAAGAAAGGTCTGCTCAAATTGCTAGATTGGGCCAAGGAGTTCGGCTGCCTCGACAAGGGATGGTTGACCCCGGGAGTCGACGGGCCTGGCTTGGTCGATGTGGCCTTGGTGCCTAACTTTCGGTTCGTGGAGCTTGTATGGGGAATTGATATCTTGGAGGATGAGGATCTTAAGGCGTTTTCTGAGTGGTATGGGAGGTTCAAGTCTTTGCCGTTCTGGAAGGAATATGAGGAGAGGGAGGATGCACTACCTGCGATGTTGGCATTTGGCAAGACGTCGAGGGCCGCTTGGATGGATTCGCCACAGTGATGGGTCTGAGTATACTAGTGAAAGGTCAATAAAACAAGTTCCCGCTCGGCATAGTTGTAGATAGTCTCGATCGAAATATGTTATGAACAGCACCACAAGTGCGAGCCAGTATGAAGTCGTTGAAGATGTGTTTGACCAATTCAGAAGTATTTACAGATGAATAGCTAAAGTATATACAGGCAGAGAGTCTATGCATGAAAGCATCTCCCCACGGCCCTAAGATCTAGAAGTTGCGCTTGATGGCCTTGCGCTTGCACTTGTCACGCAGCTCATAGGTAGAGTCAATCTCACCCCACTTGATGTTGCTGAACGTGACAGAAGTATCAGGCTGATTCTCACGGATGACAGACGGCGCACCCTCACCAGCCTGGCAAGGACCAGCGTAGTCAGAGTCGAGCCACGACATGTTACCGCCCTCATCCCACCAGACGCTGAAAGCAAGAACCATACCACGAGACATAGCCTCGCCCATAGCCTTGGTGGCACCGAGATCCATGTAGCGCGCGGCACCGTGGGCCTCGCAGTATGGGTCGTCCATCCAGTTGAGGTCGGTGGTGACGTTGTTCTCGACGACGTAGGCGTTTTCGATCTTCTTGCCGTCTTGGATGTAAAAACGGCGGTATTCGATTAGGTTGCCCTCGTCGTCGGCGGGGAATTGGGTGACGACGGTGAAGGGGCGGGTGGTGTCGACGAGCATGTCGTAGCCGTAGTAGTTGGGGTTGCCGACGGCATAAGGGTTGTAGCCGCAGCCGTTCTTGTCGCAGACACCGTCGAACTCGCACTCGGCGCCATCACACTCGAAGAGGCCGGTCTGGTTGCAGGGGTGAGGTGCAAGGTGAGTAGCGCGTGCATTGGCCTCCCAGATGTCGAGCTCGTTGCAGCAAGAGCCGTAGCCCTCGAGGTTAGGCTATCGAAAACATGTCAGAGTCGTGCAAAGTCAAGATCAGAAGGGCCACTTACCTCGCCATTGATGAAGGGAGTAGTGAAGCACTGGGCGTCACAGTATCCAGTACCGTAGTAGGCTCCGGCCTTGTTGAGATCGCTCTTGCCACCATCGGCTACCATCTCGGAGAGGTAGAGGGCACCGTTCATGCCGCAAGGCAGCTTGGAGACATCCACGTCGAAGCTAAACTCCTGGCCAGTAAGCTCGAGCATCTCGTAGGTCTGCTCATCCTCTGCGAGCAAGTACACGCGCGGGCTGATGACGGAACCATCATCCCTGAGCATGTCAAGGAAAAGCTCATCGTCGGTGGTCTCGACACCATACTGGGTCAAGTCGGAAATGCCCTCCATAACGCAGTTGACCTGGCAAGTCTCCTCATCGGGGCATGCTGTAGAGTTGGGCGCGCTGCCCCAGTTGCCGCATCCATAGCTAGGAGCATCCTTCTGGTACACGGGGTGAGATAGAGAGTCGAGCACAATCTTGGTGTCTTGGGAAACACAGCCTCCAGCCTTGGTGCACTTCCACGTAGTCAGGCTAGGGTGAACCTCAGGAGTGTCGTCCGGAGTCTGAGCAGAGACAAGTCCGAGAAGGACGGCAGCGACGAAAGGGATAGAACGAGCCATAGTGAGTGATTGTCCGTCAATTGAAGCTGGATTGCGGTACAAAAGAACAAGAAGAAGGGCACCATGATGTAGACCTCTTGGCTTTTATACATCACTGTCTGCCGAGCGCGGCATGATCGCATGAACAAGGATGCCTAGGTTCTCCGCCCCAGACTATGGGCCAGCCCGCTGTCTGGGGCAAACGAGCCGACTCTGGCCACCATTTCCACGAATCTCATGTCCTTAATTGACGGCTAGACAAAGCGACGCTCCGGTGAAGCGGCCCAGGACCCCGTTTACAAACCACTGACTACAGTACAGTACCCGCTCTAGTGTCAAGGATAAATGAGGCGGCCGAGTAAAAGATTGATGCGACTGCGGGGAGGACCACCCCTTGGGAAATTGGAGTAATTGGAGACTCCCAGAAAAACTAGTCGCTGGGTGCATGAAGGCATGAATCCGAAAAAGGCATCTTCGGAGTTGCATCGTCCTTGTTTCGCGATAGGCATGTAATTGCCCGATTGGGAAGAACCGGAGAGGCACGCCGACAGGGGCCACAGACCAAGCAAGTTAGGCACAATATGATAGGCATGTTGTGGAGGCGAGCCGAGGGATGTGCCTGGAACAGCAAGGGTGTCGGCTGTAATTCGGTGCACATGGCGGATTAATGTTGTTTGTTCATAAGCGAACCAGGTACCAGATCTGATCAACGGTAATCGTCAGAGCATGTTTCGATCAACGGGCGATCGGCTCCGGACACCCTGTTTCTACCTGAACCCCGCCTTCCAGGGCATTGCAGGCCAAGTTTGACGGCCCCAAGGTGACAAATGTTTTCAGAGGCATCGTCGCTTGACGAATCACGTCGCCTTGTGTGTACGTTGAGCGGTGACACTAGGCTTGAAGATTAGCACTCACACGGCATTCGCTAACTGGAGAACCGTCACTCAAGGGCTTCATCATCAGACGCCGACTGATGTGCATATATATTTAATTACCTATTTTTCACGGAAAGACCTTTCTTCATGGGTGCACACAGACCTCATTACAGTGCAACCTTCCGAAGAGTCTTCACCCGTACAGGCCCAACTAGCCCATGAGGCTGCCATGGGGCTGCGGTGTAGAATATAGGAACCTGCGGGGGAGCGGTGTTCTCCTTGACGTAATCGAGGCGAGACTTGACCGCATTGAACAAAGTAGATGCTGTCTCGACCCTGATTGAGTTTGAACCTGACTTCAAGAAGTCGGAGATGTCAACCTGTGTGTTGAAAATGTTGACCGCTGGCAATTGTCTGTCGTTGATCCAAACCTTCATGGTGTTCAAAGCAGGACCGAGATCTAGTATCGCGATGGTATCTTCTCTTGGAAGGCCGCAGATCTTGGGGGCTCTGAAGACAGCCGTATATATCCCGACTCCAGAGACGTTCTGGTACCCTTCAATCTCCGACCATGGCGCAAGACCTTTCTGAGTGCCGAGATCGAACAACTTTCTGACAGATGTGGAGTTTCGCGTAGAAGGGCCCGGAACCCATGATTCGATGGTCAGATTCCACGACTCGATCTGTAGCTCTGGTAGCTTCGACGCCTTACCAGCCTTCAGAACCGGGATGGTCTTTGTATGACCATTCGACAGCTCGACCGTAGCTGAGTGAGAGTCTTGCACGGCAACTGACACTTTCTCGTCGGCGGAATCATAGAAGGCATAAGCGACATTGCTGGAGTGAGAGCGCACATGCTGTCGACTCTTCGCGGGCCTCAACGCCACAAGAGCGGTCTCGCTCTTATTGAGAGCAACCTTGAAAGTGACCTTGTCTAATTCCCGTGTGTAGACTGCGATGGCCTTTTGTTCTCCAGTCCATGCGTTGAGTTTGTAAGGCACTTGGTCCTGTGCCGCAGCGACTGTGATGTCGAACGTGGCCGTTGAACCCTGGTTGTAGAGGTATATGTACTCAGATCCTTCGTCGCTTCTCCAGAAGGTGTACAAGTCCTCTGCAGCCTTTTGAGGGTTAGAAACCGGGACGACTCGAGGCTCGACTGCAAGTTCAGCTAGAGCCTTAGACAAGCCATCGATTGTCGAGACAGTCTTCACGTTACGGTGCCCGGCTGACTCGAGCTCCTTGATGGTTTTGGACACGGCTTCTTGACCACGGGACCCGATCGTCTTTGAGGGCAGCTTGCCAATCACAACTATCGGAAGTCCCTCAGCGGCCAACTTTGATAGCTTCCCCGCTGCCTCAGCGCTGATAAACTCCTGCTTGTCCAGAATGAGAGCGCGATAAGCTGCTCCTGAAGGGTCAAGTACAGCATCATGGACCTCGAGTGCCTCAACGGCCAAATTTGCGGGTCCAAGGTATTCGTATGTGAAGCCTGGGCAACTTTGTTAGTATATTTGTTGCATATAACAATAGTGTAAGTCACATACCATGTGCACGGAGATCGGTGCCGTTGCGTTCTGGTGTCTGTCTGTACGGATCCTTGTACAAGTAGAATGCCAGATCTCTCTTAGGAGTTCCTGACTGGAGAACGCGCTGGTTGCGGGCTGTATAGTCGATCGAGTCCGACATGTATTCCCAAGCAGGTTGCTTCGGGCTCCAGAGCTCGGAATAGACGTAGTTGAATGGGGTAAATCCCGGCCAAGTTGACCCATTACGCTCTCCACTGTATGTTGCTCCGTGAATCATCTTCGAGTTGACACCAGCGGCGAAAGCCTCATGGAAAAGATCAAGCAGAGAGGGAATAGTTTGACTGTATGCACCAGACTGAACGGCTCCGATCTCGGTGGAGATGATGTTTCGGCGACCAAGGTGAGCTGGGCCGACGAACTGGGACATCTCGTCTACTGTTTTGAATCCTAGTGACTCGAGCTCAGGTGCAGCAACGAGAGAGACGTCGGCCAACTAGGAAGAAAGGTTAGAAACTCTGCTTGAGACATTGCAGAAGGAGATGGGATGAGGTACTATCTCAATCGGCATTCCATATCCGACTTGGGCAGAGTGACTTAGGCCCAAGCTCTCAGCCCAGGCTTCGAAGACTTCTAAGTAGGCCTGATAGCCCTCGTTGAGAGTGGTACGGTAATCCTGGAGAAATCTGCTCTGTCCGTCGTTTGCCGCGCCATCGAGATAGAAGGTCACATTATAAGGCGCGCCGTAGGCCGCATAGCTGTTGGACTCGTGGAACAATAGAGGTAAGTACTTGACGATGTCGTATCCGCGCTGCTGCTTGAACCTCTTGTCCATGTCTAGACCCCAGTAGAGCGAGGCTTGGATTTCCATGCTGTCTTCCCACGCTAGGAACAGTCAGCCTCTATCGAGATCAGACATCAGGCAAAACAGTACTCACTATGCTGACCAATATCCTTGAGAAGTGCGCGAATCTGGGGAGTTAGGAGGTGTTCCTCCCAGAACTTTGTCGTGAGCTCAGCGCCAGCAGCACTGAAGTGATCTGTTACCCAAGAGCCATTTGAAACCACGTTGAGGTTGACCCCAGTGACGGATCTCTGGTTACTGTAACGCTCGTAATGGGCAAAAACGATGTATTCGTCATAGTCATCCGGTGCTTGCCACGTAAGACTTCCGTCTGCAACCTTACTGGTGAGATCAACAAGAGAGTCCTCAGCAAGAGCGATGTAAGTGTTCTCAGCATCAGAGCTGGTGGCTATTGTGCGATGTTAGCTTGAACACGGCTTTTGAAAAGTGCTGACAGGGAAACGTACTATTGACTACACCTGCAGCCGAGACACCAATGAGGCGGCTTGCCCCGAAATGTTCTTGAGGGTGCATATACTCCGTATGCTCGTTCCAGTCGATGTTTGCGGCGGGAAGCTTCCCATCAAATTTCTCGCCGCCTTTAATAGTTGTCTTCCCGTACACTACCTGGACTGATAGACCTGGGGTGAGCGGCTCCGAAGGAACGCCTTGTCCTTGGTTAGCGCCCAGAGCAACATCCATGTGAATGTCGTTCTCTTTTGAAGTCTCCAATGCTAGTTGAAGAACATCTCTGAAAGCAGGAGTGCCAAAGGAGTAGGCTTCAGCAACGGGTCTCGATGCCTGCCAATAGCCGTAGTTGTAGAAGGGCAGGAATTCGAGGCCGCCTGCGCCCAGTTTCTTCAGACCTTTGATGTCATCTTCAAGAATCTTGTGATCGACATTGGCATCAGGTAGCCTATTTGCTCCCAAAAGAATGGTTAGTACTCATAATAGGTTCGAAGGCACAAGTAACTTGGTAGGAGAAGCCCATGCTTACCAGTATCGGAACTTGGGGCGCACTTCAACAGGTGGATCCGAGAAACCAGGAACAATTTTCTCCGGATGAGACGACCTTGTGTATGCCTCCGGGATGGCAAAGGCCGTACCAACTAGTAGGGCAACGACTTGGCTGCAGAGAAACAACATTGTCAAACTCCAGTTCCTGAATACGGGTACGATATACAGGTACTGATTGAGTCTGGATCTTGAGAAAGGATTGAGCGTCTGATGTTCTTTTATAGATACTCCACAAAGCTCTGACCTCCCTTAATGAAGATCAGCATGACTCGAAAATGGCAGGGGCAAGCTTTAACGATGCCGAAACTTCGGCTCGGTCTCGCTCCGCATTGTCGCGAAGGACCGAGCAGCTCGCTCGAGGCTGTCGTCATTACGATGCACCCCAGGAAACCCCAGATTAGGCTTACTAGATTCTGCAAAGCAAACCGAGAGAACCGATAGTCCGGAACCTCTTCAAAGGCGGGGTAGGGCCAAGGTTGCCTACGAAGACCCAAGCATGATAGCCTATCGTGATGCTCTAAGGCAAGTCATGTGCCTTGCAGGAGCAGAAAGCAACAATCGCCAGGCCACAGTCGCTCTCTACAATGAAAGACTATTATAGCGTAAGGGCGACTGGAATACACAGGCTCTACAGCTGTCCATACCATTGCGGCCAGGCAACATGGCCAGTTCTGAGGACATGAACAATGCATCTGTCAGCGAGCTTGGGTCAGTGTCACTTTCGGTCACTTCTCGGCCTCTCGCGTCCCTGGGTATCAAGCTGCGGGGCTTGCATTAAATGCGATTTCTAGATTCATATGAGGTAAGACTGAGATGCGGAGCGGAAGCTCGGCAGTTCTAGTCTGGGGACGTGATAAATAGCTCGTTCTCGCTCCCGCCTCGTTCCCATCTCGTTCTCGCTTTCACCTCGTTCTTGCTTTCGTCCCACTCTAAACCACGTAGGTGCTCTACTCAGACTCTGCAAATTGAGCATTAAGGTAAATAATGCTGAACGATGGGATTGAACTATATATTTATGATTTATCGGTTCTTGGCTATGTGATGATCCTTGCTGATTCTTTCCTTGGCTTTGCTACCACGAGAACGTACGACAAGTAGCCACAGCAGGTTACGTGCTTGACTTTAGTCTACTCTCCTCCCTACTAATTCTTCCTCGTTTAACAGAATTCCACCTCGAAATCAAAATCAACGGGCTTTAGTGTATACTGGGCCAACGCACGCGGCCCACAGCTCCGGGAGCCCAGACCATGGTGCTGCGCGTCTAGCCGGAGGATTACATAGCCCTTCTTCCTCTTACGCAGCTCGCGCGGATGCCTGCTCTTTTCGAGATCATCCGCGGTGAACCTGCTAGCCATAAAACTGAAGCCGGACTGCGAACCGAAACGAGCCTCCACGGACAATGCAGGCATGGCATCATCCTCTGACGCCGCGGACAGCTTCACCCTGCGCACGTCAGTGCGGTTGGAGGTCTCCTGTGGGAACTCATAGTCGACGAACAAACCGTCCACGGTAGATGACCAGTTGCCAAAGTGCTGGGACAGCTTCCTGTCTCTGTACGATTCCCCGGGCCCGCGGCCAAACCACTCGACGTTGTCCAGAGCGCTGGGAAGTCCCATGGTGAATCCAATTCGGGGCAACGTTGTCGGCAGATTCCTGCCTACGGGCTTCCCTGAGCAGCGAAGATGGAACGTGCCATCGGAGCGGAAGGCGTAGACCGTGGTCGTGTTGATGGACCACGACAAGGCCCTGGGGCCGATCTTGCTCTCGAGGACAAGAATCAGCGACGAACCGGTGCATGACCAGCTCACAGACTGTGTGTGCGGACGTGTCAGGTGAAGAAACTTCTGCTTCCAGTCTTTGCCATCTTCGGGAGCGTCGTTGTCCGTGGGGGCACGGTAGAGGCTCAGTTCGGGTCCAAGGGATTTGTGGAGGACTTGCCTGCCGTTCTTCAGCCAAGACGTTAGCTTGCCCGAGACGAGGGAGAAGACCCAGGATGTCGTGACCGTGGTGATTTCCAGTGTGCTGGAGGTCGCGGTAACACGTGGAGCTCCCTCCCCTGACCCAACAGACTCGGCTGGAGAGCGGAGAGGAGGTGGCTTTTGAACCTCAAGCTGGGTGGTGGCGATGATGTGGCTTGTGTCAGTCCAGCTGTTGGCTGCCTTGAGGGTAAAGTCCAACTGGACGTATACGTCAGATCGGATCGAGGACAAGTCGAAATCCGGGAGGTCCAGCTTGCCCTTGGAATGAGGCTCGAGATCCCGAGGCATGGCGGCCAGGCCGAGCTTCCGCTTCACACCATCCGCCACCAGCCACGCCTCGCACTTGAGGTGGTCAAGCGTGATGAGATCGTAGCGATTGGTGATGACAGCCGACCCGTCCTCGCCGGTCTCAACGTCTACCGGCTCGATAGCCTTCTTGTACTCGAGCAGAGCCGGTTTGGGCGTGTGATCGGAAAACAGAACACCATCCATGACGAAGTTGCCGTCGTTTGGCTCGTCTCCGAAATCGCCTCCGTATGCGAAGAACTCCTCGCCGTCCTCGGCCTTGGTAATGAGCCCGTGGTTTGCCCACTCCCACACCCAGCCGCCCTGCAGACGAGGATACTTGTAGAAGAGATCAATGTATTCCCGCATGTTCCCAGGCCCATTGCCCATGGCGTGTAGGAACTCGCAAAGCACAAGTGGCTTTGTCCAATTAGGCTCTAGCGCAAGCTCCTCGAGGACGTCCGGGTGAGGGTACATCATAGAGTACATATCGACGGTCTTGGCATTGAAGTCCCGCTCGTAGTGGATCGGACGGCTCTGGTCCATCATCTTGATCTCATCGAACATGGCCTGGAAGTTCTGGCCGTAAAAGGCCTCGTTGCCCAGGGACCAGATGATGACGCTGGGGTGGTTCTTGTCGCGAGCGAAGAGCTGCAAGGCTCTGTCGACATGCTGCGCCCTCCACTCAGGCTTATCCGCTGGCGAATCCTTGCTGCTGACTTTGTACTTTTTAATGGAGAACGGCTGCATCTGGACCTCAATGGGCAGCTCCGTGTGCTCGACGGTCCAGAAGCCATGAGACTCAACATCAGCCTCATCCATGACCCAGAAGCCCAGCTCGTCGGCTAGGGCATAGAAGCGCGGGTCTGTCGGCTGGTGAGACGTCCGAATGGAGTTGATATTACACTTCTTCATCAACAGAAGATCCTGCTTCATGAACTCATAAGGAACTGCTCGCCCGAAGCGAGGGTGGTGCTCGTGGCGATTTGCTCCCCTGAAGACGATTCGCCGCCCATTGACTTTAATGATGCCATTAGTGATTTCAACGCGACGGAATCCCACGTTCTGCGCGATATATCGCCCGCCAAAGGACAAAACAAGCCTGTAGAGCTGCGGGTCTTCTGCAGACCACTTCCGGGGGCTTTTAAGCTGGAACCTGAAGGTACAGTCCGGTGCTGCGGGCTTCGAGTCAGAAGCAACGGTGTTGTGACTGGCGTCTAGGAGTCTCGCGTCCACGGGGCCTGACCCAGATACAGTGACGTTGAGAACAAGCTCGGCATTCCTGTAGTCATTGTCAAGGTTGGTGTGGACGCGGAAGTCCTCGATGTGATTGTGGGGGAAGGCATGTATGAAAACATCGCGGAAGATGCCACTCATGCGCCATTGATCCTGGTCCTCAAGGTACGAGCCTGCCGTCGTTGGTCAGTCTGCCAGGACACAAGTCATGCATACATGCAGAAGAAGAAAAGATACGGAAGACTGGGCTGGGACCTCATCTTACCATCGCAATACTGGTATACTTTCACAGCCAGAACGTTATCAGTGTGTAGCCGGACCAGGGAAGTAATATCAAACTCAGATGGGTTCCTCGAGCCCTGGGAGTACCCAACTTCAGCGCCGTTAACATAGACGTGGAAGGCAGAGTCGACGCCTTCGAAGCGCAGCCTCAGCTGCTGACCCTCAAAGCTGGCTGGAACCGAGAACCTCCGAACGTAGCTCCCGGTCTGGTTATCGTCGAACGGGACATTCGGGGGGTCGATGAAGAAAGGATAGTTGAGGTTAGTGTAGTGTGGGAAGCCCTATTATCCCAAGACGAGTCAGCGAACCCACTCCAGGACACTCGACCCCTTCATCGCGATTGCAGCTTTCCACCAGCGGGGGAACGATTGACAGAATACGTGGCATGTACTTACCCATCCCTGCAGCTGCCAGTGGCCTGGTACTTCAATCTCGCTCCATCCGGAGGTGTCGAATGACGGGGCTTCGAACCCCTCGACGGCCTCGAAGGGGCTGTTGGCGTGACTGAACTTCCATTTGCCGCTTAGGCAGAGTGAGGTCGACTTGAGAGTGTTGCCAGATAAGGCATCCTGCTCAGACTCGAAGAGGAAGAAGTATGCCCGGGGATCCAAGGTGTTGCGATGAATGACTTCAATGTTGGACCAATCGGGCTTCGTGGCGGGGAAGTGAGTGATGAGTGCGTTCTTAGACATGATTATGATGAATACCACATAAACCCAAGTAGCCAGGAGTAAATACTTTCTAAAAGAGATCAATCGTATCTGTCTGTAAGTTGCCGCTCAGGGTCTGTGGCCGTGGCAGCGAGAGGGACAGAGCCAGAGCTAGGGCGCACTCGACGCCACTTATAAGGCAGTCAAGATTTAAGAGCAAGGCCAAGACCAAAGCCAAGTCCCTTCAACGCTTGTTCCTTCACCTGAGCCAAGCGGGCTCGTCTACAAAGCATAGTGAATGCGCTAACGACGGGCACTCCTCCGCCACGCGGTCGGCGTTCCATCCCTCAACACTCTGGTTAGCGGAGAAAGAACCGGGATCTGCTCTCTTCTCTGGGGGGCATGGATAGAATAGCGCGTGCGCTAAAAGGGTGCAGCTAGAACAAACCTCGTCCTGGTGGAGTGGGTAGACATGTTACGGTGTTGAATCCCACCCGCGACTGGCGTTGTGTGCGTACTACGAAGACGGAGTGAGGATGAGGACTGTGTGATGCGGCTCACGTCCGATAGGCTACCGTATGCTACCTTGGCTGAGGGTCCAAGACACGTACTTGGTTACAGATATCTACCTAGTTTCTCAAAGGATCCCAATGTCCCCGCCTGGGCCTTCCTCTTGCCCGTTTAGCTGATTCTGTTTGCTCTCTGGACACCTCTTCGTCCCATTGCGCTGCTAGTTCGTGCACCCGCCTGCTAGGGGAGCCGTCGGATTACCATCGACATGGACACAGGTCCAGACACTGTATCGTGTCCTCTCCTTCCGGTCCTCGGAGTGAATACGTGGCCCGGCCCAGTTGCCCAAAGGCGGCCCCCCAGATGCTCGCTCGCCCTTCAAAGGTCCAGTATTAAGTGCCCCAGCGTCATCAGCTTCTATTGATTACTACAATAAGACCTTCGAAACCACATGGTAATGCATTCTCACAACCAGGGTCAGGAACTGCCCAGTGCGGTTGCTACTCCTCAGCGGTCGCGTTACTTTCTATCGTCTGGAGACACTGCCGATTCGCGATGCTTGACCCTCGCCTTGTCCTTGTCGGGACCCTCATCCAGAGTGCCCTCTTCGGCCGAACCCTGCGATTTGCCGTCGAATATCTCCGCAATCTCCTCCAGCGTCCTGCCCTTGGTCTCGGGGAAGAAGAACCAGACGATGACGGCGAGCGAGGCCAAAAGACAGCAGAAGACGGTGTAGTACCTCCAGCCGATGGCCTGCATGGCGATCGGGTTCACGAACATGCCCAGGATGAGGCCGATGTAGGTGCTGCAGTACGCGGCCGTCACGCCGCGCCCGCGCAGGGTGTACTGGAAGATCTCGATGGGGTAGGCCGGCATTAGCGGCGTAAAGGCGATGTCGTAGAAGAAGAAGTAGATGAAGATGAAGGCGACGACGACGTTTCCAACGGTCTGGTTCAGGGTCTCCACGAAGACGCTCGTCAGGACCGTCCACGCGATGTACGAGAGGCACATGCCGCACGCGGAGACCAGGAACAGGGTTCGCCGCCCAACAAGATCGACCATGAGGGCGCCGCCGAAGACGGCGGCGAACCAGTTGAAGAGCTGCAGGAGGCCGTTGATCAGCGCCTGCTGCGAGACCTTTGTGATGCCGACGCTGTTGAGCACGAGGACGAGGTAGTATGACACCACGCCGTTGCCTGACCACTGGGCGAACCAGCCGACAGTGACAGCGATGAACGTCCGCCTCCGGTTCGCAGGTGTCGAGAAGAGGTCAAAGAAGGACGAGGAGGACACCGCCGCGTGCTCGAGCTGGATGCTTTCCGCAATTTCGTTCATCTCGAAGGCTACCAGGGGTGAGGCTTGGTCTCCGGCGCCGTGGTATTTGACGAGTATTTTCCGGGCTTCCTCGTGCTTCTCGTGAGCGACCAGCCATCTGAAAGGTAATCTCACGTTAGTTACACAGATGCCGGAGGAAAGCGAGCGTGCAGCGCACCGGGGGAAGGGGTTTGGGTCGCACCTGGGCGATTCGGGCAACCAGATCATCCACATGACCTGGAGGAATGGGAGCGCGCCCTGCAAGGCCGATGGGATCCTCCAGCTCCAGGATCCGCTCAGCTTGAAGGTGCCGTACGTAGACCAAGCAGCGAGAACAGCGCCCAAGAACTAGAGCCCAAGTTAGATCAAGGCCAAGGGCCAAGAAGGGGGAGACGAGATGGGCCTTTTCTCACGTAGAAAGTGTTGTACAGGGCCGTCAGCTTCCCCCGCTGTGTCGGGTATGCCAGTTCGGCGACGAGAATCGGAGAAGGAATCGCAATGAAAGCTGTTGCGGCCCCCAGTATGAACCGCGAGATCAGAAACATCTCGACGTTCTGGGAGCTTGCTTGGAGGACGGCCCCGGACAGCAGCATGGCGAAGCCGATCCACATGGGGAACTTCCTGCCGAACCGATCCGAGAGCCAGGTCGTGGGGAAGATGGCCAGGATCTTGCCGATGGGGTACAAAGCGTTCATCAGGCCGAGGAGGGAGGCGCTGGGGGTGTTGAAGTAGTCTCGCCACTGTGGCAGGGTCTGGAGTCCGTTCATCATTGCTCCTGTACTTGGAATCAGCTTTCCACTGTTGTTTACGAGGATGCCTATTTTGTAGCCAAGGTAGTTTACGAACCATCGAAGCCGACTGTTGCCGATGAGAGGAGCGGGACGAGGAGGATCAAGTTCAACCTGAGGATACAGCTCTGCTTGTACCATGTAGGTGCATCATGGGGAAGAACCTGTAGGATATTGTTCAGCGAAAAGTCCATGTAAATATCACGGTTGCAAAGGTGCAGTGCATGCATGGCTTCACTTACAGCCACCAGGTTGGGCGACAAGCTCTCCCTATTGGGAGCAAACCTTTTGAAGGGAAACATGATTCTTTGGTGTTGATTAATGACTTCTCTTCCAATATCGGACAGTAGGCGTGGTCTCTTCTTCTTTGGGCTGCAAGGAGAAGCTGCGAGCTGTGGTGAACAACAGTTGGGCAAAAGGAGGGTTTCAACCTGGCCTTATACACTCTTGAGACAAGGTCATTGCTGGTGACGTTCTGCTGAGAGACATGTATGCCCTACAAGATCGCGGACAAGGACGTGTCCATCCCGGAACAGATGATGGCTAACTGGAGAGTCCTGGCTTAGAGGCAGAATGAACAGCGCGACCCGCGAACCCCGGATCCTAAACCTGGGGCAAAAGGCGAAAGCTTCACCCTAGCGCTCAGCTCAACTCAGCAAAATCTCCTCCCCAAGTGAAGTTATCGCCATGCCCCGAGATTACGGAACCAGAAACTCTAAAACTCAGCCCAGAGCTATACTGAGCCTCCAGCGCCTCGTCCTAAGAACCGCTCTAGCCGAAAGGAAGGTCCGCGGACGTTCCCCCTTCTGTAGCCTGCCAGTAGCCTCCCATTAGAAAGGAGTCTAGGAGGCCTAGCTTGGCTTACATCGAAGTCGAGGCCGGCGGGAAGAGGAGTGTGGAAAGTGTGGATAGGCGGGGACGGCACCCGCCGGTCGTTTAGAGACTAGCATGGCATGGCGTTTCTTAGGGTGCATGCGATGCGATGCGATGCAATGCGGATACCTGCATCAGGATCACGCACGATCTTACCGGATTTGGGTCGCGGGGACGGTCCGCGCCATGAGTAAGGTATAGTGAGGTGAGGTGAGGCAAGGTCACTAAGATGACAAGTTGTAACTATTCAACATGAACGGTGCCAGCAGATGAACAGCTTCCCCATCTTGGCTTCGGCTGCCATTGCTTGTGCCGCTTCATGTCCTTTGACTGTACGGCAATGCCGCTCTCTGCACCGGAGAATTCGAACGCTCCCCATGGGCTGGAAGAGTATGAGGTTGACCACCGTTGTCCCTCACTCTACCACGTGAACACAGCAACAATGCATCAGCTCTTCCACGAATGCGTTCCCGTTTTTATGCGGAGTAGTCTACTTGGTTTAACTGGGGAAGGATTTGCAGGGGCGGGGAGGCGCATGCGTACGTTGCCTTACCTTGTCTCCTCCCCTGATCGTCATCGTCGTTGTCGTCTTCCGGCTATAAGAACACGAGTCGGGTCTAAAGTCGGAGTGCAACCGGGTCAACCTGTGCCATCTGCTCTGCTTGCCTTCTCGCACAACAAATATACCAGTTGAAACATCCTGTCACGTCTCACTAAGCCTCCCAGATCGCCCACCTTTCTTACTCTACTCGTCAGTCACAATGGCAGACAGGTCCTACAACTTTCTCACGGCCGAGCAGGTCGACCACTTCCTGACGTACGGCTGGGTTAGGATCCCCGAGGCCTTCACCCAGGAGCAGGCGGACGAATGGACCAAGGACCTCTGGGTCCGCCTAGGCTACGAAAAGGATGACAAGAGCACCTGGGTCATGGAGAAGGTCAACATGCCGGGCCACAACACCATCGACGCCGGCGAGTTCGCACCCAAGGCATGGGGCGCCATCTGCGAGCTAACCGGCGGCGAGGATAGGATCGATCCCGTCTCTAAGCACTGGCAGGACGCCTTCATTGTCAACCTTGGCAGTGAGAGCTCCAAGGGCAAGCCCATTGCCCCCCGGGACCTGAACAACTGGCACGTCGATGGCGATTTCTTCACCCACTTTCTCGACTCCCCCGAGCAGGGCCTGCTCGTCATCCCGGTCCTCAGTCCCATCGCGGAGCACGGGGGCGGCACATACATCTGCCCGGACGGCATCCGCGTCGTGGCCAGGCACCTCCACGACAACCCGGGTGGCGTCACGCCCTACATGGCGCGCCTCGGCGAGGAGAGCAGCTCGGAGTACTACGAGTACAGATGGTTCGGGGACCAGGTCCAGGACCCGTCAAAGTGCAACCTCTTCCAGGAGATGACGGGCGACGTCGGCGACGTCATCCTACTGCACCCCTTTATGCTGCACTCGGCGTCCCGGAACGCTCTACACACCCCGCGTATTATCACCAACCCCTCCATCTACCTCAAGGAACCCTTCAACTTCCATCGCCAGGACCCCAAGGACTACTCGCTTGTCGAGCTGAAGATCTTCCGGGAGCTCGGGGTGGATAGCCTCCCGGACTGGCACATAACCGGGGAGAGGAAGAGGACCCAGCCCGGCCGCGTGGAGATCCACGACCGCATGAGGGACATCGAGAAGCGGAGACTGGCCGGAGAGAATCTTGGAGGTACCGGTGATACTGGCGTCGAAGTCGATCGGAAGCTTGTCAAGAATCTGTTTGTGCCGCTGGAGAAGAAGGTGAAGCAGGTTACCGTTTAAGGGGCAAGGCAGGCAGCCAGGCAGCCAGGCAGGTAGTATAACATGGAGTTATTCTACTGCCATGACCTTTTACTTCTGTCACAATTCGACAAAGAATCCAATATTCTGCCTACCTACTTTTCACATCGCACAAGCATTAGGCTTATCGCGTCTTCCCTGGCCATCGTGACCGAAGCTTCCCAGCAAACTCCTGAGAACCAGGTCGCCGAGCGCTCCGTTTGGCGGCATTATCTGCTCGTCCGGATTTCGCAGTCGACGCTAACCTCTTCTCGCAACAGAGAAAGCATCGGTCCAAGGAAAAGATCGCCGTGAGCTGTAACGCGAAAGTGGCCAGGACACGGTGCTTCTGTAGACCCCGCCCATCTGACGGCCGTGTAAGTGAGTGGCCCCAGTGGACCCCGCTCGACTGTAAGCACAACGTCTTAACAAAAGGACATCCAGGTTCAGGGCGCCGGGGAAGAGGGCAAGAGGAGATAGCGCTTCCGGGGAAGTCATCCCTGTCGTTCCATGCCAGAATACGTGCCATCCCTCTCCACACGTGGTGGTCTGGGTTGCAGCCTACCTATCTTACCTTAGAGGTCCTCACCGCGTGGTTGGTTGTTACTGCACTGACCCCTGGTCTAAGATGACGACCATACCGGCTGGTAAATTACGATTCGTGAAAAGAGTCCTTGGAAGTGGAATAAAATGCTATATGAAATAGTCATGTTGCTTCTGTATCAGTACGCCTCCCCGAGCCGGTCATGCTGTGGTTAAGACCTCTGATGTGAACCCTTATAGACGGACCTCAAGCACTCGGAGCCTCCCTAGTTTCTTCTTCCTTTCGTTTTCTCTCCCTTTCACGAGTGACGACATCTCAAACTTGCACAGTATGACGTTAGTCAAGGATATGCCGTATAGCGACCTGGCTTTTGACAGCCGCGTAGTGGCCACAGCTCGGGTGGTTGTTCACAACAGCGGCTGGCTGGGGCCCGGAACCTCTATGAGTGACAACCATTGGTCCATATATCTCATACTGGCCAGTGGCAAGGATTCCGTGAGACTCAACATGCGGGCAGACTACGGAGATCCAGAGGGCACTCTCGAATGCTCATCACATTCATACACATGTCCAACCTCAGCTCTCCGATTTTGGGACTACCGGCTCAGAGATAACGTTACCGTGGGACATATATATCAGCTCCTATTGTGTTACCGTCGCCACCAATACCGCATGTCCGGTGGCGGGTCTGGCTGTCGGTTCTGGATGTAAGTCTGGCCTCACGACCTCCGGGTTCAGCACCCCCCACAAGGCCTCTGCTGCGGCTGACCTTTTCAATAGTCTAACCGTCATTGGTGATATTTCTGGAAACGGCTGGTTGTTAAACCAGGAAGCATTAATGGACCTGTGGCCTCACTTGTTGTTCAGGTACTCGGCCTCCGGGCAGCTTCAAGAGCTGCAGATGGTTCCCGGGGAATTTATATGATACTAGAGACAGAAGAAGGAGCAGCCTGAACCTCTTGGCTAAGATATGCGTATGGTGACTTTGCATGTGCGTTGCGTAGTGACGGGCGAGGGAGTTTTCAAGTCCAGTCCCGCGTTAATGACCTCGGTTGCGCTGTACATCCTGTTCTTATCGCCCACCCACTAAGAACTAATCGTTCAATGTCCATGTTAGGGATCCACGAGCGAGCAAAAAGTGACGTATGCTACACATCGGAACCTGAGTGGTAATCCGGCAGTTGGGTGAAACTCCCACGTAGGATACTCACTTGCGTTCGACTAACTGCTTCTGAGATGTGCGGACGGTCCCCGCTACCCACGACCTCAATGGGCCCGGACAGTGCCTGCGGAACCAGGTGGTAGCAACTAAACCCTATGCGAATAACAGGGGACACTCCCCCGAGGTCCTGTTGCACTCACTCTGCGCCTTTGTCATAGTAAGCACACACATTTCTCAGGCCTAGCGATCAAGTAAAAAGTAAAAGTCCTACCAATCTACTGGAAAACACAGTAGCGAACTTTTTTTATCTAAATCTGCTTCTAGTTAAGCCAGGGTCTCAGGATCACAACTTGTTCAGCTTTGGGGATATTGAAACAACTATAAAGTAGGTGGGGTTAGTCACGGGGTTAATTACAGGCAGACCTCTTCCCCTAGACAAGCAATCGTTTCCAATAGCAGCTTCTAGAGGTTATTTTAAAGAGATTGCATGGGTTGGGGCAGGGGCAAAGAATAAGTCGGGAGCACCAGATACACGAATACACCCTTGTCTATAAGACAATTGCACACTTCTGTTTAGCGTCAACAGCCTGTCCTTTGAGAACCATGCATATGCCCAGGTCACGACTGCATCAGCCACTCGAGAATACAGCTGAGTTCCCGGACACCAGCTCCTTCCTCGCTCCAGAGCTTCAGCCTTTCCAAGACTCTTTGTACCAAAGCCATCCAATCATCAGGCAGAACAACGTATTGAGCTGATTCTAGGCCTCGAGATTTTGCTCGAGCAGCAGCAATAAGGCAGAGGGCATGGTTGAAGCGTATGCGGCAGGATCCCCACGATCCTATATGGCGGAAGAACGGATTCTCAGTCTTCAGGCGATACTCCGCAAGAAGGAGAGACTCGCTTGCCTTCTGCCCATATGCTTCCGAGCACTCGCGTTTCAAGGGCACATGGATGCACAAATACAGAAACGCGCGGCAGAGCAGCTCGCGTGCCTCCACGTACCGTTCCCGAACAAGCCGAACAAGCTCAGGCTCGTCCGACGTTGGCAGAGAGATGAGGGGCGGCGCAAAGCGCAGGAGAGGCGGCAAGCAGTCGAGCCAGTGTTGAAGCTGACGTTCCAGGTCCGCGAGTGCTGAAACCAGTCGTATCATGGACGCCTCGTCAATCGAGGGCGAGAGGTCCCTGACGACATGCCGGATCCTGTTGATCAGCCGCCGTAATGAGATCTCTGCCAAGTAGTAGTATGACAACGAAGCTTCGGTACCGGGTGAGAGCAGCAACTTTTGACTCGGATCGAAACCAGACCCAATCTCAAACGTCGGAAAGGAGAATGGGAAGTCCGAGAGAACAAGAGAGCTAGGTGGGAGGTCTATTAGCTCGTAGCGTATCTCACTAAACGTCCGTCTCAGCATGCTGTTCCTTGCGCAGGACGGTTCATTGCTCACCATTCCAATTTTAAGCATGTCCAGTATAGCCTCTGCTCTAGACCTGACCACGATGATTAGTCTACGGCACTCCTAGAGTTCGTTATAAACCTACTCTTTTCGTGCTCAGATCTTGGATTATCGTTCATCTTATTTCTTAAGTTGTAAGACAGCCACGCCGAGGACGCCGCTCGGAACATCTTCCAGGCCGGAACAGGTTCAAAGTTGAGAATATACCAGAAGCTGTCCCCAACTTTGTTAGTTTGCGACTTGACGTATGGCATCAGCGCAAGCTCGATATAAGGGAGGGCTCACCCGAATAGGATGAAGCACTGTACGGCAACATGCGAATCATCAAGATATGCCGCACACATTCTTCTCCTGGCAAGATCCAAATATGATAAGGACTCGGCCATGCGATGGTCTGGAATTGAGAGTGTCATAGTCGGTGCAGAAGATTCGTCCATCTCATCCAAACTGGATTGCTCGCGCACGTCATCGCCTGGGAAATCTCCCCAGATTGCTGCGAGTGCACATACGAGTGCAATAAGACACGAGGATGCTGAAGAATCTAGTCCCTGATCTGCAACGACGTGAAGGCATTCGCGTAGTTGATCTGTATCCACAATAGGATGTTTGATGTATATTTTTCTGGTAAAGATCTTCACAAGCTCCTCCATTCGTTCGAGGTCCGGCTTCTGCACAGGATCTAAGCAACGTATTAGCTCGGCGCAAAGCAATATGCGGCAGCTTTGTAACAAGTTTGATCTTAGAAAAGCCTACCAGGAGCGATACGGTCTTTCTTCGCTGTATGAAACCCTAATGGGAATGTCTTGAATGGGTAATTGCTAGGGAATATAGGCCAACGCAAGATCATGTCAGCGCCTGTAATTGGGGTGTTCATGGTATCGTTTCTTGAGTCGATTTCCGGGTTATCTTCCTTGACATGAGCATGGTGTTTATTTTCCTGCAAGAGACCCGTCTGTGTAGCCAGGCTATCCGACAGGATCTGCTCCTGGCGCTCGACTGCTCCCAAGATCTTGGAACCCCATGACTCCAAGCTGGCGGTGTCAAAGATCAGCTACTATTTAGATCCTCATGATACAAGGAGTGGGAATTACATGGTAATGTAGTCTGTCTCGGGGTACTTGCAACGGATCTTAAGCGACGTGCATTTAGAACATGATGGCCTCCCAGAGTCGCATCTTCTCTTGCGCATGCGACAAGCTTCACATGCTGTGGTGGACCGAGAGTGTCGAGTGGTACTATCATGCGCATCTTCCCCGCGATTCTCACCGGGCCGAGCATTGACAGAGAAGGCAACCTTGTCGTAAGACATAGTGATTTAAGGGAAACAAAGTGCTAACACACAACAAGTGCGTAGTGAATGTTGACGTAGATCAGCTTATGTAATCTTGGGCCCTTCGCATCGGCCCTACCTATAGAGAGGCACCTAGGTACGGCTCTAAGTCACGTGAATCAATGGCACCTAGGTGCCCAACGAAATACAAGTTAAGCAACTCTAAGCCTGCGTAAGTGAGCTCTTAGGGGTAGATTATGTGTTCTATAAATTAGGTTATATATTTCAGCAAAGGGGCTCTACTATAAAAAGCTAAAGTACTACTATTTAAGTAAATAAGTATATAGTCTAGTTTCTTACGCTCTCCTGCTCAGACCCCTGATTTGTCTCAACCAATACTAATTATAAAAGCACTAAATACCCTATACAGAGGTCGTTAGAGTATAATTTATTATTATGATTATAATTGAATAGAATGTATTTTCTAACAATTACAATTTATTATTGCTTCTATTTAATAAGTATTTGACTTATCTAAACAAGTAACATTGACTATAGGCCTAGCTTATCTAATAACAGAAGACCTACAGATGTGTTGAGAGTGTTGAGCATGTGAACCTGCGGAAGGCCGCCTGTGCCTCCTCACTACAGCGCCCAGCATTGTCCTTCTAGATGCACTTGACAGCGTACTCTCCGGTGATGGGCATGTCCTCCTTGAGAATGGGCTTGCGGACCTCCAGGTCAACACGCTCTCCCAAATTACCACACCAGCCAGCGTTGCAGGTACCCTCCTCAATATAACCGCGGCTTCTCTCCTCCAAGGGGTACCAGACAACGTAGCCGCTTCCTCCAGGGCAATCAATCTTCAGGTCGGTTGCGAGTGCAGTTGCCACACCCTCGCTGTTGGACTTGCTGAAGCCCACCGTCACGTCCACAATATCTTTGATGCCGGCGGTGACGTCTCCAGACATTGTCCAGGTATCGGTGATCGTCACGGTCCTCGTGTTGGTGCAAGAGGCTCCGTCAGGCAGAATGTTCTCGCAAACCTTCTGCTCTACGCCGCGAAGGTTGACGGCCCAATTGGTTTGGACATAGTTATAGCATTGACCATCGCCAGAGCATTCGGCTCGACGGGTCAGGGACGTTGCGGTGTCCCGTGGAACTGAGGTAGAGACACCGAGATCTCTGGCATGCTTGCGAGAGTTGCTATCCTCTGACCTGGCGGCGACTCTGCTATCGGGTCCGAGATTTGGCTCGAATCGGTTCCTTGATATAGTCAGCCAGTGTTCCTTGAACACCATGGATGGATACTCACGATGGATCTTCGACGATCACGCAAAGATTGGCTTGGCGCCTCGTACCGCCGATACCATCATTCGCGCACTCATCAGCCAAGAAGTTGAACAAGTTGCCCTCCTCTTCCTGCGTCCAACCGCTGCCCTGTCGGCCGCACTCCACGTAGCGGATCGAGCATTTCTCGCCCTTGAAGACGGTGCCTTCAAGAAAGCCAGGGCCGATCTCCAAGTCTTTGCTGGTAACCCAGTCGACGAAGTTGTCTTGACACTCCTTCCAGTCTGGACGTGACGAGCCATCGCAGAAGGAGCCGGTGATACTGTCCGGAATGTAATTGTATTCCTGAGCGTTGGCTACAGCGACGAGGGCTGCGGCAAGGAAAGTGCCCTTATTCATCATGGTGAAGGACACTTGCGGTACACGGGGCGATTTGTCCGAGGGGTGAGAAGACCACCAGAGTTGGGTAAGGAAGCAAGAATTAGGAGTTGTGAGTTGATGGTGTTGATAGGTAAGAGAGTTGAAGGTGAGTGTAGAGGAGCTCATTGAGTCTTTATACTCCTTCATGACTGAATCGCTATCCTCCGGGTGAACCAGTAGGCCCGAGATCCTACAGGTCTGCGTGGTCATCGAGAGCTATGCCCAAGTTCGGCCATGCGTCCGAAGGAATGTCAGATGCAACGCAGAAGTCACAGTATGATGAAAGGGTCGGATCCATCGCCAAGAAACTGGGGAGAACAGTTCTGTGTAAGGAAAGCCTATGATGAAGATGCAAAGGCTTCGATGATGGCCCGTGTTGTGAACGAGCAATGCGAAGTAGGCCACTGACATCCTTCTGACGTTGCCTTGGAGTCTTCCGCGTGTGAGAGATTCAATATCAGAGGAGAGCACAGCCAATCACTTTCATGCAATCTTCAGCAATCCAAAGTTCCACCGCCCGGAGTCGATCGTTTGGTTGACGTCTCCCCTATGTTCTGAATCTGATCATGATTTCCGTCGGACACAAAGGACTCGAGACCCGCTTCCTCCGCCCCAGGTGCCGAGCCCATATGAATCCTTCCAAGTTTTGTAGGCCTAGGACTTTGATTATTGTGGAAGCCTGGGCTTCGATAGGCTTGGCAACACCCAGATCCGCTCTACCCCCGTCGATCATGAGGCGGCCGCCTACCGAGGCGGGTATCTGGCGTTGCTATATATCCGAGACTCCTATATTGCATATGAATCTTGGCATTCGATGTCGCTCTACCATGCATTTCTACGACTACCAAATCGGCTATGTCATGAAACAACATTGCCCAACTGTCGGGTCCAGATGGAGAATTGTGGCTGAGGGGAAAGCAAGTTCTTGCTCTCAGTCTCGATACTAGAAACAGAGAGTGATTGTGGACTCATGTTCCATTTCTTATGGCACCGGCGTGAGATAGCTCGGGCGATGGATCTGTAGTCGGAACGTCCATTTGCTCCTCATTAAGTCGCGAGCCATTCGATCCCTCCAACCTGCACTGGTGCAACAGTGATCGAGGATCGTGCCACAATGACCAATTCCAGTAGGTCTACCCGCGAATCCTTCGTGTTATGCATTTTGAACTAGGGGCGAACATGCCGTAAGCCAAGTGTGTAGGACTTTGAACACTAGTATGCCAAGAACGGCAGTCGAAGTCCTACAACACGTGCATTCGGGGGCACAGGAGAAAGTGTTACGTGCCTGAATGTGAATGAAAATGGAGCAAGTAAACTGCTGATGCTCATACATTGACTGTGTCTTGCTTGAACTTCTGCTTTGGCAAAATGATCGCTCGATACGAGTCATCCAGTGCACCCCTAGCGACGGAGTTCACCGACGCGTTTCGTCACTAGGTACCCTTACTTGGATAAGGCATCCATCTAACATCCAGTGTGCTATACTTTGGATTATGTGCTGTCAAGTCGACTAGGTATGTTGCGACTCGGGACATAGGATCGCTAGCCGAACATCACATCTGCTCGTGAGGGGCCGCATCGCTAGGCCGTCATACCCCGACCTCTTGTTAAGCCCTTCTCAATAACTGAGAGAGTTACGGCCGCCAAAGCTTTTCAACCCATCATCCTGGCACGGCTTCTGAGCCCGCATGATGAGAACTCGAAAATTCGCTGTCCGTATGTGCGTTGCCAATGAGCTCGATAAACCACACCCAAGAGCAGATCAGTGGGATGAGCACAAGCGGAAACAGCCACAGCTCAATCCCGATCTTCTGCCTCAATGTATGCTTGCAACGCTGCCAAAATGTCGGGCGATGGTGGCAGAAGAGCGTCTCCTGGACGACACAGCCAATGTCAGGCCTTGTCTCGCACTCAATATGGAGCCGCCTTTGACGAATGATCTCCCTGAACAGCGAAAAATAAGATCAGCACATGTCTATAGTCTCAAATCGCATGCCTGCCGCTATTTGCACTAGAGAATGATGGGATGCACCCGACTTACTTGACCTTTCCAGTACAGAATGCTAAGTCATTCCTCAGGTCGCACGAGGCGTCAGGACTGGGACCCGCCAGGAGGAGCTCTCGACGGCGGACCAGCCAGGCGACTTTAACCTTGATGCCTGTGTCCACAAAGCTGTTGAAGTGGCGACTGGTCTGTTTGAGCGCCAAAGCGTCTGGATACGGCAAGAGTTTCGATATGGCGATGTGCAACTCTGTTGGTAATGAGGCCAGGCCAGCTCTTTGCCTACGTCGATACCACGGGAGTTCCGATGGAGAAATCGATGTGAGTCGCGAGTCCTCATCAATCTCTTGGGTACTGATTGTCGTCCTATTTTTGGGCGGTGAGCTGCGATGTCTTAGGCCATTCTCCATTTTGGCGTGGATGTTGCGTTAGTTGTTGGGGCCAATCCCTGGAGGATGTGTAGGCGAGGTTGGATGCGATTGTGATTGTCACGAATCTGAGAAGCGCTTAGATTACTTGTATTAGACTGATGCCTGGAAAGTCGAAGCGGACACGGTGTCATGGCATTTTCAGCTGCCTTATCATGTTCATAGGCATGGCAGTATCCTAGCCGCATCGCGTCGCTAGGCGTGGTTGGGAGCGAGGCTGAGCATGTCAAGCGCCAGTTCCATGATCCCAGTCTGTCGCGATACACAGCCACGGCTAAGGCAGAACTTCATCCAGTTTCAGCAAGTCCTTCGTAGAGGTACGGCACTCGCGATCTTCAAAATGTTCCTAGACATCCGGGCAGCAGTTAATCCTACGTCGTAGGTAGCCTCCCACTATCGGATCAAGCGACGGGTTGGAGCTTCTCGATATCGATCAGATCGCTGAAGTTCTCCACATCGATCTCAGCAGCAGAAGACAACATGTCAAAGACGAGCATTGCCTGTGTGCCTTGAGCAGTAGCATTGGTGGAGTCGTGCTTTGTCGTCGAAGCGTGCTGTTACTGCGGCGGTGCCTAATTCACGGTTGACACGTGACCCCGCGTCAGTTGCGTGCCTGCAGTTCAGTATCCGCATCACTTATTACCGTGACTCGAGATCCCACTGAAAGTCTCCATGACGCTTGCGTCGCATCATGAATCACCATTTTTGCAGCCATGGCTGCACTTCAATCGCCCGGCGATGAAAGTGACAGTGATTTTGGATACGATTTCACACCAGAGGATGAACAATTGCTTTTGCAGCTGTCTTCGAACCCCGCGCATGTTCAAGCGCCTCAATCAGCGAACACCGCCACAGCAGCGATTGACACTGTACCGGGCAGGACAGAGATAATCACGAGTCGCAATGCGAACTACTCAAGTCATGAAGATGTGGCGACGACCTTGCAGCGCGGCGACAATGTCATATCGATTCTACCTCCCGAAGTTCAGCCTCGGAGCATGGCCTCGCCACTTGCACTCGGCGAAGACGTCACGTACCCGGACTGTAGGTTGCCTAATTGGTCGTCACTTTCGGAGGCTGACTGACCGAAGCGCTTAGTAGGCAATATGCCACCCGAGAAAGAGTCCAATCAAGACGTCAAGTCTGCGGTGATCGCTGAGAATGCGGCTCCCAGACTCGAGGACGATGGCAGACCACCGCTGCAGAAATATCGGACCTACCCCAGGAAGCCATTGACCGTGACTGATCTTACGTCGGGTGCGTGGTGCGAGCTCCAGTACTCGTATACCCTAAGTCGACTCCCAGGGGGTCGACGGACGCGGACCGCCGCGATGAAGCAAGGCACCAAAGTCCACAAGAAGCTCGAAGATCAAGTCCACACCACAGTCGAGGTGGAAGTCACGTCCAAAGAGGACAGATTTGGTCTTAAGCTATGGAACTTCGTGCAAGGCCTAAGGACGCTCCGCGATACTGGGCTGACCCGAGAGGTTGAAGTCTGGGGAACCGTGGACGGCAACCTCGTCAACGGAGTCATCGATGAGCTGAGCTACCAGAACCCAAATCCGGCATTTGAAGAGGAATTATCGAGTCAGGGCTCACAAAAGGACAAGCTTGCTCAGTCGGTTCTTACAGACTTCTACCCTTCGAGTAGAAAAGAAGACCCAAGCAAGAAAGTCTACCTCGCCGACGTCAAGACGCGAGGCACCTTGACGCCAGTCTCGAATGCGATGCTTCGTCCTGCCAAGGTTCAGCTACTTCTTTACCATCGGTTTCTCGCAGACATGGCATCGGATCAATTGGACTTCTTCAAAGTTCTCCGACGATACGGACTTGATGCCGACGTGTCATTCTCCGATACCTTCCTCGCTCAGATTGCCGGTCTTCATGACGAGTTGTTCGTCGATGCGCCTATGTCCCAAGAGGAGGTTTCAGAGAGTGACGCGAGTGAAAACTCTCGGTTAGGCGAGTTACACGACCTGCAAAGCGACCTGCTCAAATACCAAAGTTTGCGAGAGGTTATCGGTCTGGTAAAGGAGGAGCTGGCCTTGACCTTTCCAGACGGCGAACAATCATTAGGGCACATGCTCAACGTCAAATATGTTTATCGAGGCGACGGACGCGAAATTGATACCCACGACTTTCCTTATTCGAATGACGCATTAAATGATTATCTTGGTCGATACATGCCATGGTGGCGAGGAGAGCGAGAGGCAGACGGTGTTCAGATTGAGGAGGCTTTCAAGTGTCGGACTTGCGAATTCGTGGCGGATTGTACCTGGAGGCAGAAAATGGACGATGAACGGGTTCGGAATGCAAGGCGACGATCGTCGCGGAAGTCAATCGTCTAGTCCAAGCAGCATATCCCGAGCAACATGAAGCAGCCAAGTATAAGTTGCACACGACTTTCCCCGAGCTGTCAGCTTATGCATTATTATGCACGTCGATGCACGTCTCCGTTTCACATAATTCCACATTCACTGTAGTTGCACGACCATGCAGGAACAGACCCGCGAGCAGAATTAATCTTCATTCGGCCGAGACTCCGCGAAGGATGGCGAATATGTCGCTTATCGATGCACGAACCAGGGTGGTCCTGCATGTCAGCACATTACTCGGAAACTTTAGTCGAGGCTTAATGCGGTTGAACGATGCCCTAATCGCGATAGAGTGACATCTATTACGGTCTGGGAGGCATCAGGGGCAGGTCAAAGCAGAACCATAACGACGATGTATGCGATATGAGTCATTGATTGCTACAACATTGGTCTTGCCGAACTCAGCGTTGGCCCGATACTATCATATCCACTCATGGAAGGAACTATGGGAACAAACATCTCGTCATCTTTTATTTCAACAGCACACGAAAGACGTTTTGGATCTAGGGAAGGCCATTGGTTCACACAATTACCTTCATGCGGTAGTGAATGTGAGAGTGCGACCTAGCAGGGCTTCATCCCACCAGGTGTCCCACACATCAACGCGCCAGTAATATGTGGTCTCGGATTCCAGGCCTAGAAGCACAGTGTGATCAGTCAATGTAATGGGCCGTAAGAAGCTGCAGTGCCGTGGAAACAAGCGGAAGACGAACCGGTGAACTCGAACTCGGGATCGTAAATTTGGTCGCCAACAAGCAACATATTGTCTGGAGACGTTCCGATGTACCTGTCACAATATGGTCAGACCCTCTAATCCGCAGTGAATGGATGTGTTGTGATTCAAGCACTCACACATTGAACTCATCGCCATCGACGTTGAAGGTGCGCTCCCACGATGCAGCAACAACACCATCCGGGGCGTCTACCTTCTCCTCGCGATGCGCCGGCTTGGGGAAGCGAATTTGGCGGCCCATGCTCTCGCTGTCAATCTCGAAGCCATTCAGATACGCGTTGCCATCGCGTGGCTTGTACACCACATCTGTGGTATCACCATCGCTAGTAAAGACTGTCCAAGAGTGAATCAAAGCGTCGCCGTATCGGTTGGTTGCTTGCGATGTGATGGGTCGGCCCTAGTCGTTCAAGAGTCAGTTAAATGCTGCGTTGCTGCGATAGACCGATCTCTAAAAGAGAAACTCACGGAAATTCCACCCTTTCCATTGATGACCAAGGCAATTGAGGGAACATCATCGAGGTCTTCCCAGGCGTTGTGCCAGCTGCTGAGCCAATGTTCTCCGGCAGGAAGACCTGAGATGGTCAAGGTGATCGATCCTACGTCCGACGCTGTCGTGATACCGGAACCAATGAGCCGCTGCCCAACATCGGGAAATGGCTTGGTGTACACGGATGTGACAGCGTCGCCAACAAGCTTGTCGCCCTCGCCGGTTGCCTTGATGGTGAAGTCAAGTCCGTTGGCACTGAACTCGCTGACGCTGTCGCTATCGTCGATATTCCAGAGATTGTAGTCAGGGTCTTCCAAGGCGTTGACCTGTGCAGGCTGAAGCTTCACCAGGGTTCTTGTTTCTGGGTAAGGCGGTGGCGCGGTCGATGAGTTGCGGCACTCTGCCGTTGCGATGCTAGTAAGCCATACGGCGCCGATGGCAGCAATGCTGGAAGACGACAGATGCCACATCATGTTTTCCGAACAATTACTTGACAAGCAATGATGTTGGAAGCTTATAAATGTGCGGGGTTGGCTTCAGACGAGAAAAAGTAATTGAGGAAGACGGTGTCTCAACCGGCCGGAGGAGGAATGGAGGTGAGCATGAGGTACTTATGCCAATCACGCCTTCGACAGCGCGTCGATGATCGACCTTTTATGCATAAAGCAAGAATTGCCGAACGAGGAATGGTCCGCCAGTGAATCACGATCTACATGCTCTTAGCTACTCACGAGCAAAATAAATTGGTGTGCTTGACAAGATGCGATGACATGCCACCAATGGGCCCCCAAGCGACCCAGGGCTCGATCCTGCAGGAATACGAATTGAGGCAATTCGGTGTACGACCGAGGATCTGAATTTGTGCAATTCCTGGCTCGAACCAACAAGCACGCTGCAGAGGAGCGAAGCTAAGGATCGGAGATCGACTCGGGTCATCCTTTTGCGGCGTAGAGGTACGTGTGGACGAATGGGTGAACATTCCGTGCGCCCCGTGTCTCTACTTGACACAACCAATAGCCACATTGCACACCTGTTTCTTACGCTGCAGCTTGGGGATGACTCGGCTTCACACTCAGTTTAGGGTACTTGAGACCTGACTCGATGTTCATGGACGACATGCCGCAGATGGCGAGGTCGTATTGGCGACGAACATCGGTCAGGCGTCAGTTGAGACCCTTCAGAAAGCGATCGGACCGCACTGGTTAAGCGCTCAGATAGAGCTAAAAGGACCGTGTCTCCTGCCGAACAGATCAAGGGCAATGCATGCAGAAATGAGAGTCCGTGTTATTCGTTCATCTAAAGCAGCAAGTATTAGTCGGAAGGTAACCGCACATGGGTTGCGGACGAACCAAGCCTGACAAACCTCGTGTCAATAAACAACTTTCTGGAACGCACACTTCGCTGGGCTCAGCAATGAGTTGACTGCTATTCACGTCTTCAAAGTCAATCATCTGACCGGCATCTCGAGCTGACACCGAACCCGATCCCGGCGGTCTGCTCTTTGTCAGGTCGAATGCCTTCGTTGGGAAGGAGCATGATCGCGAAAGGCTTGCATGTTGTGTTTCAGTCCGTCATCCCGTTGTTCAAAGACAAGTTCTCGACTGGGATCTTTCTGCAGAAGCAACATATACCGGTCTGCTAGCTTGAATCACTGGCCACCTCCATCCCATCTCCAACCTCAGACCCAATTCAGCCTCAGGAATGTGCCTAAGGCAGCTATTAGGTCTGAGCTATTGAGTCAATTACTCATATACAGCTCAGTCAATTCGTTCATCGGAGCTTCACATGCTTGTTTCAGACCCTTGTGTGGCTGGTTATCGTGCTGTGCTGTCTCTCACGTTTCTGCCAACTGCTTCTGTCAGATATCGCAAATCGACCCAACGGCCAACACATCGAAACCTTACCAAACATGAACAGACTCATCCATACGGTCTATACAGAGAGGCTGAGCTGCTTCTCGCACTAGTCATGACCTTGTCGGCGCAGCTGACTGCCTACTCAACGCTACTACCAAGTGGCCGAAGCTCTCGCCCTGTTTGCACGTCGCCAATACCGCTCAGGACGAGCCATGCGATGTGAATGATTTGTTATCGCATCTCGTAGCGACGGTCAGGTGGACCTACCACGACTTCCTTCCACCCTGGCCTTTTCCTTGGGTCAGTGCTCGCTATCGCCTCAATTTGGAGTTCTCTCCGGAAGTATCATGTTCAAGAGATCGCAATCGTCTGGACAGCTGTGAGGGGTCCAGCTTGGCATGCCTCAGAATACCATAAAAGATCTCTCCTGTGGTCAAGGCTTTACATCTTGATGAGGCAGGCCTAGGAGTGACCTACAATAGATACATGCCGGGCCGAAAGGGACTTTGTTGATCAATGTGCAGATATAAGACGCCTTTCCGCTCACGATGCTGAGTCTGGTTCTCTCGTTTTGTTTATAGTTTTCAACGTCTTTGCTCTCCTCCAAAAGAACTTAGTCCTCTCACTCGCTTCTTCTCAGCTCTCAAAGTCGAAATCGACATCACCACATCTGAGAACGCCACGAGCCCGTATTTGCATCCATCCAACATTTCCGTCCTTCCCACTTCAACTTCAAATTCCAAGCCATGGACCCTCTGAGTACCACTGTATCCACCTTGAAAGGTGTCTGGATCTTGTTCCGTCTTTCGAAAGAAATGGTCGGCTCCTCTCAGGAAGTGACACTCTTCGAAGCGGACGTTCGCCACCTGGAGAGACAGCTCATGCTCCTCCGTGACCTCCGGAAAAAGCTGCGCAACCTTCCTGATCTCGACGACGGCCAGATCCGCGATACACTCTTGGTTGAACAGAACGCCTGGAATGTGTTCGTCAAAATCGACAACGAGGTCTTCCAGAAAATGCAGGAATTCATGAAGACCGGCGCCCTCAGCAAGAAGCTCAACCGCCTGAAGCTCCAGGGCTTCTGGGTGTTTCGCGCCAAGGCCTGGATCGCCGAGCACAGAGGGGCAATGTATTCTTCCAGCCAGTCTCTAGAACGGCGCATTCAGTGCGTCAGAGAGCTACTCCGTCTTGAGCGCGGTTTCGAGAAGGATATGGAGCGAATCATCCTGCCACGCGAGCCTCTGTCTCTCGAGGACATGATGCGCGACCTTTCAGCCTGAAGCAGCTCATTGCACAGTTCTCACATGTTATTGTGGGCACACGAGGAGGATAGGTCTTTGATCGATTCGAGTCGGGTCGCCACGGATGCGCAGAGGGTTTGGTACCAAGATTTGGGGGGAATGAACTTTTGTATTAGTTGTTTTGGTTCGTAAAAGTATGATATTGGTCGTTAAAATCCATCTTGTTTCTTCTCACAACTGGGCTCCTTGTGTCTTGCTTGGCATCCATCTCCATAGATACCTTCGATGTTTATCTCTCCACTCTGTATTATACGTCAGCTTCATCACCCGAGGCTCGTTCTCGTTCTCACCGTTTGCCTTCACCAATGGTGTGTCCAGAAATTGCACTTGACCCTGAGCAAACTCCGCGCTATGCTCGTCTCGTAGAACGAATGGAGAGGAGGGAGGGATTCCCATCACAATATTTCATGAGGTAGCTAAGTACTAGAGGTATGTAGCACTGTACAAAATGATGTTCCCAATTGTGCCTTCTCACTAAAGGGTGCTCACTTGAAGCTCTGAGGATAGGCCTTCGTCACGGCAAGGCAAGCCTCCATGATTCTCTCCTTCTCCTCCCATTCTTTTCTCTCCTCGTCACCCTCGTCAAGCCCACCGCCTGCCTCTTTCATGCGTCGCCGTTGTTCAAGTCCCTCCTTGACATCAACGAACTTCTTGTCCATCCAGTATCGGATCCTCTCAAAGTCGCTGTACTTCGGTTCATACGCGAAGTGCATATCCTGTCTTTCAAGGGCTTCGTTGTATGCAGATCTCCATGTCCATCTCTTCCCGTAGAATCCGCTTCGACGCACCCCGAAACATGTTACCTCGCCGGCCTTGAATGGCTGAGGGCCTTCGCGAACGTTTGTCGTGGGCCAGAAGAACTCGTGCTCGGGAAGTTCGGCAAACAATCTCAAGCCAATCTCAGCAGCCTCGACGATCGCTTCTCTGAGGTAGTACTTAGCCTCGGCGCGTGCTTCAGTCTCGGATGTATAGTAGTCGGGCTTGAATTCCGCGCTATTCCAGAATGGCTCGAATGCGTCTTCAATGAGAGCCTCGACGGCGAGTATGTTGGGCAAGCGGGGGTCATCTGGTCTTATAGGAGACTCCCGAGTCGGGAACGTCCCAATGGCACCAGGTCTGGCAATTTGATCGTCGGTAGACTCGGTCTGGAGTCTTGCACACATGTCCGAGCTCCAGTCGACGGCGAACAAACGCCAATACTTTCGCAGGATCCAAGTGGCATGGAGGCGGTCGTCATAGGTGCAGCCCGTGCCCTCGTAGCGCATGATGGGCACTGGCTGAAGCTTGGTGCGGATTCGCTGGTAGGTCGACAGAATATCTGCAGGCAATATTGTGATGCTACAATCGCCATCGGGGTCCATTCGCAGGCAAAGCGCACGCAAGATGGTGCGTGTCAACAGGAAGGTAAGCCTCGTTGGCCCGAGAGTAGGCAGGCTCGCCCAGTCCTCGAAGTCACCCCCGGCGAGATACCGGAGCTTCGCATGGTCAGGTCCTCTCTGAGGTTCGAAGTCACAGTTGTCGAAGTGATGGAGGAAGTTGTTGATGGAATTTTTCAGCCCAGCCATGCCGTAGTTTAGTTCCCAGAGCGACAGGCCTTCCTGATGAGGTGGCTCCAATGCTTGGGCTTTCTCGAGCACTCGGACGCATTCGTGGAGCAATCGGGCGTTCCAGGCATCGTCCGATTCTCGAGGCTCGGGCAGGTCTGTAAGGAGCCAGCGGCGGAACCAGAGAACGAGAGGACAGGCGATGATGAAGGCGAACGCGGCGCAGCCAACGCCAACACCGGCGACAACTGAAGCAGAGTAAGGCATGCTTGCAGAGAGGACGGCAAGATGTAGATGCAGCTTTCGGTCTTGTTTTGGATGTATGTTATGAAAGAGAAACAGAAGAGAAAAAGGCAAGGCAGAGATGGCCAGGCATGTATCACAAGCAGAGTACGGACCAAAGGGGGGACAGAGACGACAGAACAGAAAAGTCACAAACACAACACTTGCAATCAATGAGAATAAAATGCAAGAGATTTCGTTTCCCCGTGTCATGTTCTTTGAGATTGCTAATATCAAGACACTCTGGCCGCTGGTCGGTCAGTTGGTGGCTGAAGATGGCGCAGTTGTCAATCAATCAATAACCCTTTGACGAAGCAACGCCATGGTCGCACGGCGAGCAGTGCGTTGGGGCAGAGGTCATCACTTGCCCGCATTCAATCTACATAGTAGCTACTCAGAAGCTCCATTCTTCCTATTCATTTTATGGGTACCTGGTAGGTACCTCATCGGTACCACCCTCCATCAAGGTAGTCTATTGCTCGCCTTTGCTTATTCTTGGCTCGACTGTCGACATGCTCTCCATTTCCGACGGCACGGTGCACACCTCGTTGTAGCGCTGGCATGTATACTCTGCTCGATTTAGTGCACTTTACCGTCAATTCTTTTGCATAGGGCGTGCCAACTGCATGGAGCCGTCTTGGCTCACGGCACCGAGACGCACTTCGCTCTGAAAGAGAACCCAAAGTTGAAAAGGTATTTGCACGGTTCGACCTCGATATTGAGGTGGCCTTGTTGAATTTGCGTCCCGGATTGACATCTCCACATAATGCCTGCATCTGCTTGACTTCAACGTCGGAAAGGGCTGCAAAGAATATAGTCAACACGGTCAACGTCAACAGCGTGAATCCAGGCATGGTGTCGCCCTGCTGAATCAAAAGCACGGGCTACTGCAGATGGTTTGTCACCGAGCTGAGCGGTGTCCCGTCAGTCCGTTTGTACAGTGTCCTTCTGCTGCCATACCGCCATTTCGTCTCGGTCTGGTCAATATTGCAACTTCTTCAGGTCGTGATTAAAACCCTCCTTTACCGCAGCTTGTTCCTAGGCAGTCAAGTGGCGTCCTTCTTCTCTGAGCACAGTGCTTCTTGATGCCTGGGGGCAAAACCTTACAACTATTGTATCCAACTCGCAAATCGCTCGCCTCGAACTTCTCTCGCCGATGGACGAGTACTTACTTGGGAATCAAAACTCAATCATGTCTACCGGTCGGCTGCCCGTCGTTGTTGGCATTGACTTTGGCTTCACCTGTATGTCCGACAATTCACTCTGCTCCTGTGAAGAAACATGAGCGTGCTTGATCGAGGCCGTACCACGAATTAACATTAATGCCTGCTGGCAGATACCAAAGTCGCTGCCTCGTTGCCCGAAGGCGGTCGCTACAGCAAGACTCAGCCTATTAACTGGTCCTCCGGCACTGGAGTGAACTGCACGCTACCCACGACCGTTACCTATACGACTGAGGGCCAGGTGATCATCGGGCTCGACATCCCCGAGGCAACGAAACAAGGCCTCGAGCTGTTCCGTCATTTCAAACTCAAGGCCCTCCGCCCCGAGAGCTCCCGCGATGTTCTCTATTCATTCTCCGGAAAGACTCAAGCCCCTGCCAGAACCCTACTGCGGGACTTTCTGGGGTGTCTCCGAGCCAGGATCCAAGACCTTTTGTGCAAGGAACACAGCTGGCAACCGGTCGAATGGATAAAGCAAGACGTGGACTTTATCCTCAGCTTTCCAAGCATGGTGGGATCAGAAGGTGCGCAGATCATGTTCGAGACCGCCTCGGAGATCTTCAACGGTGGTCATGGAGCAACACACCAGGTGCTCAATGTGACAGTGTCCGAGGCTGAGGCTGCTGGTGTTTGTGCCGTGAAGTCTCTGCATGACAGAGTAAAGGTCAGCATTTCACCCTGGTGTCTCCTGAAACTGGATTTACTCAAATTTATTGACTGTTTCGTCTCGTTTAGTCTGGTTATACTGCTTTGGTACTCGACGTTGGGGGAGGTACGTCTGTGAGTACCATTGCCGCGCTTCCCCCCTTACAATTCCACTGACCACAACAGGACTTATCTATGATGACTTTTGTTGGTCGCGATAATGAGTGGGAGGTGGACACTGTATTCTTGCAGCCGGTGTCTAGTGACCAGCTAGGAGGCGCCCACATCGATATTGCCTTGCAGAGTATGATCGAGCAATATCTTCAGGGACTCCGCATACAGAACGGAGGTCACATCCCTTCGGACTGGCAAGACATGGTGTCGCAATTCACGACACAGGCAGGGTATCTTCAAGCGAAAGCAAAGCAAGAAACATATACGCGTGCCGTAGGCGACCCGGAGTCAAGCGACCAGGAGCTGGGCACTACCTCCTCTCTCAGCCAAAGGTTTTCGGGCATCCACTTTAAAAGGCGAAGCTTGAAGGTGGACGGGTGAGGTCCTTTGCACATTTGGCGTTCTACGGCGTGACTCTGACCTTGAAACAGGGCCGTATTCACCAAGCTGCTGGACGACCAAGTGTACGGTACAAATCGCAATGGCGGCATCGTCAGCCAGGTAGTTGCCATGCGAGACGACCTTTTCGTGCGTAATCCGTCTCGATCTGTTCCCGGTGTCCTGTACAACAAAGGACATCAAAACAACACACCAGATCTCAGCCCTGATACGCTCGACATGGTCATCTTCTCGGGTGGCGTGGGAGGGTCTCCGCGGGTGCAGGAGAAGGTAGAAGAGGCACTTCGAGCAGAACTCTCTGGCGATGACATCGGACTACACAAGACCACAGCTCAAACTTCCTTTCTCGCTCCTTTCTCGGACCTTGTGCAGGGCGCGCAACTGACCGTGTGCCAAGGTCTCGTGGATTGGCGGATTCCGCAAGTCTCGAAGGGAAACGGGGGCAGGACTGGTCAGAAGAAGCTGGTCTTTCGCACATGGCTTCAATCTAAGCTCGGCTTGTCGTGAAGAGAGTGCTAGTCAAAGTGTCCGCGCTTGGATACAATATGTTCAATTGAGGCTCTCTGTGGGTATTGCTGCTCGCGTGGAAGGGATCATTGCGATGGTCATTTGTTTCCTCTTCTATTCTTGTCTTGGGAGATTTCATTTTAATTTGTTAGACCATTGGTTGGACCAACAAGATCTAAAGATGAACCAGGACTGAAGTCGGAGCCAAGAGTCTGTCGTCAACATGCATGTCTCCCTTAGTCGTTGATTTCATAGCAGGAGATGCTGAACGAAGGCATGCATTGCCTAGCTCCACGCTTCATTTGGCCCGAAATTTGATTCATTGTCTTTCTTTGTGTGTTCATTCCGATATATTCAATCCAGCAGATTGCAACTCATTCAATTCATCATCGTTACTTGCGACTTAGCACCTACAGCAAGAAAGCACCGCCAGCCGCCACCGCACCAAACAGGCCCAGAGCAGCGGCCGCAGAGAGTCCTGCGAGCGGTACAGCACCAGGTACGGCCAGGTCAGTCTCGTCAGGGTTGTTCGAGCTGCTGGTCTGGTCGGCGTTGTTGCTGCCCGCATCACTGCTCTGAGAAGAATCATCGTTGTTGTTGTTATTGTTGTTGTCATCGTCGTTGTTGTTATTGTTGCCAGATCCTCCATTCGCGTTTGTTTGCTGCGCATTGCTTGGATCAATTGTGGTCGTCAATTGGTCTGTGGCTGTGGGAGCTGAGGCCACGACGTTGACGGTCTGGGCAGCGGTCGAGAGCTGAGAGCTGTAGGACTCGCTGGAGAAGCCGCAGTCGCGCATGATCTCTTGGATGTCTGTCTCGGAAGTCAGCATGGATATGGTCAAGTGCGTAGATGCTCTTGGGTAGCAACTCACCATCGTCATCCCACTCGGTATCGTTGTCATCATCGTCGTCGGTGTCAGGCGTGCGGAAGTTTTGCTGGAAGCAGCTCGCGCAGAGACCAGCGATGCGCCCGACATCGAATGAGTCGTTTGTGCAGACGCATTGGCGCTCAAGACGATCCTCGTCGCGGTCGTTGTTGTTGCCAGGAAGGTCGACCTCGCATCGCCTGGTCAGGTCGACAATGGGCTGGCAAATGTCACGGCATGGAGGTGGGACATCGTCGCGGTCCAGCTCCAGATCAGCGAAAGCGACACCGGCGAGAGGTGCGAGGAACAGGAGGTGCTTGACGTCGAACATGATGGGCGATTGATGAAAGAGTGAGGTTTGGACTGTGTATACTAGATGCTGGCTTGGTGTTGCTTCTTGGCTGGATAGCAGGATGAAACCGAAGAGGTCGTGGGGACCATCGGGTTATTTATGCTTCAAGAAAAATAGCAATGCATCGTCATGCGCCTTGTTACCGAATCGAGCCGCGATCGTCTCAAGACTGGGCCCAGGTCAATCCCTCCCTGCCAGCTTCGATCCAGGCCGAAACAGGATCCGAGCCGCTCCTATTCACCGCGCCGAAGGAGCAGACCACGCGCAAGCAAGCAAGCTGCTCCAACCAATTGACATAAGCTTCAATAACCTTAATGCGCCTCCCTCCCTTCCCCGAAGGGCCTCGCTGCCCAATGATGACATGGGCGGCCAGCCACTGCACGACACGACTCGCTCACCTCCCCGCGCTGTTCCAGATCTGGGGATGCCAAGCAACGCCGGGTCATGTTAGTCGGCGGGGGTCTTCGTCATCGCCTGACGCGGAGCAGGGCTGTGGGATTTGAGCCTCCAGCTCGAGGCACTAGCTGAGGCGATGCAGATGATGCAAAAATAGTTGTTTCCAAGCCTCTACCATCAACGTGTTTCGCCTTGTTCCTAGGAGGGCAATCGACAGTTAAGCATCAAGGTGGCTTTCGGGAGGAAAACAAGCTTAATTGCCATGACTTGGGCGGATTGCCGAATTGGGCGACTTGGCCCCGCACCGAGCCGAAGACCGGGATATCACCTAAGGCGATCTTTGTACATTGAAAGATCACAGATCAGGCTCTATATGCCCGGATTGAGCATTTTCAAGTATCCTGGTATATGAGTGGCATGCTCGCAAGATTTGAGTTGATGTTTTGGCTCTGTTTTCTCGCTGCATGCCCGCCATCTGCCCGGTATTCAGAGGCAGCCGAAGCTGGGTGGTCCCTAGCCAAGCGAAGGATCCGCAGCAACCCAGCTAAAAGTGTCGATCTCCCCTCCTGAGGCGGAGTGATGCGCTAGAAAAGTTGTATCTGCCGGCCGGTTCGACTATCTCTGACGGTCGCGATTTCTATTTCGGGAACACTTGCGAAGCATACTTCATGTTTGACTCGCCAAGCACAAGACAAATCCCAATCAACGGAGGGGTCGACTTGATCGTCGGTTTCCATTGCTTTGTTGGCATGGCTTCGCCAACGGCATCGAACGCGCGTTCGAGGGCTGAGCCAAGTTCTTGCTTTTTGCGTATGCTTCAGCTGAGTGTCAATATCTTGGCATCGACAAATAATGGCAGAGGGCAAAGTATCTCAAGCAGGAACAAGTTCAGGGCCCGTTCAATACTGAAGGAACAGAATCATGGATCATTACAGCCGAATAAATTTACTCCCAAGCATCAGCTTCGTGATGTATCATGTAAGGTCTCGAAGTCCCGAGCGGAATCTGTACCCGGCTAGACTTCACCACAGCCAACGTTTTCGTGGTGACCTTCCGCGAGAATCCAACTTAAGTTACAATCCCTGACTCCCCTCTTCCGCGTTAACCAAATACCAAGCCCAGTACAGAAAACATGTGCTTTCCGACCAACATTGGCTCGACTAGGGCGCTATTACTTTAAAGGTCTTGCCCTACCTCATATACTGGGAACTTCCCTATCGGCCTCAACTCCTGGGGAATATCAGGTTTGCACATGTAGCTCACGGGTACGTGGATGATGCTTTGAGTTGTGCATTCCACCTGAACCAACATGAATTACAGTGAGCCAGGCCAAGGAAAGCAAAACGCGGTCAGATACTTTGGCTGAAGCGCTGAGAACATTCTGTGACGAAACGGAGCAAGAGGGAAGGCAACTGCTGCGCTCAGTGATGATATTTACGATCAACTCAACATTGCCCTGTACACTCTTGGACGGCCTGCACGATTGAAGCTCTTTATCTAATGAATTCAGCATCTCCGTGGGGAAAACGCCTGTCAAATTCGAAGTACGTTGGATTGATCAAAAAGTCCATGGTCCACTGCGGTCGATCACAGTCGCATGCAGTTCGTTAGTCAATAACCTTCTGCCTTTTTAGCTTATGTTTTAGCTTTCCCCTGTTTAGCGAACAAATGAGTCTCTTCCACACAGCTTTAGGTATATTTAGTCGTCCCACCCGGGAGGATCATTATCCAAGCGGACGAATAGGAATGACGCATTGTTAACCCCAGACTTTCTAGTTACCCGATCCTATACGAAATGCATCACGGGAACTGAACTTCACCTAGATCGGCATGCAAGGTGCCATTCGCGGTCGGGTGCTCGGCAGTTCGAGATGACAGTCTTTCTTGAAGTGCCTTCGAAGACTGCGAAAAAGTATAAATCACGTCTGCCTGCCCTCAATAAAAGACGGGAGGTACATAAAGAAAAGGCATATCCAGGCCCCTGCAGTACTTTGTGTCCTTGTACAATGTCTCTTTCAAAGCTATCGAAAGCCTTTGGGCGTTTTGCCGCTCTCTCGACATCTTTTGTCGTTCTCGTGGGCCCCTTTGCCCCTACACTCACGCTTGCCGACAATCCCATTGTCCAAACCATCTACACTGCCGATCCGGCACCTATGGTCTACAATGATCGCGTCTACCTCTTCACCGGCCACGACGAGGACGGCTCGGTCGGCAACAATATGAGAGACTGGCGGCTCTTTTCTAGCAGCGACATGGCCAACTGGCAAGACCACGGCGTTGTCCTCAAAGTAGCGGACTTCTCGTGGTCTAGTGGTAATGCATGGGCAGGGCAGGTCATTGAGCGCAACGGCAACTTCTTCTACTACGTACCCGTACTGGTCCCGAGTGGCGGTTTTGCTATCGGAGTTGCTGTTAGCGACACTATTACGGGCCCTTACAAAGATGCAATTGGCGGTCCGATCATCAAGGACGGTCAGGTCGACCCGACCGTGTTTATAGACGACGACGGGCAGGCGTATATGTACTGGGGCAACCCGGACCTGAGATACATCCGGCTCAACGAGGACATGATCTCCTATAGCGGGGAGGTAACACAAGTCGAGCTCACCCCCGAAGGGTATGGTCCTCGAGAGGGGGACGATGGACTTGAGAGACCGACTGCATTCGAAGAAGGTCCGTGGCTGTACAAGCGTGGAGACATCTACTACAACGTCTTCGCGGCAAACTGCTGCCCTGAGGACATACGATACTCTACTGGCCCCAGTGCGACGGGCCCGTGGGCGTATCGCGGGGTGATTATGCCCGTGGAGGGTGGAAGTGCGTCTAATCACCCCGGTGTGATCGATTACAAAGGGCACTCGTATCTTTTCTACCATAATGACGCGCTACCTGGCGGAGACGATAACACGCGGTCTGTCGCAGTCGAGGAGTTCACCTATGGAGCAGACGGGTCCATCCCGGAGATACGCATGTCATCAACTGGTCCAGCACAGATCGGCACACTGGACCCTTTTGTTCGCCAAGAGGCAGAAACAGCAGCCTGGTCAGAGGGTGTAGAAACGGAAGTCAGCAGCGCAGGGGGCATCTGTGTCTCCAACATCTCTCCTGGCAACTACATTAAAGTCAACGGGGTGGACTTTGGCCCGGGTGTGTCCAAGTTTAGGGCGAACGTGGCCTCTGGAGGGTCTGGCGGCACGATTGAGATCCGACTAGGCGGCGCAACGGGTGACCTCGTGGGAACTTGCAGCGTGAGCCCTACTGGAGGTTATCAAACGTGGACAGAGGTTAGCTGCGATGTGGTCAACGTCGAGGGGACGCATGATCTGTACTTTGTTTTTACAGGCAGCGGGGACAACTTGTTCAACTTTGACTGGTGGCAGTTTGACTAGACGTGGAGAGACGGTCAAGCATTTGTTGCTCGTGTCTGAGTCTTGCCAAGTGATGCCTACTCACGGGATCTTCAATATTGTCTGCCCTGGAGACTTTAAGGGTTCCATGATTAGTAGTCTTACGAATCGAATAAGTCATGCTACCATATGTACGATCGCAAGTAACAGGTCACTAGAATGGGTCTGGGTGGCGGAGTGGTCATAACATACTACTAAGAAGAGCAGTGTTGGTACTTGGAAGGAATTATCTAAAACGGACTAAAGTGAAGACTGATAAGTGAAAGTATCACATAGTTGTAAAGCTTGAAGAAATTCACGGTTCATCTTCTTTGTCGCTGAACATCACTTGAAGCGCCTTAGCTGCCTGAACTTATTAGTAGCAGCTCATCCCTGCAACCTGTTGCCTGTCCACACCACCCCCCCCCCTCACCTACGCGTACGCGACTTCGAATTCACTCTGTGCCCTCAATCTAACTTCATGCGCCAGACGACATGGCTCAGCTCTGCATCAAACAATCCTCAAGTGGCGCATTACTTCTCTACAAGAAGGAAAAACCAGCCACTCCCGATCCTGACGCGAGCCCAGCACAGGACTCGCTGACAATACATGAAAGCACGCCTACGGCGCCAAGCTACATCACTAAACTGCCCGACGAGCTCCTCCAGCAATGCTTCCAAATTGCGATTCAAGCCGCTATAGCTCTGTCCGAGTCCCAGCTTCGGTCTGACTCTCGTTGTACAGCCTGTGACCGGTACCAAACGGCACGCAGATTGATTCGCGTCTGTTCACGCTTCGCCGCCATCACACGTCCTCTCCTCTACGCCAACATCGACCTCTCGACACAAGCTTCTGCTTATTGCGTGCGGTACCGCAAGCGGCACCTTAAGCATGCTGATCTCTTCTTGCATACTGTTTCCCAGTATCCCCATGTCCTACGTTGGATCAGGCGTATGAGTGTCGACGTCGATTTCTTCGATCGCATAGTACGTTCCGGGCCTGAGGCCTTGTCGTACCTGAGCCGCACCTTGAATGGCCTCACTTTGGGCGAGTGGAGCGCCGCGCGCACGCGAGAACAGTGGGATAGCTTCGCCGGGTCCCTAGACTCGTTGACAGGGTTGACAAGCCTGACGCTATATCGCTTAGAAGAGGGTAGACTTCCCCGACCCGCACATGCCCCAACTTCCCAGCTCAAGGAGCTTCACTTGATTAGTTGCTCAATGATAAGCCCCGTGACTCTGCAGAACTTGATGTGTTGGCCACGCAGCCTCGAACGCTTCACACTGGACAGCATGGGTATCGGCGGCTATGATCTGGAATCTCTGATATCCATGGAACTGCTCACGTATGCATGGACGTGGCGAGATCTACACAGTGCGTTGGAGCCGCAGCACGAGTCCTTACGCTACCTCAACATCGGCCAGATCGCCACACAGACCGGTCTCGATACCTTCAGCTTGCATGAGTTCACTGCCCTCCACACGTTTCAGACATATATGCCCTTCGGCGGGACTGCTAGTTGCGAGGCCTTGGCGACACTGTGGCTCACACCGTCCCTCACCGTTCTCGTCCTCGACTGTGCGTGGGACGATAGCCAGTGTGGAAAGGTGTACACGTTTGGGAAGAGGGACTGCGACTGGCTGATCGCCTTTGCCGCCGCCGTGGCACAACGCCGCTCGTCTGCCTTGACCGAGGGCTCAGCTGTCGGTCTCCAACGGATTGAGCTCCTGTTTGAACTGGAGGGGACGCCGTGGGCTAATCACGAGAGCGAAGAGGTATCAATAGCTTTGATGGCCGAATCCAGGCAAAGAGCGGTCAGCTACGGGGTCAAAATAGTCATCCCAGATTTTTCGGACCGCCATAGCGAGGCCCAGGTCCAGGGCCTGTCTACTGAGCAATGATGCCTGACGAACATTGGGACGTATGGCATATCCTTCCGTGGCGCATACATCTCGTTCGATGTCTTGAAGCAGCTTGGCGGTAGCCAAGCCCAGCCACTGTCAAATGTAAGTTTTCCAAAGCAACCAGTATTAGGCCGCTCGTCTTCGTCTTCCTCAGAGCTTAAGCGAAGGATTCCGGTACTTCGTCTGAGGTGCCGAATCAAGACGTTGTATTCCTGATACTTCGATAGGGAAGGCGGTTGCTGCGTCTGGCTGTGATATCTTCTGAAAACTCCTTCCTGGTCCTTCACAAAGTCCGGGCGGATCTGGACGGCCGTTAGAATGCATCGACGGACACTGACGAGCTTGCAGAAAGCAACAAGAGTCACTCGAGATGTTTGAAGTGTGTTGATTAACTAGTATGTAAGGAAGTAGAGGTACATCCTGCCATTACTTGATCCTGCCCTGGCCCCATTTAGGACCCTTCGCATCCTCAGTCGAACTATCACGCTGCTCATAAAACACCTCCACCTGCGTATTCTTCACGATCCCACTCGGCGACATCGTCCCATCCCCACCAGGCAGTTCCGTATTACTGTTGAAAATGCCCTTCTGGCTGCTCGCATCGTCACTCGCAGCGTTGGTGCCTTGGGGTCGAGAGGATAGAGGGATGGCGTTTGAGCGGTTCCAGCCACGGGATCCGGAGGTCGGTTTGCTTTGGCCGTAGTGGTTGGCTTGGCTGCCTTTGTAGCTGGAGACGAGGCGGCTGAGACCGAGGCTGCTGAAGACGGCTCGGAGGATGGGTTGGAAGGCGGGAAAGCAGCCGCACCAGAGACCGACGTGGCCTTCGAGGTCGGTCCATAGGCCGATTGTGCTCATGGAGTAGGTGCTACGTAGGTGTTAGTTCAGTGCCAGGCCTAGTATCATACCAACATGTAGAGAACTTACGCATCAACGTTGAAAGGGGTGATCCTGATTAGGATGAACCTCACCAACCCAGTAATGATGACGAAGATACCAACGGCAAAGATGAGAATGACTCGGAACTTGCGGCCAGAGAACATCATCTTGGTATGGATAACCCAGATGGGAAGAGCAACCAGACTAATGTCGATGACGATTCCCAGCGCTGAGTGGATGTTCATCATGATATCGGTGGTGTTTTCGGACATACACTGGCCCATGGTCTCGTACGGTGGAAGCCAGAGCGCAGAGACGGGCTTGCAGCTGCCGACCTTGATGAAGAAGAAGATGAGTGTCGAAATGAGCGTAAGCGCAGCCACTGCATACACAGCCCTCAGATATCGTTCTAAGGAATACAGTCAGCAACTTCTACCTTTGGATCATGACCACGACTCCAACTGACTCACTGTCATTGTGTAAATGCGGCAGGAAAGCAGCAATATGCAACCTCATCAAACAAACACACCAAAAATACAACAAACTCTGCGTCGCCAATGCATGGAAGAAATTCTCCAACCGTCCCATGCCCACATACTCAATCTTCGTCCCGCTGCCGAATTCTACCAGTTTGATCTCCATCACTGATAGAGCTATCAGCGCGCCTAGCGCGATCACGGCGATGATGTCGTCGAGACCGGGACGCTTGACCATGAAACATCGTGCGTACAGACGGAGACCGACGAAGACTGTTGAGAAGGCTATTAGGATTGCGTTGAGGACGATTTGTGTGTCGCCCCGGTAGCCTGGTGTTGCGCTTAGGTCGAGGTCATCTGGTGGTGGTGGAGCGCGTCCGTCAGACATGATAAAGTCGTGAAGGCTTCTGCTTGTCGTGAGAATGGACGAGATTCCAGGAACCAGGTACGAGGACCACGCTCCCTGTTTATGGAGTCAAGTGGCTCAACCTAAAGAAACTCCGCGAGGGCGCAGGGAACGCGTACCTTGATAAAACAACAAGGCTTCATCCAGGTGTTGCAGATTCGGAACAGATAAACTCTCAAATATCTTTCTTCTTTATCTTAATAAACTAACCTCAGACAAGAACACGCCGCGAGAAACACCGGCTTGAGATCCTGCATCCCCCCAAGCGTGGCCACCAAAACCGCTACGGTTACATCTCAAAAGCGCCAATGTGGCTTGCAGCTAGGACAGAAGGGCTGGGTGTCAGCAAGCTCCCGATTGATCACCGTCCGTCAGTCTTGGCTTCAGCCTCCTGCACTAATTGACAACCGAGCAGACAAAGGGGTCCTAGCGGTGCGACAGACAAGAATTGGCATTGAGTTTGGGTGAACTTCCAAGGTGGTCTAGAGGCTCGGGCGGCTTCTAGAGGGGAGAAGTTAGTAGATCTGGGTTGATCCGCAGCCACCCGTCAATAGGCTCTACAGTGGAAGAGATGGATTGGAACCTGACCGTGGTTGAGGGGTCTCAGTGTCATGACGGTGGCGGCCCATGATCCGGTGGCTGTCTGTCGTCTCTCATAACTGACTAGGGATCGTCGTAGCGTACTCAATAGCTTGACGGGTCCATGTTTCCGTGTCTACTCAACTGGCAATTACAATACTTTGGGATTTCTTATCCGGAAAGCGTATAGCCAGCTCAGCACGTCAATATGATGACCCTGCATCCGGCCTTTATTGAATTCATGTTATGGTATCGACTGATCTCGAGCAGCACACAAAGCCTGGTCGGATATAGACTTGAGGCCTGCGGTCGACTGCCTTCGGCCGAGCACTTGGGCCATCTGTACCCTCGTACGATTGATCCTGCCTAGGTTTCTGGATCTTAGTCTCTTGGGCCATGTGCACGATGCTTGGCCTTGATCCTCATGCTCAGCTCCGAGGCACACCCGGGGGAAATCCACATCAGAATGATCCTTGCACGAAATTGAAAAGAAGCGATATTCTCCACATCACCTACCGCCCCGAGTTCATGCTGCTCTGTCGCGAAAGCCGGCGGTACTCGGGGCCGCCGGGCGTATAACGATTCAGGCTTTCGCAGCACCAGATGGAGGGCTCCTCTTTTCATCGACAACCCCGGTTTGTGCGCTCTTCTAGACTATACTTAAAGCCCGAACTATCAATGATCCCCCACAAGGTAAAATCATCCCCATGTTCGTATTACCAAACTAGAATTCCCTAAGGGGTTTGGCTGTTCTCCAAAGGTAGTCCCGCGGTGAGCCGAGCTTCTCAGCCAGGAAAACCTTTCGCCATAAACAACCCGCGTATCGGCTATGACATTCGCCTGATGCTAGCCTAGCAAAAACCGGCGGCGGGTCTTTTCTGTCAACCCCTGACGATGGAGAGTCCAGTTTACACGACCAAGCCCAATAAACGGGGTTCGGCTGGGCTTAGCTCCTGCGGCTTTAGTCAAAAGTCTAAATTATGTGGAGGCGAGATGACCAAAGGACAAGGTAAAAATACGAAGTAAAAGTTCCGGTTCAGCACTTTTGGTCCAGCGAGAACCGATCCAGGATGTAAAAGTGGCCAGACGATCGCGGCTGGAGTTTGGATGAGGGACAACCTGGCGAAGCGAATCTCTCGAAACCAAACAAATCGTGTTCGTTGTGCATTGGCGAGATCAGCCAGATCTTCTGTTGGTCGTCGCGATCTATTCGATCCGGGTCATTCTTTGCAACACGGCACGGCAATCGCACACCTTTCCCGTGCTCGGGAATGTAACTGTACGACCATAGCAGAGATAGCACTCGGGGCTTCGGAGCATTCTTCCTGTCCCGTCTCGGTCGGAATTGAAGATTCTACCAATTCCATACCGCTCGTTAGCCGAAGGAGGTGGTTGTTCAAGCCTTGGCTGTTGCTGACAAGCTAGATCATCAGCTAACAACCTTGGACAGGGCATGCGCACGGACATGCCTTGCAACCTTCAAATCGATAGTTCCTCAGCTCAGTCACAGACATACGACGACGGTGACTAAACGAGGTCAGCATTGTCTGTGTTTCTTTGAGTGCTCGGCATCGTAGTTAAGGCATGGGTTGAGGGTGCATTGCCGCACACGTGTTGGTTCAAGCTGTCGGCATCAGCACCGGCATCGTTCGAATCGGCATAGTCAAATCAGGGATCTTTTGATCTACTCTTGGTAGGTGATAATGATTAACCCAAGGCGAATCGGCAATATTATGCATCATTTCTTGGGGTTCATCCGGAGAGGAGCCATCTTCTGACCCAGCTCAACACAATGGCAACATGAACGCAATCGTGAGCGCTTGGAGCTTGGACTTTGACTAATTGTACTCAACATCCCTGAAGTGCATCCACATGCACCTGAGTTGTTGCTCTCTCGCTAATAAGGACCCTTGAGCTTGCAATCCGGGAAAGCTTGGTGCGTAAAATAGTAGAAAACAGGTGCATTTGCCACGCGAGTTCATGCATTAGTCTCTCAGCCCGAGACATTTTGTACTCTTCTCTGCCTTCATTTGTCTTTCAAGAAGCAGCCCAAAAGTCCCCCTTTTCTTATTTCCCACGTGGCACTTCTTCTTCCTCATCTCATCTCCGATACCACCAGTGGGAAAAGATCAGCAAAGTTTGACACCACGTTGGAACTACTCTGTCAAGATGCATGTCTCCGGTCTCTTCCAGGCCTTGCTCCTCGCACTGCCCATTGGTCAGACATTGGCCCATCCCAGTGGCTGCAAGCCGAAGGACAAGGACTGCTGCTCCAAGCCACTTGTCCGTAAGGAATGGTAGGACTTCCCTTCATTTGCTCATAGCCTTGAATTTGCTCCAAGACTTTGACAAAGGGCTTCTGAAACATGTGACAGATGTTTAACCGATGTCTTTAGGCGCCACTTGAGCAAGAAGCAGAAGCATGCGTACATCAACGCCGTCAAGTGTCTGCAGCAGAAGCCTCCCCAGCTGTCTCACATCTACTCCGGGTCCAAGTCTCGATTTGATGACTTCCAGGCCTCCCACATCGACCTAACCCCTCTGATTCACTGGAACGTAAGTCTTCGTCTTAGCTACGTTGTCCAAGCTTGGCATCTATGATCTCAGACTAACACTTGACAACAGGCTCCTTTCCTCCCGTAAGAGTGAACTTTCTTATCACAATTATCCTTTGATACTGACATCCCCGCCTCTTAGATGGCACCGATACTTTGTTCACCTCTACGAGACTGCTCTTCGTAATGAATGCGGCTACTCCGGCGCCCAGCCTTACTGGGACTGGAGTCTAGACGCCAACAACGAAGCCGACGTCCTTTCCTCCCCCGTCTTCCACCCAACCACCGGCTTCGGCGGCAACGGCCCCTACATCCCCGACTCCGAAGCCTCTGCCTTCCCCAACCTTCCCTTCATCGTCCCCGGCCGCAGCGGCGGCGGCTGCGTCGCCGACGGCCCATTTGCCTCCCGCACCGTCTCACTCGGTCTCGGTGAGAGCACGGCTTACAACCCACACTGTCTGCGCCGGGACATCAGCCCATGGTTGTTGACACACTCTGCCAATTCGGGGGTTGTGAACCATGTTCTTGACGCCGATAGCTTTTATGAGTTTAACATTCGTGCGCAGGGTGGTTTGATGCCTGATGAGATCACGTTGCATGGCAGTGCGCATATTGCCATTGGTGGTAACTCGGGTGATATCGCCAATGTGAACTCTTCACCTGGAGATCCTCTGTTCTACCTCCACCACGCCAACCTGGACCGTGTCTGGGAACAATGGCAGCAAAAGGGTATGTCTACCATTGACCTCCATGACTCACTAGTCTTTGCTATAGGTACTGACATATAATATGTAGCACCGGCCAACCGTAACGACTTCTCCGGCCCTGACAAGGAGTGGGCTTACCCCTTCAACTTCTTCGGCGACATCCCCTACACCAACATCACCTCCGACTGGGACCTCGTCTACAGCGGCCTTTCTGAAGGCAACAAAGTTCGCGACCTGATGCACCCTCTCAAGGGTCCTCTGTGCTACAAGTACGAGTAGACCACTCAGCGACATTGGCAATTCGTCACTTCATAGAGACAGGCGCACAGACAGACATGACTCATGAACAAATATTTTATAATCGAATATAGACTCCTTATTTACTCCTTCGTTGTCCTATCTTCATTGCTTTATGCTACTTGTTCGGTCATGCTTTACGCCTTCTTCTCGGCGAGCATCTTCCAGAAATGCGACATGCCACTCGGGCGCTCCTCCTCATCTTCAACGACAACTTCTTCCTCGGCGATCTTATAGCTACCACAGTCAGACTTCGCTCAATCTTTGTGGTGCATCATGTAAGAGGACGTACTTCTGTAGGAGCAGACTTGATCATGTTGCTGAGAGGGCCCTGCTTGACCATGATGGACATGATCTCGTACAGGACATCGGCGGCAGCCATGGTGGTGTGCTCGGCGTTGGTGTCGTATGCAGGCTTGAAAAAGTCAGTCTCATCTTCACAACTTGCAGAACGAGAGATGGTGAACTTACAGCGACCTCAACGATGTCGGCAGCGATCAAGTTGACCTTCTCCAAACCACGGATAATAGTCCTCAACTCACGTGTGCTCCAACCACCAGTCTCAGGCGTACCGGTAGCAGGCGCAACTGTTGTATCATCAGCATATCATTCTCAACCTCTCCTCTCAATTCACCACCCAAGCACAAGCAGACTTACAAGCAGGGTCCAGGGTATCGATGTCAAGCGACAAGTACACAGGCTTCTCGGTACCAACACGGTCAATGATGCGCTTGATGATACCCTCGGTTCCGATGGTATCAATCTCACGAGCCTCGACGATCTCGAAGCCGCAGTAGCCGTCGTTATCGTAGTCGCTGGGGCCGGAGAGGGTGGTGCGGATGCCGGCGTGGATGTTGGTGTCGTTTGCGAGGAGGCCTTCCATGGCGGCGTGGTAGAAGTACGTTCCTGGATTCTGTTAGTCGATGCGATCACTTCAACTAATTAGAGCAATTGATACTTACCGTGGTTGATAGCGGCCTGCTCAGAAGGCGAGCCACCGAAGACCTTGGGGCGCCCTGGTCATTGTTAGTCACGTCGCGTCATGAGCAGTGAGTGGGACGTACAAGTGTCGAGATGGCTGTCAAAGTGAATGACAGTGACAGGTCCGTAGGCACGGTTAATTGACCTCAGTAGGGGTAGGGTAATGGTATGGTCACCACCAAGGGTGATGATACGAGGCAGAGTCTTGCCTCCCTTGGCCGGACCGGCAGCTTCAGCATCGTTCTTGGGCTTGCGCGAGAGGAGGTTGTAGTGACCTTCTTCGATCTGGTGAAGTGCCCACTTGTTGTCGTAGCTACACGAAGAATCGGGTCAGAAAGTTTGCAAAAGTTGGGAGGTGAGGGTCGCTTACCTGGTGACCGGGACATCACCGCAGTCGAGGACGGTGGCCCAGCTATTGAAAGGGTTGGTGGCCAGAGGCACATTGTACCCGCCGCTGCGCATACATGTCAGAACCAATTCTCAATTGAGGTCAGAGTCGTTGATACTTACTACAGGTTCAGTCTGCGGCTACCCTGGCGAATACCTGAGGGGCCGAAACGAGCGCCGGGTCGGTATGAAGTACCAGTGTCGAAGGGAGCGCCTACGATCTGTGAGTTAGTACTCAATTGACCTCACAGCTTCAACTGGGGCCTTATTTACCAAGGAAGGCAATGTCGTACTGAATGTCAGCATCGCCGAGACACTGTTTGTACGGAAGACGGCCGAAGGTTGAAATGCCAGAGAAGACGGAATCGGCCTGCGCATGTCAGCTATCAATTGACAACTTCTTCACATAACAATGAGCTCACCTGAGTGCCACCATCACCAGGCAGGGACTGGAACCACAGAGACTCATGAGGCCCGGCCATGGTCTTCTGGGAATCATGCTGGCCATGACCAGCAGCAACAGCCGCAAGGCCGAGAGAGAGGAGGGTCTTGGAGATCATGTTTGAAGTTCGGCGATAACGATCAATGCAAGTCAATGTAATCAAGAGGCAAGAATTCTACTCTACAAGTATTCTGGAAGGCAATTGGTCTTATACAATACCTTCCTCCACTGCCACTCTTCCTCACTAACACGTTCGCGTAACCCCCGCCTACGCCGATACAGGCCAGACCCCAAACTTCACAATGGCACGTTTCCCGATCTGGCTGTTGAAGCTCATGCGGTACTTCTCGACAGGTAGAGCTGCCCCGTTGATACGATACGGAGCAGAGTCTGTACGCTGGGGCGCATCATGTAAACCAACATGGTTCCGTCATGAGCGTTAGATGTCGTCAGAGGGTCCTGCAAAAACCTGGGGTGCACACAGTGCGGATTGACTTCTGAAGATAACATACGCATGCGACAGGCGGTATCTCGGTAAGGCCGCCGGCGAGAGGGTGTGTCGCGATACTGCATGGCGTGTGTGTGGGAGCGTGTACGCGGTGGTGTACCCGAGCACTTGGGCAGCCAGGCATCTTGGTGAAGACATCTCCGTCAACGGGCGAGATAAGTTCCCGTCGGCGCAGGCAAGGGTTTACGAGAGAGAATTGAGCAATCCCTTCTCCTCCTTGACCCAGCGCATCGTGCATGATGCACAGACGTTGGCGGTCTTACGAGTACCGACATATCGACGTGCATGTAAGACATGAGTGCCAGTGTCTAGATCGGGTTTAACGGCCATCGCTGGCTCGATGGAGTCCTTCGATTTGCGCCCGCATTGTTGGAGAAGATAAGGAAACGAACTCTCACTACCATACAAACTGCGAACGATTGCACTACGCCTTGTCATCGCTAGTTCGGGACTACGTTGGCCCCGGCGCAGTGGGAACAGGGTCCCCATCACCATGTGGCTCTGCCGAACTGACTCTGGAACTAAAGGGCCAAGGTTCATGGAATGGACGGAATGGAGAAGGGAAATAGAAAGACGCGATGCCTGAATCGGTCGAAGGGCATCACGACGTGCATGAAGAGACAGGGGTAGCGACTCTTGGCTGCTCTGATCGATTGACACGACCCCAGATCCACCCTCATCCTCTCTTATCAGTACCACTACTAGTACAGTACGTCTCGATGTAAGTGCAGCATATGGTTTCAATTCATGATCTCATCATTTCGTGTCTTATCTACACTTTTTCCAATCCCGAGGTTCACTACATTGCCAACTCACACAGATCCATACCCATCGCCCTGCGTAGTCCCATCCAACGGCTCCTCCTCCTCTAACCGATCCAATGCCCGTTGACATTCCTTGGGCCACTTGCTGAACCCCACGATGACCCATTCTAGAGCGCCGACGAGGTACAGCGCGATACATTGGCCCGCCCACAGACCGGCAAGACCCCAGCCGTGGAAGGCGAGGTAGATGCCCAGAGGTAGTGCGCCTCCGTAGTAACTGACGAGATTGACCGTTGCGCCGACCCATTGTCTACCCATGCCTCGGAGAGCACCGCCGCAGGACCCGTTGAGGCCGTCTGCAATCTGGAAGAGGGCGACGTAGGGCATGACTTCGGAGACGAGGTCAATTACCCTCTGATCATCGTTGAACAGTCTGCCAAACACATTCTTCGTGCCCATCAGAATAGCTAATACCAATGTGCCCAATATGACTGAGAGAATCGCAGCCGCATGCGCTGTTCGTGCGGCTTCCTGCGGCTTCTGTGCGCCCAGCATGTTGCCCAATCTCGCCGACGTCGTGACTCCCAGCCCGAATGGAATCGTGTTGATGATCTGATCAGCCGTCATGATGACGGACTGTGCCGCCAACGGGATCGTACCCAACCTTCCCGCCGCCAGCGCAACAATCTCAAAAGCCCACCACTCGGTGCCAACATGCACGACACCAAGAAGTGCGAGACGGGCGAAAGGGGCCATGTTGCGCATAGCGAGACGGACATTGACGCCGCCCCAGCATTCTTTGCCACGGACGAAGATGGCGTAGAGGACCAGAAGGAAGAAGGAGAGCCAGTAAGAAATGCCGGTCGCAAGAGGGGCGCCGTAGAGACCGAGCTTGAGCTTGTGGATGAAGATGTAGTTGAGGACGCCGTTGAGGGGAGAGGTGATAAGCAGGACATAAGTGCCGGGTCTGTAAATTTCTGTGTAGATGTTAGTGATGATTGCGATCGAGAGGGTGCGCACTGGCGACTTACGTTGTGCTTGAAGATACTTCTTCATGGCCTCGAACCAAACATAACCCAATCCTCCAGGAATCAAGCAACGCAGGAACATGGAGCTCTGCTTGCAGATAAACTCCTCCTGCCCCAAAAGTCTAAAGAGCGGCTCAGAGAACCACCAAACAACAGCAACAACAGCATAAAGCCCAGTCAGAACAATGATACCCCTCTGCAGCAGAATACCCAGGTCATGCTTATTCTTCGATCCAGTAAAGCTCGTTGACGCAAGCGTATCCAAAGCGGTTGTACCACCGAGGGCAATCAACCATGCCGTGGCCATGGCGAACATGTAACTAAAAGCTGCCGTGGCCAGAGCCTCTGGGCTCAATCGTCCGGCAATGATGACCGAGGTCGTCTGGAGGGAGTTTTGCAATGCATAGGCGAGGATGATGGGAATCGAGGATCGGAGGAGAATGAAGATCTCGGATGCCCATTCTCGTAGTGTTGGCTTCTCTGAAGTGTGCTCGATGGAGGCCGATGACCTCCTCGAGAGGAGAGATGTCCTCTCATCCGGTATAGATGCCATATTGGATGCTTTCCGGTGCTTTGGTGGTTCTATGGATGTGAAATTCTTGTGGTGGGTGTCTTGGAAACTGATATATGGCATATCTAGAAACCAAATACCTTCCACCACAGGAACACTTATCTCAGTGACTGGTCTTTGGTTATCAAAGAAAGATATAACCAGATTCTAAAGGCTGCGGTAATGCCGTAAAGGTACCCATCTTTGTGTATCTGTAAGCTCTACTGCACGACTTGCACGTATCTAGAGTCTATCTGCGGCTTCACTTACATCCACCTCAGCCAGCGCATACCCACTCCGGCGCCAACCTGCGACCTTCATCCAGAACAGTCATCACTCGCAATAATGCCAATACTTTTCTTCACTCGATAAGATTCTGCACATGATACCCTTCAACATCCTCATCCGGCTGTCGCAATCCATCACTCCCACAAATCGCGCTTCCCCTCTCCTCAGATAACCCCATCATCCAGACTCTCCACGCCGCCGACGTCGGTCATGAGCATCAGTGCCCAAATGCAGTTATGCCGTGCCTCTAGACTCTCCGAACTAAAGGTCTGTAGTCCCACCACGGGGGCCGCACAGTGCGGGTTGAGATGAGTGGTTGCATGGCTGTGCTGCGTCTAGGCTTGCGGGCGTTGACATGGGTCCAGGCCGCGGGACGTGCAGTCCTGCAGGACAACTGGGCGATGCACAATGTATGAGGGCGTCATTTTCCCCAGAGTAGTGATTTCATTTCTTGTGTCATTGATTTGACACACGGCCAATTGGATTTTCTGTGCTTTTTTCTTGCTCGTTGTTTGACTCAATTGGGTTGTGGTGAGAGATGCGTTCTCTACCACAGCCTACACCACAGTACTAACACAATGTTTCCTCGCTAATCTCAGAGCGAGGACTCATGTAATCAACGGTAAGCATCGTTCACGACTCATGCAATATTCTCAGCCCCAAAGCTTAGGTCCCTCCATTTCAACACTACCAACGAATGCCTTCACCACAGATTCGGTACTCCACCGCAGAACAATGCAGCCCAGCCCACACCAACAACATCAGCCAAGCCCTTCTTCAGCAGCAATCGAATCCCCTAAGAAAGACCCTGCCCATCCCCTTCCAGAGCCCAGCAGCCCGGAAACCCCCTTGGTGCGACCGCAAATGATAAGACTCCGGCCTCGGATTGGTCGCCCGGATCTGACCTCCCGTTATCTCGGGCCCAAGTGGAGAAAACGCGGGGGGGCCACCCCGGTCCAACTCCTTATCAGTCCCATGTAAGCCATCCCAGCCAACCTTCAGCACGCTGCACTCCCTGAAGTCAATTGACGGACACTATCGAGCTGTATTGGAACAGGTATCGCTGCTGAAACTCCGGCTGGCTGTAACCGCAAGCCACCAGAAAAGTGAGACCGGCTCCTTATCGTGGCTCACACGTTCGGTAGTAGTGTCTCCTAAAACAGATCGCGTGGCAACCGTGTGGTATGATTTGATATAATTGTACCAGGTTAAGACTCGGATAGAACCAAGGGTGTATATACGCGCAGTCAATCACAGCTCATGTCGGATCTGCTTATATGCACGATCGATCCTCACCCTCTCATCTTGCCATTGAAGTCACTCATAATTCAAAAGACCCCTACCAGTACCCTTACTGGGCACACAATTCCTTGTATCACACGTCCGTCCCTGGTCATTGGCAATGATACAATCAGACAACATGGCAGAACCAGTCGATGAGAAGTTCAAGACTTCTTCTCCAGCTCCGAGCAGAGATGTTGAAGATGTTGTTCCAGGACAGACGACTTCAGAAGTCGTCCTCTCAAAACACGGTCTTCGTCTTCATCCTCAACCAGTCGTTTCGGATCCTCTCGATCCCCTGAACTGGTCGAAGCTCCGGAAGAACAGTATTCTCGCTATCGTGATGGCATTGTAAGTTCTCTTACCATGGCCTCGTCTTCAAACTCATAAATCAGTGACTAACATGTGGCAGATACTTCATGTTCACATACATCACAACCACAACAGTCCCATCCTTCCCATCCCTCGAAGCACACTACACTCTAACCATCGACCAACTAAACTGGACCGTCGCCGTTCCTGCGCTTGGTCTCTCCGTCGGTCCCCTATTCTGGTCTTCACTCGCAGACATCTACGGCCGCAGACCAATCTTCCTCCTCGGCACCATCATCGCCCTCGCCTCCACCGTCGGAGCAGCTCTGGCGCCCGATTATGGCGGCTACATGGCCGCACGCTTCTTCCAGGGTTTCGGCGTCAGTCCTGCTGCGAGCGTGGGCTTGGCGATTATCAATGATTGCTTCTTCGAGATGGAGAGGGGCCAGAAAGTTGGACTTTGGGTGCTGGCTATTGATCTCGGTCTTCTCGCTGGTCCTCTGATCGGTGGTTTCGTTGATCTTGCAGGTTTCGTCTGGATTCAATGGGTGACCGCCATCCTCTTCGGTGTCATCCTCATTCTCGAATTCTTCTTCCTCCCGGAGACGCTCTATCCTCGTGACTTGATGCTCTCCAAGAGGACTCCGGTTACCGCAGCACACGGACAGAGCGAGAAGAGTGCTGCATCTTCCATCTCGGAGACTTCTCTCCCAAGAACCAAGACGCTACCTTTCCTCAACTACAAGCCTTTGCCGGGCATGAAGCACCCGAGCCCAATGTCGACAATGTGGCGCTTCTTCAAGACCTTCAAGTTCCTCGCCGTGCCCATCGCCGTCATCACATACTGCTTCGGCTGGTAAGTTCATTCACCCTTGCCTCCCACAAACCACCAATCACTAACCACAATTCTCGTAGGTACTGGTGGGTTCTCAGTGTCATCACCCTCATCCCCGTCGCATACGAGACCTACTCCCCGCAAAGCCAAGGTCTTCTCTTCCTCGGCCTCATCATCGGCACACTCATCTCCGAGGTTCTCTGCTCCGGTACATTGAGTGACTGGCTCGTCGTTCGTCTGACAAAGCGCAACTCTGGCGTCAAGGAGCCTGAGATGCGTTTGTGGCTCGCATACCCAGCCGCTCTCATCAGCGGCGTCGGTCTTATCGTCTGGGGCATCAGCGTTGATCGCGAATGGCATTGGGTGGTCGGCCAAGTTGGCCTCGTACTCTGTAAGCCCGCCCTCCACACTTCTCCATTGCACAATATCAATGCTAACACTGTTCAGTTGGTGCCGGTATCCAAATGGGCAACACAGCCATCTGCTCCTACATCGTCGACGCCTACCCACTCCAAAGCATGGCTGTCATCGTCTTCTACTCCGTCATGCTCAACCTCTCCGCCTTCGTCGACCCATTCTTCATCTTCCCGTGGGTCGACACCGTCGGCTTCACGTGGACCATGGCCGGACACGCCATCATCACCGTCTTCTTCTGCATTCCTGCGCTGGGTCTATTGCATGTATTCGGCGGGAGGATCAGGGAGAAGAACGGGCAGCCTGATTGGGTCAACCCAGAGTTTGATCACGACATTGTCAAGGAGTAGGAGAAGCGCAAATTGAGAGCATTGGCCTCAGCTTGTTTTTTAATAGTGTAATTGAAGTCTATAAGTGTCATACTTTTGTCTCGTACAGCCGTGCCCGTTTTCGAACTCATGATCAACCCTATTTCGAGCCCGCCTCCTCGATCATCTGCTTCTTGATCCTCGTGACAGTGCCGGCACCACCGTACGTCATGGCAGTATACACCATAGCCACACTAGCACCAGCATTCAGCACCTGCAAAGCCTGCTGTCCGTTCGTAATACCTCCCGTCGCGAAGATCGTCTTCTGAGCGTCACCCTTTGCCTTCGATTCCGAGTCCAGCATCTTGCGATACCGCGACACCAGGTCAAGGGTACGACTGAACATAGCTGGGCCAGAGTATCCGCCATCCTCAATCAGAGCCTTCTGCTCCTTGACAGTCAGTCTGACCTCGTTCGGGTTGAGGCCCTGGCGGCGCTTGGTGGTATTGCCAACAATAACACCATCGACACCGCTGACATGAACAGCCTGCACAATGCCGTCCATCTGCGTCTCCTCATCTTCATCAGGGGAAACCTTCACCATAACCTTCGGGCGCTGCTTGCGATCAATCTTGCCGGCTTCGCTGACGACCGCGCTGAGCAGTCTGGTAAGAGGCTCTGTTGCTTGAAGGTCTCGCAGCCCGGGGGTGTTCGGACTGCTGACGTTCACGACGATAACATCGGCATACGGCGCCAATCTCCTGACGCAGTAGACGTGATCGTCAATGACGGCCTTCTCGCCGGTAGTCTCCTTGTTCTTCGCGATTTGGACAGCCAATAGACGACCAGGGTGCAGACTTCCAGGAGGCACGTTTGCCTCACCGTCGAGAACTTGCGACTCGGTAAGGCCGACAGAAAGCGCATATCTCCTGAGACGGTCACGCAGGCGGATGGCCATGTCGTCCGCACCGCGAGAGTTGAGGCCGTATCGGTTCACCATGCCATCAAGGCTAGGCACGCGGAAGACACGAGGCTTAGGGTTACCGTCCTGCGGGCGTGGTGTGCACCCACCGACCTCGACAATACCCGCGCCAAGCGCAAAGAGAACATCCGGGATCTCTCCGTCCTTATCCAATCCTGCCGAGATGCCGATCGGGTTCGTAATAGTTGTCCCGTACACTTCAGTCGCGAGGCCAGTATCCTTCGTCGCTTCTCCACGTTCTCTAGGGTGCAAGTTTAGGCTGTAGGTTGTCTTGAGCATCGATGTGCCAGCATGGTGCGCATCTTCGGCATCGGGGAACAGCAGACGGATAGCTGGTGGAAAGACGGCTTTGTGGATGAATGCTCGGGTATCGGTGGCGTAAATGTACGCAACGTATGCTGTCGCCGCGATGGCAGAGCCATAGACGAGAACACCGAATCGCCCTGCAGCTGCGGCGGCGCTCTGTCCGGTCGAGCTCGAGGCGTAACGACGAGCCGCGGGATTCGATTGAGAAGGATGAACTGTGGCGGGGCGTCGGCCGGCGGATCGAAGACTTGACGAGGCCAGTCGGCAGCAAGACCGTGAAGCTGACATCGTGAATGAGTGTGGGTAGCCGGGCCGCAAGATGGAGGTCCCAATGGCTAACAATCGGGTTCGGGTGAAGCTGGTTCAAACTTGGTGAAGTTGGCGATGGGCGGTTTCGGAATCGAAGCTCTAGCCGAGCTAGAAATCGCAAGCTACCCTAGACTTACCCTGCGATGGCTCCAGATTCGACAGTTAGGCTCTCGGGAGATGATTCCATAGAAGTGGCGACCATGACTGCTGAAAATACATGCCATTCCTCGTTCTACGATTAGTATTGGCCGAAAGCTTTGCTACATGCGAAGTGAGAGCCTGAATCTAGTCCCAAGCCCTGAGTGGCACTTTACGCGTTGGGGAAAGTCGCATTCGGGGCTTGTTTGAAACGTGACAAGACCCTGATCAACTGCTTCGGCACCAAAATGACACCGGCGGCACATCAGAATCTGACTCTAAATCTATTGATCGAGTACAGTCTTCGCTTTTGATATCAATGATAATCATTGGGACACAAATTTGCATAATTTGTTGCCGCTCAGGTGTCGCACGGCTGGAAGTCATCTTGTGGTTGCCATGGCGAGTGAGCCACAAGAGTCCAGGCCTCCCGTCTGGGATGAAAGAACCGCAACCCCTGTCAGACAACCTCAATAGGTCGACTAGACAGCCTGGAAGACACACGGCAACCGTCTTGCTCTCAACCAAAATCGCCGGCAGCCTTCTTCTATCTGAGCACACTCACCTTATCAAACAGACCTGTGTCAGAGTTCGTCTACGCGCCGTGACGTCCAGCACTTTGGTCCCGAAGGATCATCTGCGAAGGCACCTTTCCTGGCTGGTTCGTGGCTTGCGCGCTAGCGATGAGCTGGGACAAGATGGGCCGCTCAACCAGTGAAGTGAATGGGTGACGATGGTGAAAAGGCATTATGCATGGTGCTATTGAAGCGTTGATGTCATCCATACGACGTTAGGGGTGCTCTCAGGAATACAGCCGCGAGACGAACCGAGGAGAGAGTCGACACTGATAACGAGCAGCCTTTACGAATTCGGCCTCAATCATCACGAGTCAACCTAAGAAAGAAGCAAAGCCATATGGTTCATCGCGGTGTTTTGTTTGCATCTTCATAATGTTCATGCTATGCAGTAATCATCATCGTTCCTCCACCAAGATCTTGCCAGGGCCATCATCCACTGGAATGCAGCCCAAGAGCCACTAAATCGCCATTAACCGATCACCCCCTGGCCACGTTACCTTGGCACCGGCCCCCCAAAAGTAGCCGCTAACGCGACCCGCAGGTGCTTGTTTCGGCGCCTGACGTCTTGTGTCTTGCATCTGTTGATCTCCAGTCCAGACTCGTGGACACCAACCAACCGCCGTCCCTCTCTTTGATCTCGAAACCGCAGTCTTTATTTATCCACTGCGCCGCTGGATTTCTCACCAAGGACTGTTCGTCGATTTTCGTGCTTTGCTTCGTCCTGGATTGCAGCACATATAATCTCAGGCCTGGGATAACTCTATATGCTCATCGACAGCCTATAACCCCACCTTACCCACCACCATCCAGGAACCCAAACAAACAACCCCCCAGTCATCACCGCCTCAACCTCCCGCCCACTCTATCGACCTTGTTTCTCGACCTCGAACCCTCGACATCGACCCCAACCCTTCGGGGATGATGTATGCAGGGGCCTAATTTGACACACACATCACCCTCCCAACCTTTGATGCCACAATCATCCGACTCTTCCTCTTTTTTCTCTTTCACATCCTAAGCGCTTTACGAAACTTCTTCTCCCTCAAGACGTGTAACTCTCGACTCGAGTCCAGATCCACCACATGCTCCAGTCCACCCACTCTCAGGCCTCCGCCCCAACCTTCGACGTTGCTATTCCTGTCTAGAGTTTCGATTTGCCCTGGAATACTGGTCCTCCTTTTACAAGTGTCCTTGCGCCACGAAGGCGACGACGACCAACTTTCAACGCTGTGTCTAACGTCTTTCTTATCGACTTTGTGTACCTGCATCTTGGGAAACCACAAACATCTATCATACATGCAATTCGGACTCGACGACCACAACGTCCACATGTGATTGCCGCTCGACCTCTACACTCCACGACCTCCTTCCCCTCGATCTTTGATTCTCGATCCTCCTCCCCGATTCCTATCTTACACTCTAAATACATATCCTGATCATGGACAACGATCTTTACGCCCGCAGCGGCGTCTCCGTTGGTGACGCCGACGATCGTCCAGCATACTTCAAAGCGGTCGGTATCAGTCTCGCCATCGGCTCCGGCGTCTTCATCGGCACATCCTTCGTCCTCAAGAAAGTCGGTCTCCTACGCGCAAACGAGAAATACAATGAAGTGGCGGGTGAAGGCTATGGATATTTGCGCAATGCGTACTGGTGGGGTGGTATGAGCCTGATGATCATCGGCGAAATCTGCAACTTTGTCGCTTATGCTTTCGTCGACGCCATTCTTGTCACCCCATTGGGAGCTTTATCCGTTGTCATTACGACCATCTTATCGGCGATTTTCCTCAAGGAGCGTCTGAGTATGGTTGGCAAGGTCGCTTGTTTTCTGTGCATCGTTGGGTCTGTCGTCATCGTTATGAACGCTCCTAAGACGTCGTCCGTTAGCGACATTTCGCAGATGAAGAAGTTCTTCCTTGCACCAGGGTTCCTTTCCTATGCTGGAGTCATCATTGTGGGATCAGTCATCACAGCCTTCTATGCCGGCCCTCGATGGGGCAAGAAGAACATGCTGGTATACATCTCTATCTGCAGCTGGATTGGCGGCCTAAGTGTCGTCGCAACCCAGGGCCTTGGTGCTGGCATCATCGCCTGGATTGGTGGCAAGCCGGAGTACAAAGAGTGGTTCTTTTGGATCCTGTTCGTTTTTGTTATCATGACCTTGCTGACTGAGATCATCTTCCTCAACGTCAGTCATTTTTCCATTTTTAAATGACAGGGTCAAGCTAACAATCCTGCAGAAAGCCCTAAACCTCTTCAACGCGGCCCTTGTCACCCCGACCTACTACGTTTACTTCACCAGCACGACTATCATCACCGCAGCCATTCTATTCCAGGGCTTCAAAGGGACTGTCGAGCAAATTGTCACAGTTGTTCTGGGATTCCTCACCATTTGTTCCGGCGTTGTCCTCCTTCAGCTCTCCAAGTCAGCAAAGGATGTCCCTGATGCCGCGGTCTTTACTGGAGACCTCGACCAGATTCACACCATTGCTGAGCAGGAGCAACCTGAGACCGAACCCAAGGCCGATGCCATTCGTGGTACAGCGGCCATTGTTCGAAGAATATCGCGATCACGAGCGCGCATGGAGGCCGAAGAGCTCAAACGCTTGCACGAGGAGAAAATGGCAGAGACGATGGACCCCATCAGCGAGACCGGGGCTCCCCCACAGTACGAATGGGATGGACTTCGACGGAGGAGGACAATGACCCCGCGGGCCAGGGCCATGACTTCTCCGTCGAACAACCACGGACCCTTCAGTCCTCCGACCGAACCGATGCCCAACTATGTGACACATGGCACCGATACACCCGCGCATCCACCTCTGGGCATGTCTCGTTTCCCTACGGATGAGGAGTTGGAGGAACACGACCAGGAGGATCGCAATACCATCTTCTCCAGCATTGCAGGAACCATCCGTGGCCGGGCCCGTACGAACGCTAGCATGCCGACGTATGGTCTCGCCGAAAGTGACTTCCCCGACAAGCCTCGTAGCCCACTGCACCCGGTGCCTCTCACAGAGATCGCGGTACCTGAGCAGAAGCCGGATGACGAGGCAGGCGCATACTATGGTCCGACACGAGAGCACGTGTACCTTCAGCGACAGGACACAGCATATCATGGAGCACAGTATCGGCCATCGCCAAGCCCCCAACAGAGCCTAGCACCTCCCACACCTCCGCCACATGGAGCCAGGAGGCAGTTCTCGTTCCAAAATGTGTTCCGAAGGTCGCAGGCGCCGACTGAGGAGGAAAATATGGGCTTGGTGAAGAACGACGAGAGCAGACCGGGGCCCTCGGGTTATAATGGAGAGAGATAAAAGGAGAAGGGGTGAGCGAGTCTGAAGGAGTGCAGCAGGGTTGGATTTCTGGGAAAGCGAAGGCGTTCGGAGGCGTTGTCATTTTGAACTGTGTTGTGATTCGAGGTTATATGAGGATGAAGGTTATGGTCGGCAGAACGATCGAGGTATTTGTAACGACGGCACGATCAGTGTATTAAGAGACGGGGCATACATACGGATCAAGTTGCTTGAGCATCATGCTGACATTGAAGAGCATGCGATGGACGGAAGGGCCACGGACATAGAGCACATGAATGAAGAGAACTTGAGTGGGAAATCATCAATGTAGAGAGAGCCTCGGCGCCTGTGCAATGCGTGATATGCCGCCTGAGCTCCTCCCGTGCATATAAAGTGCGACACAATCGGTTGTCAGCAGCTAATTCGGCACATCCCGAACCGCAATCTTCGGGAAGCTTCCACCTGTCAAATCCCACTTCGATGTTGGAGTTAAAAGTTGGAGAAGAAAGAACGGGAAGCTGCCCACGAGTCTTGGTACGCTCCGCTCTCTCCGCTTAGAAATCCGCAACTGCCAGCTCCGCCGACCACGAGCACCTCGTCTTTCCTCAACCACTTAGCATGCCTTGAGCGTTTTCCTTGTTCAATATTGTTCTTGATCTGAACACGAAGATCTGGGCTTGGCGCGCCACGTTTTGTCGGCTGTATCTGTCCGTTCCGGCTCGGACCTGGAAGGTGAACCCCACATTCGATTCGGCGGCTTGTCGCATGTCATCTTGCGATTCAGCTTGCGCCTCAGCCTGAGCAACCCATCCTCGTCTTCCTCTACGCTTCCTCGCCGCGCATACGGTAGCGACGTGCCTGAGCGTGACGATGGCGTCGCAAGCGCAAGCTCGTCAGCTCAAAGACGAGGGCAATCGTCTCTTTAAGGCTGGGGACTATGCCGGCGCTGATAGCCTCTACTCCAAAGCGCAAGTCACCCTTCAAGCTTCTCAAGCCCTACCAGGGCTCGCTGACACTCATGGCTCCGTTCAGTATCATTGCCGATTCGAAAGAGCCAACATTATGGACAAACCGCGCCATGGCTCGCCTGAAGCTCTCGCTCTGGGCAGCCGTCATCTCCGACTGTCAATTCGCCCTGAACCTGGCTCCGAACTCTATGAAAGCACACTACTACCTTTCCCAAGCCCAACTCGCCATGGGTGATTGCGATGGAGCTCTTACTTCCGCTCTCGCTGCTCATGCTATATGCGCGGAGACCAACGACCGGAGTCTACCAGCTGTTACTGGCATGGTGCTCAAGGCAAAGAAGGAGAGGTGGGAGGAGATTGAGAGAAGAAGACTGAGAGAAGATAAAGTGTTGGAGGAAGAGGTAGTGGACGGGCTGCGGAGGGAGCTTTACAGGGAGTTGGAGGGGGTCGAGGGTGAGGTGGCGAGGCACGAAGTAGGCCAAGAGTGGGAGGGCAAGATGAGAAGGGTTAGAGAGGTGTTTGAGCGGGCTAGGAGTCAGGGTGAGAAGAGAAGAGAGGTTCCAGATTGGGCCATTGATGATATCAGTTTTGGTATCATGGTTGACCCAGTGGTTGTGAGTCTCCCTCCTTTCCCATACATTACGCCAGCCTTGTTGCTCGAGGGGGCGGTCGGAACTGACGATGAGTACAACAGACCAAGACCGGCAAGTCTTACGAACGAGCTTCCATTATGGAGCATCTCCGACGGAACCCAGAGAATCCTAATGACCCCATGACCCGAGAGAGACTGCTTCCATCTGATCTCAGACCGAACCTGGCACTGAAACAGGCCTGTGAGGAGTTTCTGAACGAGAACGGCTGGGCAGTGGACTGGTGAGGATTGTTAAACTTCAGGTTGAAAGGCACGGACGACACGACGGCAGAAGAGCACTTGATGTGTATACATGGCATGGCGTTTTATTATTTCCTCGTTCCCTGAAGCAAGGGGCTGCATAGCATCGTTGGAATTGCATTCATTCAGGCACCTTCGTCCATTTTGGCGCTCGCATCATCTGCGTCTTTCATGGTCCGTTGATCGTGCGCGTGTCTCGGTTTCACAGTGAAAGGCTTGTCGTCTACTTGCCCGTCGCAGGCCCTGGCAAAGTCGCGAGCACTTCCTCCTCGAAAGAAGCAACCTACGAGAAATGAATCCATTCGAGCAATCAATCTCGAAGCAAATTATTTCCGATACACGTCATACGTCACAGAAAGGTTCGCCATGCCATCTCGTCAGACACCGGCGATTTCCCATCTTGTACAACGGTCTCAGCCTAATCTGGTACAAGCCGAAACCTGAACACAGTGTGCTCTGCTCTGTACGACTCGTTTGGGATGTCAAATTGTTCGCTTATGCCTTTGTTCGGTATAGGCAAAGATAGCACTGCCGAGATTGATGACATCGCTTGCGACAGGGTGGTCTTATATCTTGTAGCAGCCACCCACGTAGCATTGAGACCTCATCCTTCCAACCTCTCGACGTCCTTCTTCGACAGAAAACACCTCTGCCTCTCCATCCGGACCTCACAATTATCATCTTCATGCCTGCACACGATCGAACATGCTCCTTTTATAACATTTGTTTGTGTTATTCAAGGCCACACCCCGTCCCAGAAAGCGGAACAAGGCGAGCCATCTAATGCTAGCTAGCTACTTGCGATGCCGGATTACAGCAAAAGCAAAATGTAAGAAAAAGGGGGGTATCCTTCTTTAACTCGCGCGAGAAAAACGACAACGCTATACCTCTCCGCTTCGAATGCTTCTGCTTCCGCCTTCGAAGCCTCTTCTCCTCTTTTTCGTCCCTGCTCCGACTATATACGAACGACAACCCGAGCAATGATGAGATGGCGCAAAACGATGATACAAGCAAGATGAAATGTCATGAGACATGTGAGTGTTGGAACATGAGAGGAAAAAATAAGCGACGAGTTGGTCGAGTGGTTGGCGAAAATGTTGTGGTCAAAGTGACCAGGTATAATAAGGATGCTTGCGCTGATTGAATGCAAGTGTTTGAAGAATGAAGAAGAAGGGAAAGAAAATGTTGCAAGATGTGCTGGAACAGGAAAAACAAACGGCTTGGCCTCCCGAATGCGATTATGCTTCGAAGCTGTGGTCATCAGGATGCTGGGACCTGATGCCGGAAAATAAGGAAAGATATGTGTTGTTGTGTGTTGGGATAGGTGATGTGGTCATCAGAAACGTCATGGGCCATAACATCCTTCCCATGATGTACAGGATATGAGATTCATATCGTCATGAAGAGCAGCGGGCTCGGTAATGTCCGGCTGCTCACGTCTTCGCCAACTCAGACGGAAGGAGAAGAAAGCTCCGCGAGGCGGACCCTCAGCTTTTCCTTGGGTCGAAGCGTGAAACTTGGGCTAGCGAGCTCAAGTGGCGCACCGAGATCCAAAGCCTCGACTCTGAATCGAGAAAGCAGCTCCACGAGGATCGATTTCATCTCGGTCATAGCGAGTTGACGGCCGAAGCACATTCTCGTACCGTTGTGGAAGGTCTGGAAAGCGTATGCGGACGAGGCCGGTGTGCCGTCGAGCTCGTTCCAGCGGTCGGGACGGAAGGACTCGGCGTCGGGGCCCCAGATCTCAGGGCTGAGGTTGATCATTGCGGGGGAGAGCTGCACGATCGTGCCCTTGGGGATGAATGTATCGGCGACGTGGACGTCCTGGATTGCTTCACGGGGGATGTACTGCAGAGGGCAGTAGACGCGGAGGACCTCCTTCAGGAAGTTATCCAAGAAGGGGAGTCGGTCAAGCTCCTCGAAGGTCGGGGTGGAGGTCTCGGCGAGGAGAGCGTTGATCTCTGAGCGAAGCCGTTCCTGGTGGTCGGGGTTGTGCGCCAGGGAGTAGACCGTCATGACGAGAGCACAGGCTGTTGTGTCGTGGCCAAGTACCATGAGGTTCATGATGTACTCAACGATCTCGTTGTCGGGCCACGCGTCAGCACCCTGCTCGATCATGCACTGAAGAGCATCAGGTTCCTTCTCAGCCGGCCACTTTCCGCTCTCGAACGCTTCCCTGCGCTTCGTGACGTGGTCCCACAGGATGTTGCGGATCTCGTTGGTGTTGCGAACAAAGTCCTTGTTGATATCGATAGGAAGGATCTGGCGCAACGGAAGGTAGGAGCTGAGATAGTGGAGCACATGTCCCCAGAGCGGCTGCTGCATGGTCTGAGTGAAGAGTTCGTGGAGCGGCGACTCGTTGGACTCGAGGTGGTTGAGGTCAACTCCGAGGGCTTCAATGCCTCCCACATCAAGGACGGTTTTCCAGATGGGGGTTTCGACCTCGCTGATGTGACTGGCGTCGCGACTGCGGGAGAGGACATCGACGAGTTGGCGGGCCTTGGACTGGAGTGTGGGCACGAAAGACTTGACGCGAGATGTGGAGAATGGTTCTACACAAAGTCAGTCTGGATGGTCCTCAAGATGGTCCATCAAGGAAAGCTAGAGTCAACTTACTGCTCACCACAGCTCGGCGCTGGCGGTGCTCAGGGCCATGGGCGAAAGGCAGGCCATCACCAATGATCACATTGGCGACACGACGAGCAGCTTCCGGCTTCACAAAGAAGTTGTTCTTGGTTGTGAGCATTTCACGGTATGCCGTGACACTGGTCGCAACCAAGGTTTCGCTATTGAAAAGACCAAGATAGCGGACGAAATGAGTCTCGGGGAATTGCGCCGCCCACTCGCGGAACAGGTACGGAATCCATGGAACCTTGAGGAATTTCAGGGTCTGACCCATGAACCATGAGTTGTCCTGGGAGGAATTCGTCAGCCTTTGTTTCGGTCTCACAAATTTGGGCGATCGTGCGTGCATGTCTGATGACAGGGGGCAGTTGCGCACTGTTGATGTCTCAAAGCAGGCGGCAATGCACTGGCATGGTCCTCCACTGGCCAGGAACGGTCCCAGTGTCGCAGGAGATGGTACGCGTGCGGGCAGAGACATCAAGGAAAGGAAACTGAGACATTTGCCCCAGTGAGCTGGGAACAGTACCAGGGTCCGTCCTTGTGTATCGCCAGGGCCTGCCGAACGCGGCAGAACACCAAAAGAAGCAGCCGCAACGAAAACGCAGAGACTGATAATGATGAAAAGAAACGTACCTTGGGCCCGGGAAGATGTCTCAATGGTGAGACGTAGAAGGGGTATATGAGAAACCAGTAAACGGTGGTGAGGAGTACCGGCAGACTGAGGATGAAGGCGAGAGTCATGGTCGAGTGCGATGGCAGGGCAGGCAAGCTGCGTCCTGCAAAGACGGCGACTTCAGTCGAGGAAGAGACACCAAACGTCATGGCGAAGGTGAAGAAGGTGTTTGGTGAAAGGATGGTTGGTGTTTTTACTGGAAAGAAGGGTATCTGAAGATATCTTGCTCGCTCAGCTTTTCCAGTATTGCTGAGCGAGAAGAACAAAGAGGAAGGAAGATCCGGGTCGGAAAACGCAACTGCTTCTTCAATATGAATATTGGAGCAGTGTGTTGGCTCTCAGATGTCTGTGACGAAGGGTCTTATCGACGCTTTTGATGATGATGCGATGAATTGCGTCGGGAATCTTCGTATCATGGTTCGTCAGAGCCGGCTCGTGTGAAGCATGGGCAGAAGAGAGGTGATGAAAGCCGTCCTCTTTAAAGCAGAGAGGGACGGGATGGCGAGAATCTGATACGGCAGGTCGGATAATTCCGTCAATTGGCAGCTATCAGGGTCTGCAGCAACCAGCCGTTGAGGTCCTTTGTCGGATGGTGGCGGCTGTTGTCGTCCGATCAGTCCAGACAGGCTGATGATTCACGCTGTCGACGTTCGTTGATGAACGGATCCAAGCGGCAGTTCGATGATTCCCGTAATGGCCGTACCGATGGCTTGCTGCGTATATGCAGGGTGCGAAGGTGACAGGCTGACGTCGTGATCCGTGAGGTCGCAGTTCCTTGGATGGAGAAACGTCGATGGCCTGGCTTTCCGTTTGGCTGGGAGAATATGCCGGTGTCGAGAAATGTCGTATGTACGTTGATTCAAGAGACGTTGCACCAGCCCGGCTGCGCGCGTCGAGAGAGTGACGGATACTTGTATTCGTGGCTGAGGACGAACGACAAGAATGGATATGACAAGAGGAAGAAAATACGAAGTGTCCAGAGAGAGGAAGTGTGGCTGTGAGGCGTTTACAACAAAGCGTTGCGTCAGGTTCGCCTCAACGAAGGATTGAGCAAGGGGACCAGGGAATCCGGATAGGGATGTCTCGAAGCGTCGTGAGAAAGAGGAAAGAAGAGAGGAAGATCCCAAAAGGTGGAGGAGGAACCGTGAGGTTTAGTACAGTCTGGGATAGACCAGGGTGTTCGAGTTATCTATGCCGAAGGAAGAGAGAACCTTTCGTTCAAAAAGCCAAGACAAAGGTGAAGATGGAGCGCCCAGAACAACCAGCGAAAAGGTACGAAGTACGGACGGGTTTGTATCTCGCCTGCTGGGAATAGAGTGGAGGACGTTGATGGCACGAGGATGGACGATGATGGCGTCGAGGACAAGGGGTGGGTGGATTAAGAGTCTTGGAGGGGACCAGGGGGTGTGAGGGGTGTGCGATAAGAAGCTGCAGTGTAAGGAAGAGAAGCAAGAACTTGGTAGAAGAGGAAGACAACAGTAGAGATACAGGCAATGCGTGGGGGAGGAGGATTGACCAGATAGACAGGGGACGGTTGGCTCGGGTCGATGGACGCGGCGAAGGGGGAGAGAGAAGAGCTGGCAGCCACGCGGGAAGAATCACAAAGACAGCAAATGAATGTCCAGCTAGCACGCTACAGCAAGCTAAAAGGTACTTGACAAGGACTAATTAGCACAGACTCCAGAGACAGGCAAGAAAGAAAAACGACGAATTGGGGACCCATAAAGAGAGGGTCCCTCCCAAGCACCCGAAGAAACTAGGTTGTCCTGCCTCTGCCTCGTAGCTGTAATTGCTGGCGTTGGCGCCCAGAGTCTATTGCATGCCCCTAGTCGGCAGTCCAGTAGCGAAACGGCAGGCGACTAGGGGGAATGAATGGGATGGGGAGGGGAGGCTTGACTTGACAGCCACCGTTCGCGCCGCGTCTGTCTCCATCCTCGAAAGTGGATTCTAACTCTTGGTGCAGTACGAGATAGACACTCGTGATTGCTACGCTTGGAACTAAACAGCCTGTGCTTTGCTAGTTGTAGTTAGTCAAAGTGGATGGAGCTGTCGTGTCTCTGATTGTTGCGGTGGCTTGCGAACGGAACCAGCAAGAGAACAGGAGACGAAAGAGCCAGACGCGGCAAATAAACGTGGATGTAAAGCAGGGAGAAACAATAAGACGACGCAAGAACCAGGGTACATCAGAGACAAAAAGACGAGAATGACCTGGGGTGTGTGGTGCCAGTGGGTAACGGGTATTGAGCCGGACAGGGGGTTTCTCACAGTTGGTGGTGGCCTAGACTGGAATGTCTGGGATGAAGAAGATGGGCAGGCATTGACGCCACGAGATGGGAAGAAGGTGTTCTCGATCCGGATGGTGATTTCGAATCATTCGAGGCCGGCTGGGCGTTCACATGCGACTCGACGGGAGTGACTGATCCAGAAAGCCACGATCTGGGGAGAAAGCCTCCGGCCATGTCAATCTTTGTTCCCGGTATGAAGCATAGCCGTCTGTGCTTCCCGTGATGATGGATCCATTGCATTCCAGGCAAGTAATTGAGCTCGTCTGTGATGTCTCTTGTGTCTGATTGTTCTCCCCACGCTTGTCACTTAGATGAGCATTACAAAGAGAAAATTGAGCAACTAGGTCTAAACAATGATCAAAATGTCAGGTCAACGGTGACAAGCTGCACCGTTGCCCGTTACTTATTGGGCGCTTGTCACAGTGGACCTATCAGTCAGTATGCGAATGCCTAAATGGACTGGTTCTCAACTAAGGTAAGGTCAGGTCAAGCCACAACACAACACCTATGCCAGCTGTCTTCCCATTTCAGCTCTGCCTGTCAGGTGCGCATCCCGAAGAAAGAAGCAAAACGGCCACATGCGGTGATGAGTAGTGCCGCTTCGAGTCGCAAGGTGGGACCTGGCGAGGAACACGGGACAAGGGTGGGTGATCCAGCCACTTGAAGGGTGTGTCTGTTGCTGTTTGTGACTTGTCGCTGGACTCGTTCGTACACCTTTCAGATTGCAGCAAATCCGATCGCATATCGATGCATCTCGTCCAAAGAAAGATCCCGACCTGCAGCTAGATTCGCGTTGCATATTAGCAAAAACATGTGTACACACGAGACGATCCCCTTCTGCAACACCGCCTGCATAAGCACTGCTTCTGCAAATTGAATCCTTCCCGTCTCAGTGACGAAAGTGTGGCGATGAGAAGCGAGAGTCCAGGCCAGGTCAGTTGTCAACGTCCGACTAACTCTCGGACATCGAAACAGATGCAGAAAACAAGGTTGATCCGGTCGATCTTGGCCGTTGCCTCACCGTCAAAGCGCACTTGAGGAGGGGCTACGCGTGTGCAATTCCGCACTTTCATCAACGTGCGTGCGATTGCACAATAGTTGATGCTAGGTCCAACGGTGATAACACGACGTGGTGGCTGAGAGGGGCATGTCTTCAAACCTGAGTGCCACCATCACTATCACCCCGGCGAGCATGAAGTCTTGGCTTTCTTCGCAATACGAGTGACCGCGAGTATCGAGTATAAAGCGTCATAGGAAGTGAGATGAGATATCGTGTTGCCTCATCATTGAAACCTGACATTCCTTCTCGTTGTGAGTTTCGTCTGTATTGCTTCTTACAGTACCCTTCCCGGCTGTGTGGTACGTTGGATGAAGATGATGATGATGATGACGACGATAGGATCGCTCCCAGCAGAGGCAAACAAAGTTGTGTCATTGCTGTGGAGATGTGCGGGACTTCAGTGTCCTCTCCACTGCGAACGGCGACCTTCAGGCACTAATGAGGGGCAGCTACAGGGGTTTAATCGATTGCCAGGCTTCAACTTTGGTGGGTGGGATTTGGGGACCCTGGATCGCCCTTCCCAGCGCATCCGGGTCATCTCCAATGATGCCCAGCGGTGGGGGGGGGCACCTGGAAGGACACAGGCCAGGGGGAGATTTAGAGGCACGGAGCGCATTACCGTTCGGGAATGGAGCGCTTGCCATGATTCGACGAGTACCGGCGCACCTCCCCAATCCGGTAATGCTCAGTCGTAAGTCTGGGGAGTGATTGGGCACGGCCCACGGTAGCCTTTCGCCTAGTCCCTGCCTAATGCATCTGCGCAATTAGCGGGCTTGGGGGAAGGAGGCAGGCAGGACGGACAGAGTGAGGTAAGGAGGGGTGCCTGTTGGTCATGGATCTTTACTTTGGGAAGGAAGAAGTGGGCACTGCACGGACTCTGACTTTCACGCGCAACCTGGAAAGCGATGAAGCTACCCTCGGGATACGGAGTACACTGACATGAGAGACATTCAGCTGCCATGTCATGCGCAAGGGATCAGCGATCAAAGACCAGGACGCCGCCTCTTGAAACGGCTGACGACCACCATGTATCCCAGCCACGGTGGATTGCGACCTGAGCCACGATCAACGGTGATCGACGCTCTGACAGCCAGCACCGCGCACTGACCAAGACGAGCAACTCTTGCCGAGTCGAGGCTGGCACAGCATGAGCCGAAGAGCTGTCGATACGAATATGCCATCGATGAGATGTGCATTCATTGGGACTGACTGACTGGTCCGGACTTCATACATTTGCAGATATGAGACGGAACAAAACGATTAGTTCGTTCTCAGCTTCACCACACGTCTCAAGCGCCTGGAAATAGCTCCATCGTTGTCTCACAGCTTTCTCACCGTTCTACGGAGCATTCTGTACAACAACACGTATCGTCGCACGTGCATTGCATATCAAATCGCGCCTCGCATCTCCCGGAATCCGACTGCAGAAGGAAATCCCGCCAAGGCTGTGCTCCTCGCACAAGCAAGACGAGGGGATGTTCCCCAACTGCCATTGGCAGAGCAATCTCCTTTGCCTCGGCACGTATAGATCATCTCACTAGTTGCAGTTATATATCTCGCTTCGAAGTAACTGTGCACACCATCGCGCTTCCATTAGGAGGGTAACAGTGCAGCAACTGGTGGATGGCCTGGATCGCTGTGCACCCTTCACAGTAGGTACCAGAGTCCAGACGGCCAAGTAACGATACCAGCAAACAAACTTGTGTATAAAGATCGTATGTTATTGCTCATGTCACACACGTGGAAGATGTTGTTTGAAACAGGAAACAGGTACATTTCCAGACAGTGGATCATTGCCGTTCCTGTTTCTGGTACTCCGTTGCGACAATATTGGCAGTAACACAGCTTATTATGCTTAAGAGCCAACAGCATATCGAACCAAAGAGGTGACACTCACAGCTTCTTGTTCAGGCAGCTGGCATCGTTCGGCCAACCTGCTAGCGTGCAGATCCGGATCATTGTACCTTTAGCTTACCGCAAACCCGACAACCAACACCAGCGGGCAGCCTATCTCAGTTGGCAATATGCGCAAGTGTTGCGCTTTGCTGTCATACATGACACCACATGAGGCATCTCTTACGGTGCCTCCTGACCGGACCAGCCGCATGGGCTAATCGACATGTCCTACTATGCGATCTTACATTTTCGAAGCTAATGAGCCCCCGGGTACGAAGCGTCTGTTCCAATTGCGTGACACTACGGCCTTGACGAATCGAGACTGCGACCAAAACTTGAAGTTCGATCTGCAGACACCGAAACCCGGGACAAATCCTCCAGTGACAGACTTGCTTATCAAGAACTCCACTTCAGCCATTTCGAATCCTAACCTTCGAGGCCATCGCCAAGTCTCGAGTCAACTTAAAGCCAACTTAGTCGTAAAAGACTCGCGTCAAATTTGGTGCTCTGTAGAGAGCCAAGCTTCTCACTACAAGTGCACGGACCCTTGCTGCAAGGGGAGGGCGTGAAGAGCGGACGACAAGGATCAAAAGGTGCCTCGATAGTCCCGGGAGTCAATTGCCTTATTCTGGTGATTGTCTCCGTGCAACCAAGACTTTCTCTGACCAAGGCATGTCGAAAAAGACCGACCCGTAGACACGGTTCGTTGCTTCGCACGTATCAGCGACGCGATGCGATGCAAGCGAACCACAAGGGCCGATTGAGAGAATGACGACGACAACGACCCAACACAGAGTGTCATCGCAGCAGGCCTCCCCGCGGAAACAGGGACTCGAAAAAGGTTGTACGCCGTGATGTCCGCCTCGCATTTCTTGTTTTCTGATCCTTTCAACCAGTTTGGCTTGTTCTACGACTGTGTAATCGACGTTGCAGGCAACACAGTACCAAAGCCCCTGTCCAGTCCCATGCGACTTACGAACATTGCTAGAAGACTTGAGAGAGGAGATAAGAAACGATGATCCCGGGCAGCCGGTCATTCCGAGGTTGACAGTCGGACGACGGATGAGCGGGTTCCAGGGGTTCACATTGTCATGTCTCTGATCGGCCCAAGGCAACGCTGCGATGTGTCTTGAGCACGAAAACCCTCCGCCCGCACGTGCATCGTGTTACCAGGAGACGGACTCTGTAATTTGTAAAAGTGTGCGAATCAACGTGCGAGAACGGATGGGAGATTTTCGGTGCATGAACATCCGTGAGACACGCAGCGGGAACATTGTCTAGGCATTCGCTTTAGTGGATGAGGATGAAGGAGCATATACGTGGTGGAAGCACAATGCTTCACCGCTGGAAACTGTGGCTGAAGTCATTTGGGCAACATGCTCGGTGCTATATGAAGTCATACTCAGCCTTCCAGTCGTCGCATGTATACCACATAGTTCATGTGCTATTGCTGACAGTGCTCCCAGATTCGTTTCGAAGACGATCTCATAGCCACTTCAGAAAGCGCCTCAAGCCACATGGCGTCCAAAAGGGGCAAGAAGAGGAGAGACACGGGACTGTCACCTCAGTCGACGATGTTGTGCTACCAAGCTCAAAGCCAGGCAACCTATGGTCTTTCTCTCCTGGGAAGGGTTGGTCGCACGGTAGAGAGATGCAATCAATGCAAAGCAGATCACATATGCCAAACGGTTCCCTTGTTTCCAGCCACCTGATGAGGCACATTGAACTCAACGTGGCTAGTCTGGACGGGTTGCTATCCTCTATCTTAGCTTACCTTAGTGCGTTGTGATCCGCACCAGATCCTCAGCTCAGATCATTGCATCGACTGACGTGAGTCAATTAGCTGATGTCGAAGCTACGACTGATTACAGCTGATTGGTACCCATCCTAAAAGCTTTGCACGAAGCACGGGAGATGAGCCACCGTTCGATAATCAAGCGTGGGCGGGGTCCCTGCCAATCCCCAGTTTTGGTCCGGGGTGTTGCAACAGGGATTGATAACCTACGGTGGAGAATTAAAGGAAAGTGGCGTTCTGCGAAAGCCGTAGAGGAGGGAGGATCTGCTTACGCTTGCACTGTTGGATCTTTGGTAAACTTGAAGAGGGGGAGGGTTAGAAGAGATTCCGACTGGGTGGTGAGGCGAGAGGCGGACGTGGTGCGATGCGCACGTTCAGCTCTCCATTTGCCCTTTGACTTGATACTGCGACGGATGGTTGACGTTGAGAATTACACATTTGAAAAGGTCTTGTCGTTCGGTATTCGGAATGCAGTCAGCTGGAGAGCCCAGAAATCAGGGACCTCATGCCAATGCTCGAGGCACGAAGTCGTGCAGGTCTGTGCCGCAGCCACTCAACATAGTCCTCGCTCAATCCGATCCTATGCGATCCTGATGTAGTCATCGCCGAGTAGGACTGTCCTTCCGTAATATTTCTCTTCCATCCTTCCACATTGTGAGTACGAAAATAGTGCAAGGTGAAGCACGTTGCAAGAGCGATCATTGCTCGAAACGAACAAGAATGACGAAGAGCCACGTTTGAGGTGCGTGAGAAAAATGTACAGGGTAAAAATACGCAAGAACGCATCATTCCGAATCCTGCATGGCGAAAAGTGATGCAAAGCGCCGTCTCGAAGGATTCTTGGTGCGGGCCCACTACTACCTCACCTGTCCTTTCAACGAGCAGTCTTACACAAGAATCACTCGTGACTATGTCATTGGACCTGAATGAGTTTCAAGAATAGAAACGTCCGAGGTTTGTAGGAAGATTGAAGGAAGGTGAAGGGTATCTTGAAGTGGATTGGATCGATTGAAGTTGCGGTCAGAGAATGTAGGTTCGTGATGGTGTGTCTCACAGCATGAGAACCTGAGCTGGGTGTGGTCTAGATGGATTAATGAGTGATCTGGTTTTGCGCACGGCGCTAGGAGGTGGCTGCTTGATAACTATAGAAGGATCTTTGGACAGAGATGGGATGATTCCATGATCAAGTACGTGCTGCCGTTGGTGTGGTGGTGCGAGATGCCTACATGACCTATCGAGGTGAGTCTGAAAGTCGAGTGTTGAAAGTGCACTGACACCTGCTCGGATACTGGTCGGAACCTACGACGTTTCTGACATCTCATCGAAAGAGCTCAAGCTGTTTGTGCTTTTTCGAGTAGAATCTGAGTCTACATCTGATTTATCTGATTCGGAAGTCGATGCCAACCAGGAGACATATAACTGCAAGTAGCGGTACGAGGACCAGCCTCACACAAGTCGCCGCATGCCTGTTACGAAGACAAACTTATCCCCCCCTAGAGTAGTTTAGTAGTTTCCGACCACAACAACATCGGGAAGAACGTATTATCAGAGCAGAGCGCAGAGAAAGTCGAACATGACATTTGAATGTCGTTATAGGGTAGCTTGCGAGCCAAGAACCGAGCATTTGTCGATCATCACGCTCGATCCCCCCAATGTCACATCAAGTTTCAATATCTGCAACACCGAGCCAACAGACCGTTGCTTCGCCCCCAAACTCAAACATCACCATCCTCTTCTGGACACGAGGATCCAGCATCGAAAGCAAGGAGTTTGATAATAAGTCTTGGACCCATTGTCATTGCAACATGACCTTCCAAGACAACAGCTAGTACCTGCGCTCGAGACATTGTCAAACGCGCTGGTTTCTTCTGACTCTGCTAGTTGGAGTAGCGAAACATCAAGGTACCAGAGCTCAATGTCTTGGTAGTCAAACAAGCAAAACTCAGTCTGCTATGGCATTTCCACACGTTTGAGTCATCCTCCCTTGGTCGGATCTACCGCCCACGCTGTCCCAGCCTCCGTTGGGCTACGGTTGACGTGCTACAACGCAGCAGAGAGAGACGACGTGGACGGACATGGAATTCTGCAGCCACGCGTGTTTGTGCGCGCGTCGGGAATGCACATGTGCGGGGAACACGGACTTTGAAGATCCTATGAGAGTGATTCTTGCGAACGATATCGCACTGTCAAAGGCTATGATCGGAGTTTCCTGAGATTATTGTCCGCCTATAGCCTTGAGCGCGAAAGCGGGTTGCGACTAAGGTGAAGCGGCTGAATTCATATCTCGATCAAGTGCGACAGGGTAGGCCGACTGTATAGGCAATACGGAGGTTTCTAGATGCTGTTGGCCAGTGACGGGTCCAGTAAATGCGTCCCTTGGTACGTGGATGGATGGGTGTATGCAGGCTTCCTGGTTGCCATGCGCGGTGCAGGATTCACTAATGCCATCGACGTGCATTTGACGACACGACACAACGTACCGATGTTGGAGACTAATCGAGCCGAAAGGTCCTTTCTCGCTACCCACCGGAAGCTCTAGGCAGATCACCATGCAATGCAAGCCACGTCTTTTGATGTTCCGGCAAATTGGCGCCACCAATTGAACAACTGTCACGCCACCAACTGCACTTCCTGAAGAGACGACATGCCAGGTCAAAGAGGAAGCCTGAACCGACCAAGAAGATAGCCAACAGCTCCGATATCCTCATAAGGACATTGCTGGTTTGGCAGTGTGTTCTCAAGTGGCCGAGGCTGCAACCTCCTCGCCCATCGCGACGTTGATCATTCGACAGCCGGAAGCGGTGGTTCGCACGTCGCGCATCACTCCCAACATGACGGGAAAACCATAGTGCATGCATGTTGCGTCATTCTTCGCTCTCTGGGTAATTAAACACCGATGGCGAATATACACGAGAAAACATGATCCTTCAGATCGATCACCAGGCATTTGGCCGTAGAAGGAGGATTGTGACGTCGTTGGAGATCCTTCAGCGACACTTGACGCAGAGATGCGCACGTAGCGCTGAATCCTTCTGACTAATGCAGCGACAGCAAACGACCAAGTTACAGCTCCATGAATACAAACACGCCCGATTTTTCGAGAAGACCAAGGGTACTAATGGTATCAATCGAAAATTTGAGCCAGAGAAGGTTGGAGCGAATCGTCCAGAAAGACCGTTATCGTGCTCCCAGGGGTCCTTCGGCTTCGGAAAGAAAGATCGCTGCACGTCAAACCACGGGATGTTTTTCAGTCTCGCTCTTTCATGGTGCTTTTTTGACAGCTCAGCCAAGGTCCGCTAGACATTGTCTCTGAGCAGGGGGTGGCGGATAGGCAGCTTGCAGGGGTGGGTTGGCGATGTAATGGTACCTTTGGCAGACTGAGACATGCTTCTCCTTCACATGATGGGCCAAAAGCGTTCGGTACTTGGGCGGCTCTAGCTTCGAAGTTTTGCTGCTCTGCCGAGCGGAGCATGGGTCTCACTCTGACATCTCAGGTGGTTTGTTGTGAGAGTGGTGTCTCTGCTGGCGCGTGAAGAGACAAGAACGCGTGAGAACGCCATAAGAATCGCAGCTGGGCTGAAGAGACCACAGACAACCCAGTGATCCGATCCGTACGGTCATCTCGCAGTCCATTGGCAGTGGGCAGCACATCATTTCCCCTTACTGGCCGATCCACTTGTACTTCCTCCCCGTCCTCCTCGTTCGCATCCCCCAGTTGCCGCTAGCAGGGACTGGGCACGGAGACAAGGGTACGAATGTGGATTCGCAGCGAATGTGGGTGGGCGCCCCTTACCACGGGGCAGCCCGTGCAGTGGCATCGCGGACGGGACTCGTACGAAAGTCTATTCGTTTGTAGTCGTGCTTCATGATCGGCCCTGCCAATTGTCAGCTTTAGGATACCATATCGTGCCAGAAGAAGACGTGAAGGAAAAAACGAAAGCTGATGAAGCCACGCTCATCAAAGGTACGCCATGACGCGCGCCTAGCTTTTCAAGATCTTGACAGCCACCGATGGCTAATTTACATTTGCATCCACGCATCATCTGCGCTTCCAAGCCGGAAGCCGGTCGCCGCATCGGTCGCCATGCCCGAAGATAGTGCATCGCCCGCGCGGCGCGGACGCTTCGACCACCCGGCTGTTGGCTACCGTTGCGGCACTCCCTGTTCTGCTGCGCTTGGGGCCAAGGATTTTAATTGAATCTATCCATTCATCAGGCGATGTGCGCATGGCGAAGATGCCTTGGCCTTTCGCTTGGAGGGATCCGGGGCTCTGGAGATGGGGGTATTGTGTATGCAACACAAGGTCCCCTTGCAGAAGAGCGAGAGTGGCATTGGCCGTGATGCCTGTCGATGATCTCGGTTTGCTTGCAGATTTAGTGACATGGGCTTGGAAGAGTGACGAGATGCAACAGAGTAGGACTTTTCCGTGACGATGCCGTGGCAATCAGGCTTACCTCAGGTGATCGTTGCAGGCAGGAGCAGAGAGAGGACAGGTGAGGAGGCAGGCGCAGACACTGGCCTTGCCTGGGCGGTGATAACACTGCTGAACACCGACAAGTGCTCCATCGACGACCAACAGCACGTCGCAACAAACGCTCCAAAGAGCATAGCACACAGCTGAGGTATCCATTCATAGCATCCATCGCATTACAAGCATGATTCAACCAGCAGTTGACGTAGCATCAAGGTGGGACACATGGTCTCCAGTGTGCTGAGCGAAACGGGCGCCAACCCTCCCCCCCTCTACAGCCTACGACTATTACGTGTGTGGAGAAAGCGTACAATCCCAAAGGCAGCATTCCTCCGGGTTCTAGTGATTTAGTGCCGCGCCTAGAGTACCTTCTAGGGGGCAGGGAGAGCGAGCGAAGATCAGGGGACTGTGCATGAGAAAGAGGAGCCTTTTCCAGTGGAAGCTGTTCGTTCCGTAGGTTGCACGGCGGCCGATTACACCACAGACCCTGCACTGCTGCTGCTCCTTTGCCAGGGGATAGACGGAGGAATCAAGCAGAGGAAAAGACGCGGTATCGCTCGTGTTGGACTCAATACTCCTGCGGTGTTAAGGCGATCTACCTACAGAACTGGCGAACAACAGCTCATCCTTGTTCTGCTGTCTCCTTATTCCAATCTTCGACTCCTCTTTTCCTTCTCCATATTACAGTACAACCGATCTTATTATCAATCATATACTGGAGAGAAAGAGTGCCTTGATCTGCAGTGTTCTTCTGCATTTCTGCCTCTTCGACAATACCGACAGATCCTAGTCTCCTCGCATCGGGCGGTCATTAGAGATCCAATCGCCCTGACTAGCTGCCTGGTCGTCGTCAATTCCTGGATTCTTCCTGCACAATTGGATCCTTCTTTCTTCTTCCTCTCATCCTTCATTACTACGACTCTTCCTCGATCCTGATTTTTGTGCCTGGGCTACTTACTTTCGGGAGTGCCCACCTTGGCTTCTCATCCTCACTTCGACGCACTTTCTCTCACAGCCTCTCAACCACAGGGCACCTTTCCTCGCCTTTTTGCTTCATCACTCCTCACCACCTGACACGGCCGCTGTGTTGGTTCGTGCGAGAGACATCAAACTCCTACCGCCTTGGCCTTTCATTAACAGCATTCCTCACCACCTTTTCGCGTGCCGAGATCGACACTCACTACCTCAGCTGCACGCTTTCTTCGGCTTTTGTTTCTGAGACCTCCCATCCACATTTCGTGTCTCTCACTCTTCTTGCACGCGCCGGGGTTCTCAGACTTCGATACGCCCCTCCATTCTTGGGTGCTATTTACTTTTTTATAATAAATCGCTTGCTCGTCTTTTCTCAGATGACCTTCTGAGGCTCGACTTGCCATGAATCAACCTTCTTCCTCCTCACCACCAGACGCCAACGACCCGCGCCGCTCCCTCTCCCAAACCTCAACCGCCGTCCTCAGCAACGTCTCTACGAATTCTCCAGACGCCGCCAAGATGCTGTCACCACGCAATGGCAGCTCCGGCGATGGGACCTACCAGGAACTCCAGGATGATCACCTCGCCCACCAGCACGAGCTTTCCAACATGAACATGGACGCTAATAACAAGCTCCACGGCAGCGACAGTGATCACCTTGCTACGGCTGAGTCCATCACTACCGCGACAACCCAGAAGCCTGAGGCGCCGCATCCGAGGAAGGATCTGCCGAATTGGAAGTGGCAGGGAACGCTTGCTGTGTGCTTTCTTACCAGTCTTGTAAACGGTACGTTCAATCCTGCAATCATTACTTTGACTCCTCTGTTCTTGATCTCTCTCCTCGAAACTTTGCCTTGGAGAAATGGATATGCACATGCAAGTCTCGGCATTGAAGACGGGTGGCTTGCCCAGCCTTGCCGCGTTTCTCGCATGTTGCTCGCTGCCGACTGCACCTCACCCCACACAGTTCACGCACTCTCCCACAGCCTGATACTTACTTTACCACCACACCTTGGCCGCAATTTATTCAACCTCAATCACAATGACACTTGGCCAACATATGAGAGCAATGGCTAATTATTCTTAGGCTACGATGTCAGCAACGTCGCCAACATCCAACCTCGCATCTACGAACAGTTCGGCGACATCGAGCTCCTACCATGGATCGGCCTCTCATATTCCCTCGCCTTCTTCGCCTGTCTCAGCTTCGCCCGCAAGATTCTCTTCATCTTCAACATGAGATGGGTGCTGATCTTCTTCTGCTTCGTCTTCGTCGTTGGTGCCGCGATCGCCGGTGCGGCACCCAGCATGACGGCTGTGATTGTTGGACGTGTGATCATGGGTCTTGCTGGAGCTTGCATTCAGCAATGGTAAGTTCTGACAAGTGGCCCAAAACAGGCCTCTAACTTTACTCTGAGTTGAAGAAGCTGATCGTGGGATAGTGACATGTCGTACCTTGCCGTTTTCGCCACGCCTGCCGAGTCTCCCAAGTTCTTCGCCATCCTCTCCTCCTGCTGGGCTATTGGCCTCGTCATCGGCGGACCCATTGGCAGCGGCTTCGCAGCAAACGTCACCTGGCGCTGGGCGTTCTACCTCAACCTTCCCTGGGTCGGCATCTGCGCCGCCATCGCCGTTGCCTGCCTTCCATCCCACTCCCTGGCTCCCAGCAGCCTCAGCGTCGCCCAGCGCCTCCGCAAGATCGACCCGCTCGGCATCACGTTCAACATTGCTGCACCCGTTCTCTTCGGAATTGCTCTGACTTTTGCTGGCCCTATCTGGGCCTGGGACGATGCTCGTACAATCACTGTCTGGGTCGTCTTCGGCGTCGTGTTCGTATGCTGGTGGGTGCAGCAGTACTTCTGCTTCTTCACCACACCTGAAGAGCGTGCATTCCCGCTTCATATCCTTCCTCGCCGCGATCTGCTGCCTATTTGGGTTGCATCTGGCTGTGCCGGTGCTTCTTATGCAATCGTGCTCTACTACACCCCGCTGTTCTTCGCTTTCGTGAAGGGTGCTAGCGAGATGGACCAGACTGTCCGTCTTTTGCCCTTCATCCTGGTCTTCATTGTCGTTGTCCTTACAACCGGTGCCTCGCTCCCTGCTATCGGCCGCTATCAGGTCATCTACATCATGGCTGGTATCTTGACCCTCGCTGGTGCCGCAGCCATGGCCTCCACTCTCGACGCCTCATCTTCCGAGTCCCTCGTCATGGGTCTCGGTGCCCTCATCGGTGCTGGTCTGGGCATGCACTGGCAACACGGCGCCTCCCTCTGCAACGTCATCAATAAAGACCCTCGCCAAAAAGTCGACGCAATCGTCATCTTCAACATGTCCCAAATGGGCGCCATCGCCGTCGCTCTCGCCATGGGCGGTGCAATCTTCCAGAACGTCGGCTTCAGACTCCTCTCCGACGCCTTGTCTGGTCAGAACTATTCCGACCACGAGATCCGCGCGGCCCTCGCCGGTGTCTCATCGAGAGTCTGGGAGTCTCGCGACCCCGAGGTCCTTCAGCGTGGCGCTGAGGCAGTCGCCACGGTCATTGCGAGGGAGTTCTGGATCGTTGTGGCTGGTGGTGCGTTGTGTCTTGTCTGCGGATTGTTGATGAAGAGAGAGAGGCTCGACTTTGGCCGCCCACAGAAGGTCAAGAAAGACACCAAGGAGGTCCCTGCCGAGACCACATAAGGACAACCATATCCCTACGCTTCAAAACCGACACAAATACCCAAACCATACTTTGCTTTTACACCATCACGCGATTTCCTACGCCTTCCTTTTTCACGTCTTCTATCGGGTTCACCATCACACGAGATACAAAGCGTACTCTCACATACATCTGAGCTTCTACGAAAACCCGCACATTTCTTGTACATAAGAGTTACGACCTTGGCTACAAGGCCCATGTAACATCATAGGGGCTTCCTTTTCTTTTTCATATTTTGGTCTGTCATAAGGGAAATAACGGTGTTATGGATGAAAGGGGACAGACAGATACAGGGCATTCGCCGAGATCGGGCTCGTCTGATAGTATTTGGCTCAAATTTGCAAATAATGATCAATTACTCAAATGCTTGCGTTGCTGTGAAGATGTTTCGAGTGCAAATGGCAGTCTTAGAGCTTCGCCCTCGGTGTTGTCAACCACTCGGCAATCATTTGTCGAGCTACGCCTCCCTCATGAAAGTCAATGATCGGCCAACAATGGATCATGCCCTCCCCAATCTCCAAAGTCACGTCCGCCTTCTTGCCAGCTTCTCTCGCCCACTTGATCTCATCTGGCGACAACATGTCGTTGTCCGCAGCCAACAATAGCACAGGTGGAAGTCCTTCGACAGGTCCATACATCGGACTCAAACGAACATCAGTCTTCGGATCAAGATCTGGCCCGATAAGACGTCGGGCCTCTTCGATGCCCGGAAGATGAAGTGCTGGATCTGAAGGAGCCATGGCTTGCATGTCAGGATTTGTAAACGATTGATCCATCAGAGGGGAGATCAACACTACTCGAGAAGCAAGGGTCTTCTGATCTTGCAGAGCAAGCTGTGTGAGCGCCAAAGCCAACTCCCCTCCACATGAATCACCCATGACATAGAACGGCACCTCCTTCGTCCCAGCCTTAGCCATCTCATCATAAATCGGGTGCAACTTCTCAAATGTCTCCACAATCTTACTTTCCGGGCCCAGAGGATACAACACGACCGACACCACAAGCCCCATCTTCTCCGCGAAGAACTTTGCAAGATTCCAGTGTTCGGCCATGATATCCAGAACAAAAGACCCGCCGTGGAGATACATCATTCGGCCTTTGATGTCTGCATCTTGAAGGCCTTGGGGACGGAGATCGAAGACCTTGACGCCGTTGACTTGTCGTTCATGGATGTCGAGGGTTTTGGAGAAGGATGGGGGAGGCTTGTGTGTTGCGTTCTGACGACTCTTTTTGATGCCGGCGTGGAGACCCTCTGCGGTTGCGAAGGTGGGCTTGAACTTGAAGCGAGCGCCTGGGGCGAGGAGATATGAGAAGAGGCTACGCATGATGCCGAGCGACAACGTATGTGTATCAAATGATCTCTTTCCGGGAGCTTCGAGGTCAAACACCAGGCTTTATACGCATGAGCGGTCAGATTGGCAAGGTAATGCAGGATCTAAATAGAACAGAGCGACCCCAGCGCCGGCATTGTTTACCAGCTAGGGCTGACAGAGACCTTGAGCTCTCGTCGAAATGCACCAATGTGAGCAGGTCTTAGCCGTGGACGCACGATTGGGCGTACTCAAGTCTTGGCTTCAGCTGCCAAAGCGCCACCCGAGGCCAAGTCCAGGCATTTGCTTGTGCAATGTCCTCATTAGATGAGAGCAGAATCGTCGCTAATTGCCCCAGGATGGCTAGCCAAATGCTTGATCATCGAACAACGGATATTCCTGAGCCTTATTGAGCAAGGCGTAGTCAGACAGCTGGGGTGGCTAGACCTGTAAGTGTGGGGAGACGGACTAGGATGGAGGCACTCACGGCGACAATGTCAGCACTACTAGAGCCTGGGATCCAACGTTAAGTCAACGTATATGCAAGGTGACACACCCCGGATATCATTTACCTATGCATCGAAAAGAACCTGCAAAGCCCATCAGATATGGTGATGACATGCATTTCTAGGTGTGCTCTGACGCAGAGCCCAATGGCGGACTGGGGAATTCCTGATTGGTGCTGATTTCATGACTTAAATGTGACTCTATTGGCTGCTTTTCCTGCAGCCAGTCACAGCCTGTGCAAACGCCGTGACCTTGCGTCGAACCCCACGTGACGCTGCCTGGGGATCTCGTCTTCGGCTGCAGATGATCGCTGAAACCGACACGCCCGAATCAACTCATGCAGCAGACGACATCTCGAGATCATCAAACTCTCAACACTGCCACTGCATTCCCTCATATCTCTCCATTTCTCTCACTCATCTGACACCCATATCTTCAAATCGTCGATCTTGACAAACCCCTCCCCCGCGTCACGTCACCATCCCACGTTCCCCATCCCGAGATTTACCGAGCCCACCCTCCCCATTCCACATCCTCCATCTTTTCGCTACAACAGGCTTCCTTCCAAGCGCCCCGCCGCTGCGAAAGTGACCTGACTCGGATCTCCAAGCCTTCGAACCACCAAGCCACCGACCTCTCCTCACACCACCGCACTCCATCCATCCGTCCGTTCCATCGCAGGTTCGACTCCGCTTCGCTTTCTGCCTCCCCTCTTCGACCTGCTTTACGACATTTACGTTGCTCATTGTCGCTGAGCTCCGAGAGTCAATCGTCTTTAAGGTTTCTTGCATCACCTGATCCGCCTTGAAGGCTCTGGGACGTCACAAATGGTTGCATCACTGCACTAAGCTCCGACGATCGCATCACCTCGCTGGTCCGAGCCATCGCCGAACGAACGACGAACTGAACACAACGACTATCGCCCTTCATTCTGAGAGTCGATACCCCGACCACAACACCTATCAACATGCCTTCTCAACGACCTTTCTTTCTCTCCTCCTTCCTCGCTGCCTTCCGCCCCCAAGGCCCAGCCATCCAGTCTACGACCTCACAACAACCCAACAAGCACCACGCTCAGCCTTCCACATCCCCTTCAGCAGCGTCTCATCACCACCACCCATACTCAACATCAGCTGTCGCGGCGGCAGCGGCAGCAGCATCATCAACGCAGAACCGCGCATCTGCACAGCCGATACCATCCACATCTGCAGGGTCGAATACAACGACCACCCACTCCAGCAGCGTCGCAATACACTCACCTCGCGGCGCCTCACATAACATTCCCATTCCTGGATCAGCCTCCGATCGCCGACGAGGCAGCGACAGCAGCAGCGAAGGTTTTCGCGACGTCATCGGTGCAGATAAGTGGTATATCGGGGGTAGGACGGCTGGCGGCGAAGAAAAGTTCTTCAAGTTGGGAGTCGTGCGTCGCATCCGAAGCAACGATGGCTTGAGTCTCGATCGTCTGAGTCTTTGAAACGGCACATGTTGAGCGAAGGCGGAAAAGTTGAACGATTTGTACATGACGAAACACAAACAACATAACATGCCACTTCATTACCGGCAGTGGCTTGGGTCTTGGAATGGTGGCTACCATGGCAGACATACATGTCAGGAAGTGGGCATGGATCACACTTGGCGTTATACTTTACACGAGGTTATGGGACGCTCACGGCGTTTTCTTCACGAAAGACATGAATGAAACTCAATCACAAGCCCTTCAGAGTGACCACAAGCTGTTCATGCTTATAAATTCATTGCTATGTGACTACCCGTGAGTCAACTGTCTACGAGACCAGACACAGGGATCGCGATGGCCGTTCAATCCAGTTCAAGATGTTCTTAATCGTCAAATCACTTGTCGAGGGGATAGAACGATGAGAAACTCTGTATGCGAAGTAGCGTTGCCATACGGCATAGCCGCTCTGTCATACAGCTTGCGACATATCTTCACCACATGAACCGCTGTAGACGCCCTTCGTCCAACAAAGTCCCATCCTCCGCCCGCCACTGATAAGGCTTGAGAAGGAATATACCTATCGTCGCCAAATTCACAATCAAGAACCATGCGGTCTCGAGAAGCAGGCGAATATCGGTTTGACGTGCGTAGCTTAGCACCTTCTTCACCAACTCGTTGTTGTTTTTGCTTGCCGCCTGGACAATGCCACCCTCTGCGCCCGCGGGTAGATACCATGCAGGCACAAGCAGGCGCCACATGACCCAGGGGATAATGAAGTATCGCGGCTCGACAAGAGGCGCCGTAATGAGTGACAGAGTAGTTGCTAGCAGGAAAATGATGGCTGTTGAAGTCGGCACAGCAGTCTTGCCATCTTGTGAATCAGCAACTGCCTGCCTTCCCTTCGCACCAGCGCCTGTGGGAGAGCTTTCAGCAGCACTGCCTGACAAAGTCCCCCAGGCCAGCCATCTGCTAGCCGTATATGCAGCTACCAGAGCGTAGCGGATCCATGTCGCACGCCGGATTGTGTAACGAAAGACATAGAACATGTAGTGCCTGTTGTCCGCGAGCGTGAACGGATGAATAATGGTGTTGAAGTGAACGATCCCGAAAGAGATCGCAAATGTGCCGAGAACATAGAAACAAGCAAGCACGATTGAGGTTGTCGAAGTCGCAGCCTTGGTCGCCGCGCCATTGACAGATTTCTTGCTGCCCGGATTGAGAATCGCCGAGAGCTTGTCGATGATGGGGACAAATTGTGACAGTAGAAGTGGCAGTGAGAAAAAGGCGAAGAAGGGCCAGATGTACAACATCTGCGCGAGATGAATGGTCGCGACATGGTTCGACTTGTCGCCTATGAGTTGGTTGAGTCAGCATGTGTAGGGGAATTCAAGAATGGCATGACGAACCAAGAACAACACCCCCATTCCAGACCACAAATCCTGCGAAGCTGGCGAGGACTGCGAGATACGGCCAAATCGCCCTCAACACACGGAGAGGGTTGCATAGTCCCGCAATAAGTAGACTGATTGCTGTATATGCCCAGTCTGGAGGGCTCCTTATTAGTCTAGCCTCGTGAACCAGGAATGTTAGGGGACATACCTTCAACCCAAGCTTCAGAGAGAGTCACGTCGTGGACATCTCCTAGCGATGAGCGCCAGATGTAAAACTTGGCGGTACCAATTAGTGTGCCGTCACTCCCCGAAGCAGCATCTGCAGGCCGGGGATTCAAGGTCTTCACTGCTTGGACAGCCTCCAGGCCACCCATGAAGACCACAGTCCAGAACACATTTGCTGCCTCATGAATAGGGTCACGATGCCAAGCAGTAATGTGACAGCATCATTCGTGAAGGTGGAGGCTTGACCCTCAGCGCTCCCTCTGACGCGCCTTAGGTGGTTCAGGAAAGAAGCAAGCACAGCTGCCGTCGATATGACGTCCGTATAGTAAAGTCCCGAGAAGAAGAACAGCAATGGGAAGAGGCAGATGTTCAGGGCGGAGTGGAGGCTGTAGGAGCTGACACGTTGTCGTGTAGGGTCTCCTGCTGTGCTGCGCTTGATGGTAGTGAGCAGAAGCTCGATCTCATGGCGGCAGAGGAGGGCCAGGTAGCCAAGAATGACGAGGGCAACAGCGTTTGTGGCGCGAAGATCACTGGGGCTCAAGAGCTTGGTCTTCTGTCCGCAGATGGAGAGTATAAGAAGTGAGAACAGGTATCTGTTGGAGACATGATTAGCTGTAGACCTCAAGCGAGTGAACACGCTTTTGGAAGAGGGCACCTACAGGCCAGGGGGCGTTGTCAACTTGTCATCCCATTCCTTGAACTTCCCTTGTCCATATGTTTGGGCTTGAGGGATGTGAAAGATCTCATCCTACTTGACTGATCAGTAGATGCTTCCTCATAAATACGCGTCAACATGTCGAGGGAAGCGATTGGGGACTTACAAGGTAAGGCTCCTGGACATACCGCGATGCCACGTAAACCCACAACAGGCTGAGAGCAGCTACGGAGCCCAGGTAAGGCAGCCAGCGCAATCTCAGCTGAGAATTCGACTCTGGCTTGAGGCCAATGTGAAGCCCCGCTAGAGGTGGAAGGATACCAATGAGCCACAATAGTGATGTTCTGTTGCTGGAGCCCTGCATTGGTTCCATGGTGGATGCCATAGTACCGGTAGTTGAGTCTCGCCCTTACGATTGTCAAGCGCGCATTCTCTGAGTAAAGCAAAGATTTCTGCTTGAGAAAAGCTGTCCAGAGAACGAGTGACGAGTGTGAAAGATGCGCGAAATCGCACTCAACTCACCTTGGAAATCGCTGCGTGCATTACTACGTGTTGAGGAAGGAAACTTGACAGAGATTCATCTGCTGGCGATATGACCCACCGTGTGTGGCACTGTGCCATTTACCGTGCTCGTAGTTCATCACATTGGACCAGTCGAAGACGTGAGAAACGTTGAGCAAGAAATAGAGCGAACATACAAGCGCAAAACTAGATTGGCTCAAGCCCGGATTCTCTGCCTCCAAAAATTCTCGATCACGCAACTTGTGCTGTAAGGTGGGTGCCCCGAGGTGTTGACCACTATCTTGGGTAATTGTGAGAGTATCAGCTTTACGCATATACTTTACACCACAGCGTTCACGTTAAGCGTATGCTTTCACAGGCCTCACTTCTTAAAGTTCGATATTTGTGTTATGTTTTAGGTGTCATTGACAAAGGGACAGTTCTAAAAGTGTCTAATACAAACAGAGCACGCTGGTACTCGCAGCTCCGTGTTCATACACACCCACCGCTTTCCAACCCATCAAACGCCGATTGCGAGTGATTTAGAAAGGCTGCAATCCATGTTAACATACATTCCCAGGTCATTGAGCATATTTGGACGTTGGTGTCGACTTACATTGTCAGCAGGGTGAACCTCCTTGTGGTACCAGTTGGCGAGGCCAGGAACCTTCTGTACAGGGGTTAGTGGGTTGGCTCATTTGAATGATCCAAGATTTAGTCCGAACCTTGAGGATGTCGTTCTGGATGCGAGGGATGCCGGAGACGAAGAAGATAGCGGCGACACCGAGGGCGCCACCGAAGAGGCCGGCCTTAAAGAGGCTGTGTTGTACATTAGCCCATATTCCGCCTGTATCCGCTGCTGTCGTTCGTTTTCAAGCGTAGAGTGGTCGACAAGGAGGACAGCCGGCGGAGTAGCACGACGTTCGATATGCTGTTGAGCGTTTCGATCGTGACCAGATGCGTCGTGCCTCCTGCCGGAGCCCTTGCCCGTGTCTTCCACCCAACTTTGCCGTAATTTCGTGATTCACTTACACTCTGGAGACCTGCTGAGGGGTCTGGCCGCCGAGGTGAGGCTGGAACTTGTACCTGCAATCTCCTGGTTAACCAATGTCCTGTTCCATCGCGCATCTCATGTTTCGGACGCGCATGACGCTTGCGGGAGCCGAAGTCGGGTTGCTGGGTATCGATTTTAGTCTGGGGACGTACTTGGGGCCGTAGGCGCTCTTGAACTCCTTGGCAAGGAAAGGGGTCTGTCATCGAAGCTCGTCAGCGGTTGTCCGGTCGTGTGAAGCAATCGTTGTCTATCGTCCCATCTGGTGACCGCAGTCCACTCCATGGACAGCAGGACTCAATTGCGATTCTTCGGGGGGCGACATACGTGAGAAACCATCTTGACGGTGTTGTGTCGAGATCGATTGGGTCGGTTCGGGTCGTGGTTCGAGGATTGACGTCGGAGGGATCAAGTCGGTCGGTGAATTTACTGCGCGAGTTCTGTCTCCGGCAAAGATCGGGTTCGACGCCTCAGGCGAAAAGAGCCAATCAGCGAGGCGGGCTGTCAGCTAGATGTGGACCCACACTGTGCTGGTTATGCCTTGCTGCCATCAAACCGCCGCGACTCAACTACCACTAGCTCTCAGCCTCTTCTACCACCAGCTTTAATCCCCCAGCCTTTGTGCACCATTGCAAAGATCTGATCGCAAGGCGCATAGCTTGCCATGAATAAGATCATTGACGGTCGCTTCGAGCGGCTCGAAAAAGCTCTTGCAGGTCTCATCGACTCCGTCACAAAGTACCACCCCTCCGTCAACTTGGCGAGGGAGCTCGAGCTTGCCGATGAGGAGCTCACAAAGGGACTTGAACAAGGTAAGCATACCCAATGCATGATCTGCCTGCGCTTCTAGCTGACATTCCCGTTCCCGCGCGCAGTCCAGACACACCAGAACAATTACTTGCGTATTCAGAAGCTTCGCGAAACGTCAAACGCTCTCGACACTCAGATCCGCGACACCTTGTCGAGCCTGGCAACTACTCGCAAGGACATTGTGACCACACACACGACTACCTATCCTGCTGGACCAAATTATACTATCAATTACGATGAGCTCCTCAGCTATGCTCGTCGCATCAGCAAGACCACCCTTCCGCCTTCAAGCACGATCAATAGCCTCCCTCCTCAACCCGCTTCCGGAGAACAAACACCAGCTCCTGACAGCCAACCCCAATCTGCATTGACACCGAACGCCCCGACACCATCTCAGACACAAAGTCCAGCTGTCAATGGCGTATCGCAACCAGGCTCAGCACAACCGACTCAGCAAACAACAGGCGCAACCAGCCTTCCCGAGCAATACAACCAATTCCTCAACCCTCTCTCCGGGCAAATATTCTTCCCATGGCCGACTGAGGACAAGATACGGGGTGGTGCTCTTGCCTCGAACCAGATGTTGACGGAACAGGGTATCGATCCCAAGGGCTACGATCCTGCCGCGGAGGAGCAGAGGAAGGCTAAGGAAGAGGAGGACCGTAAGGCGCAAGAAGAGAAGGAGAAGGTCGAGCGCGAAGAGGCGGAGAGGAAGCGATTCGAGGAGCGGGAGAAGTTAAGAAAGGAGAGAGAAGCACAGAGGCAGAAGGAGCAGGAAGAATGGCGCAGAGGAAGTGCTGCTGCGCCGCCATCTGCTATCAGCCCTACTACTTCTGGCGGGCAGTTCCAATTCGCCAGTATGGATGACGATGACGATTAGACAGCACGTAGAAGACCAAGGATACCCTCAAGATATAAACTGGACACGATGCCACTGCAAAGCAATCTGGTCAGGCGAAATGGTCATAAGAAATCATATTCGACTCCCAAAACGAAGTTCCGCCGAGCCGCTATTTTCTACATTCTATTCATACAAAAAAGGGACGGCCATGCAACATGAAGGCACCCGAGATCAGTGAGAAACAAGAAACATGCATCGAGGCTCCGCGGCAATGCCTGGCGCACCAACCCTAATTCTCCAATCCGCCCGTACACACCAGGATGTGTCCCACGATGTGATCATTCGTTTCCACGACCGCACCATAAGCTGGTCGTTGTGTGGTAGCGATGTCGGTGTGATCTAATCGATCTTGATAGAAGCGTAGATCTTCTGGACGAACCACCAGCTGGCAAAGTAGCCGATCGAACCTGGGCAGATGTTAGCGGGAATGTTGTGCTGGAGTCTGAGGATGGATATATACCTGAAAGAATGAAGAACAGGAACGAGATCAGGGCACTGTAGCCAATGTAGAGAACAGTTCCAGCAAGGCCGCCGAGCTTAACCTTGGTGACAAGGTACAGCAGGCAGTTGAGGAAGATGTATCCTCCACTCATACCTGCGGCCAGGAACGATCGCCACTGCCAATTGTAGTTCTCAGCGCAGAGCAAGAAGTACACCATCAGAATCGTGACAGTCGCGCAAACCACGATCATCAGACCGTAGCAAAGGAAGAGGAAACCGAACATGTAGTAGATCCTGCTGAACCAGATGGAGCTCATAATGAAGTACAACTCAACGAAGATGGCGCCGAAGGGCAGCAGACCAACGATGAGCATGCTGGGAATGGGCTTCAGGTACGTGGTGACGGGAGGGATCTGGCGAGGGATCTGGTTGGTGCGGACCGGTGCCTCAATCTGGCGAGAGCGGAAACCGAGCCAAGAACCGGTGAAGGATGAGGGGATCGAAATCACGAACCAAATGCCGATGATGACGAGCATGGTCGTAAGCGGTACGGCACCAGATGAAGCCTTTGCCAGAGGAAGAGGTTCAGGAAGAAGCAGCAGCTGAAGACGATACCAGGAACAAGGACAGGGGTGAGACCGATGTTGACTTTCCAGTGCTCACCACCCATGGCCTTGTAGGAGCGGGCAGAGGCATAACCACCCACGAAGCCAAGAATCGTGTACAGAAGGATCATGATAGTACCCAACGAGCCACGATTGGATGGCGAGAGGAAACCAAGCAGCGCGAAGCAAATGGTGCATCCAGTCATGACGAAGAGCTGAGCACCATTACCGAGCAAGACTGACAACAGCAGAGGCCGCGATGGGGCGCGGAAAACATCGCCGTGAACCAGCTTCCAGCCGGAGTCCTCCTGAACACCATCCTCAAGAGCAGATGTACCGCTGAGGTCGTCCAGGTTGATCTGGTCGAGGCGGTTGTACCGGGCGATATCCTTCTTGAGCGTACGAACCAGGATCGATGAGACGGTAAGGACGAGGATAACAACGATGATAGCGGTGTCAATGAGCCAGAACCAGTGAATCTTGGGGTCAAAGACGTGCAGATACTTGTCCCAACGTGTAGCCCAAGCCGTGGGCGACTTACGCCAGTAGACGCTGTAGCTGAATTGGACTTCCTTGGGAGTGCCCTCCTTGCCGCTGAAGACAATTGGGCTGTGTTCACCACAGTCTGCTTCACCAGAGTACGCCTTTGAGCTGGGCTGGACGATAACACCCACGACACGAAGCTGGTTGGCGTTCTTGCTGACCTCGTGGTAATCGATCCAGATATCATAGTGGTTGTTGAAAACAACATTCTTCTCCTCGACCTGGCCGATAAGGAATCCGGGATTGTAGAAGGTCGTATCCGTCAACTGATCCCGGATCTGCTGGCCTGCTGGTAGTCCGTCGATAAGCCAATTCAAGCTGTAACCCTGCTCAATTCGTGTCTTGACAAACTGCACCATCTTGTCCGGGTAAGTGGACTTGCAGAGAGCCTTGCAGGACTCGTTCTTGGCCATGCTGAGCTCGAATGGGGAGGTCATGATCCTGTCGCCGAACAGGATGCTGCCGAGGCTCTCAGAAACGTACTCTGGGCCATCCTTGGGCTGACAGAATTGGAAAGCTGGGTGGTAGTAGTCGTAAGAGACAACCGAATGCAGGCGTGCATCTTGCGGCGCGGCCACAGGACGAATGCTGTTGACTGTGAGGGGAACTCTGTCGCCTGGCTTATAGGAGGTCGGGGCCACGCCGGGGAGGTAGAATGCAGAAGCAAGCTGAGGTGCGGCAACGAGTATCGTGATAAGCGCCGACGGGCGCAGATCTGAGAACTTCATGGCTAGGAGGAGTATGCAAGTCGTCGAGGTATGGCTTCGTTATATCATGCCAGCGCGGGAGAATGCGCGGCAAAGGTCGAGGTGATATGCGCCGAGAGAGAACTTTGGCTTCGCATACAGCCTATTGGCAGATGTGCTTATCTCAAAGCAACCTGATATCTTCGAGAAAGGAGCGTTCGACACAGGGGTCGTCGGAGTGAGAGAGTTAGCAACGGCTGCCAAGTACAAGGATGAAATCGAAAGGACGCAGTACGCGATGATGGAGCTCCTGAAAGCTGACGAGGCTCTGGTGCGCGGACGCTAACGACAGTGACGCGTGCGCCAAGTCCTTCCTGTCAAACGATGTTACAGTGGACAATAGGTGGGTGTTTCTAAAGAAAGTGGGCGCTGTAGTACAAAACAGCTGTCCTCTGGAGCTAGGACTTGCTAGGACTGAACGGCTTAGTCATATACGCGATAAGCCGATAAGCGTCCGGCCCCGCTGATCGCAGGGTGCTAACAAAAAAAGTTTCGAAGCTGCTCTTGCCTGTACTTTCCACCACAGCGTTGGCAGACAAACCTGACTACGAAAGGCTGCTTACGATCCACCAACTTCCTTTTTCTTTCCCTCTTCTGACCTTCGAGACTCAGAGTCTTGAATAGACCATTAGCATCATGGCAGCTCTTACCACTCTCCCGGCTCTCCTAGAGTCGTTGACACAGTCGCTCACTTCGGCACAAGAGATGACGCCCAAACTTGACAACATTAGCCCTCCGAAGGACGGTCTGTCCCTACTCGACGTCAAGAATGAGCTTTTACTCTCCTACTTGCAAAATCTAGTCTTCCTCATCCTTCTCAAAATTCGAAATGCGAAGAAGGACGCAGACGCAGACGCGACTGGTGAAGACGACGATGATTTGTTCGATACAGTTCGCGAGAAGCTCGTTGAGCTGCGTATTTTCCTTGAAAAGGGTGCCAGACCACTCGAGGCGAAGCTACAATACTCTATCACTCAATTCCTCAAGGCGACTGAGCATCACCAACAGCAAGAAAGGCTGGCAGCCAGCAAGCGCAAACAGGACGAAGAAGATGAAGACGAGGACGACGAGGACGAAGATGAGGAGGAGAGTGAAGAAGAGGATAATTCACGTAGGCGAGGTCGGGTCACGGCGCCTGGTCTTAAGAACCTGCAAGAGGATGTCAAGGCTGTCAGGGACAAGGACAGCCAGGGTACCGATGGCAAGGCGGGAGTCTACCAACCACCAAGGCGTGAGCGCAAGCTTATGGACGCTCCCAAACCTGATGAGCGTCGTGGTCGCGATCGCCGTGGCGGCAAGTCTCAGACTATGGACGAGTACATCGCCACGGAGATGTCTGCCGCGCCGCTTGCCGAACCCAGCATTGGAACAACCATTGTCCAGGGTGGTCGTCGCATGAAGTCTACCAGCGAACGCAAGGAAGAAGACGAGCGTCGCAACTACGAAGAGACGAACTTCGTGCGTCTGCCGGCAATGAGCAAGAAGGACAAGCAAAAGAAGGCGCAACGTGAGGGCAGATCGGACAAGATGCAGTTTGGTGGAGAGGAATGGCGTGGTCTTGGTGAGGGTGTTGACCGTATTGATCGCCTGACGAGAGGCAAGGAGAGGGGCAGAGGAGGTGGTGTCAGGGCACTGCTGGACAAGAGCAGGAAGAGAGGTCCAGAGACTACTGATGGTCCGAGGGGAAGCGGCATGGAGATGGGTGAGCGATTCCACAAGCGAGCTAAGATGCTTGACAGCGGGCGGCGTAGATGAGCCATCAAGCCCGCCGCACCTCTTTAGCATGATGAATAAATACATCGCCACATCCAATTGACATTGCTGTAAATTTCTTCCTGACTTTTATGTATGCACTCTGTGATGCACCGTGCAGCTTATGCGATGCTTTTCTTTCACATGAACCACCCACCGACGCTAACCATCGAAATGCCGTCGTACCCCACCATAGCGCAGAAATGTCACTTTCATCCCACCAGAGCTCGCAGCGTCACACTTTCTCTCTTGACCACAACCTCACAAACACGAAATCATGGCTTCCTCAGACCCGGAAGCTATGGCCGACGCACCTCCGCCACAGATCGATGCCCAAGACGAGGAGGACGATCCCATCACCGCCTCTTACCAAGTCTTTCTCAACCCTTCCCTCCCACTAGGCCGCCGCCTTCTCGTCCTGCAGCACCCAAATCGCACCGACAATGCGCCCCGACCACCGCCCACCGAATTGCGCCTCAAGGCCGACGCCGGCATGGTGGAAGTCGACATGCCTCTAGATACCTCTGCAGCTTACGACCGCGAGAAGGGCCTTAATTGGGGCCGCACCTTGAAGCAGAGCATGGCGATGAAGAATGGAGGGAGTCATGGTTTGGCGGGAGGATTTGGTGCTGGTGCTGTTCAGCAGAGAGGAGGCGCTGGGGGTGGTAGGGGCAGAGGAGCGAGAGTTGAGGAGGATGACAATCTAGACTGGGGAGAAGCTGTCAGACAAGACAAAGTGCTTAGAACGCAGACTTTGGGTGGCCAGTACCCAGATTCCAAGGAAGTCCAGTACATGGTCGGCGTCTTCCAGGGCAGTGAGTTCTCCCTTCTCCGCGTTACGTCCAAACATGACAACGTTGCTCTTCCATTACTAACTTGGAATGCTTCCTAGAAAACCTTCATCTTACACCCGTGTCATCCCTCGTTCACCTCCGCCCTCAACTACACCACATCGACGCAACAACTCACCTCGAGCGTCAAGCCTCCGCCAAAGAAAATGCAGCCGCAAATGGCACAGGAGCAGGAGGAGCCGGAGCGTCAAATCCCGCTCGTGCTATTCACATGACCGTTAAGACGACCACAGACGGCAACGCTCTCACAACCGAAACAATGGCCGACCGCCTTCGAATCGTCCAGGGCGAGCCATGGCGGAAGATGCGTTACACAGACGAGAACGAGGAAGCCGCTTGGGATGTCTACAGTGAGAGCATGTTCCTCAGGACAGAAGGTGCACAGCAGCCAGGGGAGACTGCGACGAAAGACGCAAGGCCATTGGAGGACATCGTGCCGAGATTCGAATCACGGTGGGAAGACAAGAAGCTTCTGGAGTCGATCAGTGGAATTATCAAGGATAACGAGGAAGAGGGAGACATCAAGGCTGAGGAGGAGGCGCAGATGAAGGCTTTAGCTGAGGCGGAAGCGAGGAAGAAGGCCGCAGCAGCAACAGCAAGGCCGAGGGGAGGTGCTGCTGGAGCGGCCAGGAGAGGAGGACGGGCGAAGACTGCGGCGAGGGGTGGTGCGGTAAACGTCGGTTGAAGACAGCCATTTGTTGATTAAGGGAGTATTGCATGTATGACAAAGTCGTACCAACTGACGGCGCAACGGACATGATTTTTTCAGGGCGAGGATAGATGGTGAAGTGCAGTCACAACCGGGCTTTAAATCGAATGATGCGCGAACTTGATCTTGCAGACTACACAGCAGCAGACGAATCGCATCTAAGGCAGTGATATCAAACAACAAAAACAGCATGTTACTATACTAATTCATCAAAGTCCTGGCGCTCTCCCGTCATCCGCTTCTAATGTGTAATACACGGCCAGTCCCTGTGCGAACCAGCAAGATATAGATGGCCACGAAGCATGTGCGCGCACGCTCGGTAGAAAAATTCGCCATGTCGCAAGAAGGACAGGACTTTCTGTCCGCGAGCCTTTCCGCCCAAATATGCCTCCCAAGGCCCGGTTGAAGCAGGCCACAGCTTCAGCTAAGCTTGGGAAGAATTCTTCAAGTAGTACTTCATAGATCAAGACAAAACTTCATCCCACCATGCTTCAAAACTCAGCAACAAGCTTTTCTTCTGGCCTTTCAAAAATATTCGGCCTCCCAAGAACGGTGCGGGACACTTTCAGGTAGGTATCATCTGTCACATTTTGAGCTTACTGGAGAAGCTCGACATCCAGTCCAATGGAGCGCATGAACAAGTTGACGCTGCCAAGGCGTTCCGCAGCCATCGCTGGGGGTAAAGTCTTGGAAAGCGTAACAGTGTCGAGAACGCGATCCTTGACAGCGAGGACCAGGCGTGTTTGTTGGTCATGAGTGGCGCTAACACCCATGGCAGCAAGAAGCTGCCAGACGTAAACGTCTTCACCTGTGTTGACGCTGCCCGGGAACATGTAAGGCAGCGAGGATTCGAGTTTGTTGAACAGAGTCTCGAAGGTTTGGTCCCTATGAACAATTAGTATCGTAATCAACTCGAGAAGTCAAGGGTAACGTACCATTTCTCCCATTGCTCTGCGCTGCCAGCGCCAGTCTGTTTCAGCAGGACTGCCCGGCTGAGAATTAGGGTGACCATAGATACTCCGATTCTTGTCTTCGCGATGAGATCAACGTTCAACTTGGTGGCCAGTAGATTGAGGACACCGTCCACAATGTCGAGACCCGTGTCATTGAAGTACTGCATCAGAGATGGCATCACGGTCGAGATGAAGAGCTCGATGTTCTCACGCATGCGAGAGTTCAGACTCGTCTCGCCAGGGGTGATGGCGGCTCCCTGGACGACATCAAGCTGGTCGAGATGGTAGACAATCATGGTCAGGATGGTTGTGCGCTGCTCGAAGCTCAGGTGAGGGAAGATGCGAGGAATAGCCTTCTTGCCCTTTGCGCATGAGAGGAAAGCAATGAAAGGGTGAGGAACGACAGCGCCGATCGGCTCATGGACCTTCAACTCGTCCCACAACTTTGCGTTCAGCTTCTCCAAAGTGTTACCCCAGTCCTTTTGCAATTCGGGGTCGGCATTTGGGGGAGGAATCATGCGAACGTGGTCCTCGATCTTCATGAGTGTGCTGTAGACCTTTTCGACACTGCGCAAGACAGCTTTCCGGTCGATACCATTAACTGCGCCTGGAGACCTACGGCCGTTGGTGCGGGTCTCTGCCTCGGGGCGCTTGATGTTGAGCAGCGGCTTCGGTGTCTTGGCGTTGCTGAAGGAAATCTTGCCCAAGCTGCCCGCAATGACGAGCTGGGGGTTCTTCGGCTTGTTCTTGGCCGCCTCGACAGCCCGCTGAACCTGTTGCTCCATGCGTTGGAAGTGGTTCTCGGCAGCTCGACCGTGTCGACGCATGCCACCATGGCGGTTGCCGGTCTGGAACAAGTAGGTCTGCGCGAAGTTGCTGAGTGGCTGGCTTGGGTTCTGGCGTTGACCGGCTCGAATGTGGCTGTAGACCTGGTAGTAGAAGTCTTCGGTGATGGCAGTGTCAACATTGCTATCCGCGGAAGTACCAGTGGCGGTGACAAGCTGCTGAAGCTGGATCCGGGTGATGAAGTTCTTGTCTTGTGGGGTCATCAAGCCATTGTCCTTTGACAAAAGCCAGATCTTGTGGTTGCGCTTTGCGCGCTTAGTTTCCTGGTCCAAGTAGGCGGCTTTCTCTTCCTCTGACATCTGTGCCATCTGCGGGTGAGCCAATAGCTGGGCAGTCCTGCCAATAGCGCCTTGAGACAGGTTGTGCTGGTGTCCAGGCTGACCAGTTCTTGAGCCATCAGCAGATGCCCTGTTAGGGTTCTGCAGGATTTGCGTAGGTTGAACGGCGGGTGCCTGCTGATGTTGTTGCTGCTGGTGCTGCTGGTTCTGTTGACGTTGTTGCTGGTGAGGCTGCATAGGCGGCTGCGGTGAAGGTCCCTTCTGAGCGACAGGGCCAGGCTGGGGCTGCATGCTTTGAGGTCGCTGGAGGATAGTCACGGGGTGACCCTGTTGCTGTTGCTGAAGCTGCTGCGGGTGCATATGCTGCTGCTGGTGCTGCTGGTGTTGTTGCTGCTGGTATTGTTGGTGCTGGGGAGCAGCCAACTCCTGAACCGGAGGTGCAGTCTGAGCAACCTTCTTCGGCTGCGACCGCATCGCGGCTTCGACTTCCTCCAGACTCATCACTTTCCGACTAGCGCTCTGGGCCTGAGGCGCCTGTTGCTGATGCGGCTCGACTGGGTGAGCGGGCTTGATTCCCCAGATACTCTGATCAACGTGAAGGTCCGGAATAGCCTCTGGCTCTCGGTACTTTTCGTAGCCAGTGCGCATCGGTCGTTGCGGCTCCTGGTAATAGGGCATCCCAGCGGGAGGAGCCTGCATAGGCTCGGTGTAGCCATGAGCATAGCCTGAGTGCGATTTGACCGTCGGCTGTTGTCTCGTGAAGCGCATATGCTCCTCATCAATGGCACCAGCGACCTTGGCTGTCTGACCGAAGAAGTCGAAGTCCTTGCCACCCTTGTGAGTGATTGGCGCAGTCTCAGCAGCACCACCACCGAACGTATCGTCATTGAAAACATCGTCGGTCTCGTCGAGCTGATCACCCAGACCATCGTAGGTATCTTCGAATTCTAGCGCATCGTCGGCGTCCTGGGCGCGGCCTGAGAGGCCAGCGAAGGGGTCGTGGGCTTGCGAGAAGCCGGGAGCGGCCTTGTCGTGGCCGCTCGTGTCAAACCCGAAGAAAGACATCTTGTTGAGGTGTTGTGGGCGAGGTTCAAAGTATGGTGAGGTATGTGTCCTAATCAGTGTCAGTATAGCTACCAAATCGCGAGATGACCAAGCCGGCAAGCAGCCGCACACGACGCTGATCCGAGTGCTGACGTACGACTAGAAGGAAGGAAGGTTTTCGAACGAGATCGTGTTGCACAAATCTATCATATTGCCCTCGATGATGTCGTGTGGGAAATCGAATCGCAGAGCTGGCAAAGCAACTGATACCGCAAGAAGAGCAAGCTAAGCTCGCCAAAAACAACTTGCAAGTCGTCTGCTTCACTCCGAGCGCCAGGGAAAACAGTCTCCGTCCAAGAAACCAGAACTGCCTCACTGCCGTGGCGCAGTACAAGCCCGTAGATCGAATCGAGCTCTGTGAAGCTCAAGGTAACGGGAGGGTGATGATGCGATGAGGGAGGATTTGGACGTTCTCAGGCGTGGTGGTCCCCCCACCTCCATCTAGCGGTTTCCGGCCGGTGGAGGAGTCACGTGATGGCACGCTGCTTGCATACCCTATACCCTTGTCGCGCTGAGTGTGACGATGCGATCTTAGAGGTGCGATCTCACCTGGTAAGAAATTAAGTAGTAACATAAGTATTTCAAATACTCGAAGAGCTAGGCTGACGAGAAGATTGCTTTTTCCTTGGATGAGGTGGCAGTTTGAATAATCATTATTGGAGGGGGTTGTATCGCTGCTATGACAGTAATTGTAGTTAAGTCACTGTATGGCGTGACGATTTTTCCGTATTATTGGTCTCCGAACTGATGCGGAAGTTGTGTGCTCAAGCGATGTGTATGACTGAGTTGAGTTCTCTCCTCAGCCACAGCCTCGTGCGAGCTTATGATCGAGGCGATCACTCAGGCTAGGTACGGACCTACGATGCGAACCGAGCTACACGCAACACGCAACACTGTACCTGGGGTCAGTGCTGCGTGTGGACATTCAACATAAGTTTTGATCGCTTCAACAATCTTCCCCATTCCATCGACTGGGTTGGCACACAACCTGGATGTCTAAAAGCCTGAGGCCGTAATATATTCAAACCATCATTGATTCTACTTGGTTGCATAGACTATGAATCGCAACATTAATTGATCGGTTAAGTGAACACCCTTTGGCGATGAGGCCTGAGGATAGCTGTTGATAAGGTTCGGGTGTGTGCTCCGGGTCCTAGACTGATATCCGAGTGTGCGAGCAGACATCCTAGTAAGCATCCGCCAATGACATATCACATAGTCAACAGCACAGACATCTAAATCTCCCCCGCAAAAGCTCCAATGTTTCTCCATGCTAGATCCTAGATTAGAGCATTTTCAGTCTACGTACAGTCTAAGACAACAGATCGATAAGGAGACTCTGCACATCTTGAAGAAGCTCGCAACATGTATCAGCCAATGCCACAGTTTACTAGTCGGCAACCAAAACATCCCTGGATATTTGAGTGCGCCCGCCAACTTGAATGATTTGATCGAAATCTGTGTTTGAGACTGCGTGCCGTGGAATCACATGTCCAATTGCCGCGAGAAAGCTCTGGAATTACCGAGTAGCACTTTAGGGCCCTTGGCTTTCTGGAGCTCTGCGCTATCCTAAAGGATGAACCTTCATTGAGAATTTTAAACGTACCATTGCTGCAATTGTTTGGTCGCAAGTTAGCTTTACAGACAGCCTATTCGCGGATGCGTGTATCCGGGCCCGTGTGGGGTTTAACACAAGCCCCCGATCACAACTATCCGGCCGGGTGCGAGTCTGAAGTACAACTACATTGCATTTTCTTTTCTCTTAGCTCAGAGTTGTTTTTGATTAGATGGAGGGGTAAAGATGTTTAGGATGTCGAGCCGAGTCGAGGATTGATTCGACTCGGTAGATGCTAAGCGCTGACCACTAGCATTGGGTATTCGATTAACCGCAACTTGGAACTAATTGTAAAAGAAGAGCCCTACCACAACAGCTTCATCTTAGGAACATCTGTGAGAAGGAGAGGATTTGTCTGTCTGTCTATCTTATTTCCTGTGCAACTGAAAGCATGTCCTCTACTTTCTGTCTTCCTTTCTTATCCCTGTTTCGGAAATCCCCCGCGAAGTCGTCTTTATCACCAACATCAACTGGAACAGCCGCCAGTATGTCTTCCTCTCGAGTCGAAGAACCCAAGAAAAGTCCTCGTACAACCAAGGTTCTGAATGTCATAATTGTGGGCGGTGGCATCGGCGGCCTCTCGGCGGCCATTGCTGTTAGTCTAGGTGGCCACACGGTTACCGTGCTCGAGATGGCTGAGAAGATTGAAGAGGCAAGTCATACTTCGCATTCTCTTTGTCTCATGAGTTCGCATCTTCTTTCGTTGAATCAGCTAATAGATATTCCACAGGTCGGAGCAGGTCTCCAATTCTCCGCCAACGCCACCCGCATCCTCCAACGCTGGGGCATTGACAAAGACATTCTCGACGACGTCGTCGAACCCCGAAGCTGCGTCATGCGCCGCTACGATACAGGCGCCAAGCTCGCAGAAGTCGAGCTCGGAGCCTTTCACCGCAAGACCTATGGTGCCCCCTTCTGGGACATCCACCGCCACGACCTCATCCATGCTCTTCACGCACGAGCTCTTCAACTCGGTGTGCAAGTGCGCACAAACTCCAAAGTGATCGATATAGACTTTGAGACACCATTGGTAGTGCTTGACGATGGATCTATGATCAAGGGTGATCTGGTCGTGGGTGCTGACGGACTGAACGCCGTGACAAGGAAGAAAATGGTCCCCACGGATGCCCCCAAATATACAGGCGACATCGCCTTCCGCATTCTCCTCGACCGCGAAGACTTCTCAGGCGAGAAGAATGCCCGTGTTAGAAAGTTTGCAGATGATCCGCAGGTCACCTACTGGCTGGGACTGAATCGTCACGCCATCGTCTACATTCTCAGAGGCGGACGGCAGATCAACGTCGTCGCCATCGCACCCGACGACTTGCCTCAGGGAGTCGTCCGGGCACCGCTGTCTAAGGCAGATACTCTGACCATCTTTGACGGATGGGATCCCACGCTCAAGAAACTCATTTCGAGCTGTAGCAAGACTGAAGTCTGGCGTTGGAAGCTGCATACCCGAGACGAGCTCAAGGCCTGGAACCACACTTCTGAGAGGTTCACGTTATTAGGCGATGCTGTCCATCCGACTCTGCCATATCTTAGCCAAGGAGCCGCCATGGCTGTTGAAGACGCTGCCGTACTGGGTCTCGTCCTCGACTCCCAGACCAGCGGCGACTTGTCTCTTGGTGAAACTCTCAGGCGGTATGAATCACTTCGCAGGCCGCGGAGCACAAAGATTGTCAGAGCAGCAACAAGTCAGCAGCACTGGTATCACTTAACAGATGGAGACGAACAGGAACGCAGGGATAAACTGATGGGAGCGGAGGAAAGTGTGGAAGGGGATCCGTTTCTGTGGCGAGCACCCTCATTTGCGCCGTTTTTGTATGGATATGATGCGTTTGAGGAGGTCAAGAAGTCATGTGTAGAGGGGAAGTGACGTCGCAATTTTATGTCACTTGAGCTTTACAAAAGAGATCAGATCCATCAGTACAAACATGAGTATGAGGGCCAGAGCCTGAGAAGAAAGGTGTGAAGGTTGGAGGTGCACTGCTGGGGAGGAGATCTTGTTGTAAGTACCTTACAGTACTCACGGCCTTAATTGTAGGAGCCGGTCCATTGGCCCGCTCATCTTTCGACCCCTAAACTCTCTGCGAGAGAAAGACGAGTTGGAAATCAAGGCGAGGCAAATGTGCTAGACACCTTCAGGATCTGAGTCGTGTAGAGATGTTGTAGGAGGGAAACCATTTAGTAATGGCCCAGGCAGTCCTTCGTGCCAATGGAAGTTGGTACCCACCCACTCCTTCCAACAACGACAAGAGAGTTCACCCTGCCTTTTATGGTCACCCATTGTCCCCTCATCGTTCCTTCTTGTACACGTGGTTCTTCGCTTCTCTCGTCCTCTTCAATGCTCAACCTTTTCCTGTTCTTTAGGCGCTACTAATTATCGATCACAATGGACACCTCCTCTGCCCAACAAGCTCAGCTCGCACGCATGCTCCGGCGTCGCGTGCCCCCCAGCCTGCGCCAAAGGACTCCTATGAGCTGCGATTACTGCCGTCGCAAACGCTGCAAGTGCTCGCGTCCACCAGACTCCGGCGTCGACGGACCCTGTCGCGCGTGCACCGACCACAATCAGGAATGTCGAGTCACGGATCCGCGCAAGAAAAAGACTTACTATGGTGCTTTTCCGACGCCCGGTCCGGAGAGTCAATGGGTGCAGCTGTCGCAACCACGGGCTTCACTGTCTACTGTGAGGGCTACAGATGTCACAAGGAATCAAGCGCAACAAAATGAAGACGACGCAGTGGCATATAGAGCTGGCTCAGTAGAAGAGATCCACAGCACCATTAGAAGAACAGGGAAAAGCCAACCTCGCCGTCGAGGCATGCTCAATGCTCCCACCCACTCCTCTATCGAGTTCCTATACGAAGACTCTTCCGGTCTTCCCCAATACATCGGTCCGACTGGTTCCTACACCCTGCTGGTCAGTGTCCGGGAAATGCTCTCCCTCTCCCACAGACAGGTCTCCGCCCATAAGGAAGCCGCCCAGACAATGGCCAAATCAACGCCCAAATCTTCCAGCTCTCCGTTATCAAGGGAGAACGCGGACCCTGGGCTGCCGCCGCGACACATCACGGATGACCTGGTGGCGCTGTTCTTCAGTAAAGTGCATCGAGACTTTGCAGTGTTTCATCAGGGGATGTTTCAGAGCAATTACGAGAAGATGTGGAGTGATCTGGAGAGAGATGGGGAGGACGAGGGGGATGCGGCGTTGCTCATGAGCGTGTACATGATTATTGTTCTTGCGCTGGAGATGGTCCCTGCCAAAGGGAGTGGACACGAACGCGTTACGACACAGGAGAAATATGTTGAGAAAGCACAGCATCTACTCCCGTCTGTCATGAGCGGATGCAGTTTGGCCCACGTGCAAGCTTTGATGCTGTACTGCTTACATCTACACATTTCACGCGAGAGAAATGCTTGCTGGAATATCTTCGGTGCAGCCATTCGTATGGCCGTTGCAATAGGCCTGCATAGAAATGGCAGAAGTCCGACAAGCTCGTCAATGGAGCGCGAGTTGCGGAAGCGGATCTGGTGGACGCTGTTTGCATTTGAGTGTATCGAGTGCTCATCCCTCGGCCGCCCTTTAGCGATCCATGATGCCGAGTGCAATGCTGTTGTGCCAGCAGAAGGGTTCCTCGATATGGGAGACATTATACCGATCGGCTATCTCGAGACACAGGTCGGTCTGCTGGCGCTGATCCGCGACATCTGCAAAAATCAATACGGCCTTCACGATCTGTCCGAGCAGCATGCACAGTTCGCAAACGACATCCTCGAGGTCCTACTCTCCTTTGAGAAGAATTTACCGTCCCACCTGCGTCCAGAATCTGTTTCTCCAAAGTCTCACCTACGATCAGTCGTTATGCTGCACCTGCAGTATCACTACGCTCTCGTCCTCCTGTCGCGTCCATTCCTGGTGGCGAAACTGCGACCAGAAACCTTGCCGGAAGCAGTTGCAGGACCGATGCTCAAGAAGACTATAGAGCACTTATCACAAGTTGGGGTTGACTCTGCCATCGCTGGCATGAAGCTTCTCAAGGAGCTGGATGTACAGTCGTGTTTCAACTCCAAGACATCGTGGGATGTCTACTACCTCGAGAGTTTTGCTATGGTTATCGCATTAGGAAAGATGGTAAATGACAAAGACGGAGATAGTGTTCGTCGGGACCGCATTGTGGAAGGTATCAAGATAGGTCTCGAGGTCTTGCGTGCCTGCGATGACTTCTCACCAACCATGGAGCGGTTCGCCCAAGTCAGCATCCGTCTGCTGGAAGAGCTGATTCAAGCAGCACCGCGGCAACAACCGGAGCCTGGGACAGAACCCCCACGGACAACATTGAATCGGTCGCTGACTGCGCCGCTTCCCGTTGCCGTGAGTGCGCCCGTGGCTCTCAATTCGGATCAAGATCAAAGCAACTTCGAGCTGTCTGAAGCTGTTCCACCCCAGACGGATCAAATCCTTGAACCAGAATTCAGGTTCTTAGGCCCGTCTTTCTTGGATCAACTTCCTGATCATTGGGCTGCCGACATGGACCCAAGTTTAAACCCGTTGAGTGGAAGCTGGGAGATGTTCGGGCAATGGATTGAAGAACAACAATGATACCCAAGCACAGGACAATGAGCTACATTGCTGTTGCCTTCTGCTATATCGATCTCCTTTAGATCTTGCATACTCCATCTGCCAGTGTTTCCTGATGAATTGTATGCTCTGGATGGCCCATGAACCTCACGATCAGCTTGGCACTCTCCAAGAGCCTCTGCTTACTGCTTCCCCTAGTGTCCCTCGTCATGAAGGCGCCATGTGTATCTTCAAAGTCCAGATCCTTGACTGCTTTCCAAATATTGTGCACCTCGTCCGGTGGTAGTGGAATCTGTATCCAGTCTCATGTCAGCTTAATCCGAAATTTCGATAGGTAGGTCTCAAATAACGAATGATGCATGTAGTCAGTATGGTGTTTTCGTAAAGGGAGGGACTTACAAAGTTGGGGTACGACCACATGAATGTGAAGCTTGCCGTATCCGACGGTCTGTCTACATGGTACACACCACTCGGCACAACCGTAATTGAGTCTGCCACAAACAACTTCCTCTGACTCTCCCAGTACAAAACCGAGCTACCAGGAAAATGCCCCCCAACCTTGACAGCCAAGAACTCCCCTCCCACCAACTCCAACCTCCTCCCAGCCCAGTACTCAATCGCACCCCCTTCTCTCATAACCCAATCCCTGTCCTCCCCCGACAGGTAGACTTTACACCCAAAAGCCTCAGCCCAGTGCAAAGAAGTGGAGTAGTAGTGCGGGTGCGAGATGCCGATTGCCTCGATTCCGCCGAGGGCTTGGATATGGGAGATGGTGGCTTCGTCGAGGTAGGTTATGCAGTCCCAGAGGATGTTGCCGGTGGGAGAGCATAGGAGGAATGCGCGCTGGCCGATTGCGAATTGGGGGGAGGTGTATATTGAGATCACGCCGGAGTGGTAGGGGTCTTTTTCGAAGTGGTTGGTGTATTTTTTGCTGAGTTGCATGTCGCGGAGGGTCGTCCATGTTTGGCTGGGAAGAGGTGTTTGTTAGTCAGGTTCATATGTTATAGCTGAGTTATAGATTGGTTGGCTTGTTGTTAGAAACGGAGATAGACATACCCGTTGGGGGGAATGTATTGCCGCGGGTCATCGCAGATCTTGCACGATTTAATGGCCCTCGTGTCGAACTGGACACCACACATACCACATATCATGAGATCCATGGTGACGGTTTTGGGTCGGTTGTAGGGATTGGGTGGGTGAGAAGAAGGAGGTGCAATAAAGGTGCTTAAATAAAGCAATTGAAATGAGGTGAATTGAAGTAAAAACAGGGCAGAAACAGAGCTTCGCACCTATGCCTAAAGATGGTAATGAAGAAGAAGAACAATCATAATAATAATTGACGACTCCGACTCTTGTCCGATGACTTACTTACCTTCCCTGAGCTGTTAGTCGTACCATGGAGACCAATCCGGATACATGTCAGCATCGTAGGAACAGGTACCCGGTTGGTGGCCACTACCCAACTAGTAGCTCTCTAAGGTAGCGGATATGCGTACAAGACGGACGTGAGGACATGGGAAGGCTCATAACGTTAGCTATTGCAGACACAGAGAAAGCGCTGGAAAAAGTACCGAGAACCTTGAGCTTTGGGGATGTTCTCGTCCTAATCAAGACATGTGCTGACTGATTGCATTTGGGCCATCTTCGACTTGACAACCCAACCACCAACATGGCATCCCACCAGCAAACGCAAGAAATCTGCGACCTCGAATCAAGGGAGAAACACGAGGAGTCTGTAAAACGAAACCCGCACCCAGACTTCAAAGCCACAGAGGCCTCCCGACCTCGGTTCGAAAAGGACTCTGAAGGTGGTGCTTGGACCTTCACACAGACACCGAACCCAGACTGGTCCTTTGGCGAGGGCGGCAACGATGGTGGTGCAAGCCTGGAAAGAAAACATGTCGAAATTGATCCCTATGAGGATGGGAGGCCGGCTGTGTTGAATTACAAATTGATGATTTCGGGGATCGTGCCGAGACCGATTGGGTTTCTGAGCACGCTGAGTGCAGATGGTGAGTCGCTCTCACCCTAACCCTGAACTGCATTTAGATAGTGATTGAAGATCTCAGCTAACAGGAAGGGATAACTATAGGGAAAAATCCCAACTTGGCGCCGTTTAGTTTTATGAACATGGTCAATTACGATCCGCCAATGTTCACGGTTGGGTTCACGGGGTGTGGCATCGCGGATGCAAAGGATACGCTGAGGAATCTAGTTGATACCAAAGAGTGTAAGTGCGTTTCCTTTCCGTCTACTCCCACGATGGGCAAGACGAGATCCAGTGACTAACATGTTCCTAGGCGTCTTGAATGTTATCTCCGAACACTTCGTCGAAGCTGCAAACTCCACATCCATCAACGCTCCGCCCTCACTCAACGAATGGACCGTCAGCGGCCTCCATCCTGCCCCAAGCACCCACGTCCTCCCCTGCCGCGTCCAGGAATCAATCTTCTCCGTCGAATGCCGGCTCGATTCCACGACGGAATTTGAAAGCAAGGATCCAGAAAAAGTAGGAAAGAAGTCGGGCACCCTGGCGGTGCTGGAGGGTGTGAACTTTTGGGTTAGAGAGGATGCCGTGAACGAGGAAAAGACTATTATTGATCCGGCTGTTTTAAAGCCGGTCGCGAGGTTGGGTGGTATTACGTATGGGAGGGTTACGAGGGGGTTTGAGTTGTTGAGGCCGAGTCTGGAGAGTTGGGAGGATACACAGAAGGAACGGAACGAGGCAGAGTAGAGTAGAGTGAACGGATTCAATAGTGAAGGCAAGACTATATCATTGCACCCTAAGCACGAATTCCTCAACAGCCTCTGTTGTTCTTCCAATCTTGACCCTTGCAGTCCTGTCCCGCAAATCCATTATGATACTAAACAAGGTCGTCAACCCTTTCCCATCTTCTCCAGCATCTCTACAAATCGACCCTGGATAGTTCACCTCATCCTTCAGAATATCCTCCACGTCTCCCATGGCCACCTCCGTAACCTCGCTGACACTATTCGCAGCCAGCAGCTCGTCAAGTCTTGCCTGCCTGAGCGGCGAGTCTGGTACCAAGACAGCCTCGGATATAATCTGCCCAGTTGAGGTGGTGTGTTTGACAAGCCAGTGATTGGCGTGCGCGTATACGCCATTGACAGGCGGCAGAAACTGCATGTCCGCGTGGCTGCACTCGATACCCACGGCTTCATCTGCGCTTGCGATGAGAATATGGCTCGAAGCAGCGACACCCACTTCCTTGACCCTCTTCACGGCGTCCTCAAATGAATTCTCCTCCAGAACCAGCCTCAACGCAATATGCACGGGAAGCCTCTCAAAGTCCACGCCTCTAGCCCGTATCGCATTCAAACAAACCCCAACCGACTTGCCATTCAGGCCAATCTTGCCCACGATCCCAGCCTCCGTCACAATTGCGAGCGCCGGCCTCCCCTCTGTCTCAGGAACTTCCAAAACCACTAAATTCTCCCTCTGAGAAACCTCCCAATCCCAATTCTGCGCAAGCACGCCAGGAGCCTGACAGTAAAGCGATGAACACCCATCACTGAATAATCCCATGGCGATTTCAGTGCGTAGGTTGAGGGCGAGGATGTCGTGTAAGTGCACGCCGGCACCTTGCGCGATGCCCTCCATCTCTGCAAGGAGGTGAGGACATCGACGCTGTAGGACGGGGAGGAACTTCTGAGAGGCTTGTAAGACGGCTGGCCAGTCGAGGCTGGCTTTTGAAAGGAAGAGATTTGTGTAGAAGCGGATGCTGGAAGCGATTTGAGCCTTTGCCTGGGTTCCGTGGCGGAAGCCCGTTTCAAAGGGGTCAGCGGTGCCTTTAATGCGGAGGATCATAATGGCTTCTAAGATGACGAATTGACGTGATGTTGAATCAAGATTCTGGAGGATCCGGGGATGTAATGTCAAGAGTGACTTTGCCAATGAGCCTAGTGCCACTTCGTATAAGGTACCTAGTGACTAGCGACCACCCGGCTAGTTGTCACGAATAGTGGATTGCTTATAGACAGGCACCCGGGCCTGAAGACTCTTACCGGTTGCTTAAGGTGCTAGTATCCACGCTGTTCTTTCATAAGTCATCACCGAATGTGTGGTGAGTTTGCAAAAATGCATACCAGAATACACGCCCAAGTCGGGCGTCGTTGATCTGGTGCGCTCCAGCCACAGGGCGATGGTGTCAGATCTCGAAGATATTTCATGATGCCTTATTCATTCACAACTGAGCATATATAAACAATCCGTGCTCTTGCAGAACCGACTGCATTATACCAAAAAAGTACAACCCGCAACAACGCCATGCAATGCCCACTGAGAGACGTCCCAGCTACTTCCAGCCAAGCAACTGCCATGTACCCAAAAACCAGAGACAAAAGGGCAAGGAAGGGTATCTTAAAGCCCAAAAAACAAAAGGAACCTGATGCCACACGCGATCCTGATCATCACATCCACATCATGTTCCGACTCCGCCTACGGTTCTGTTGCCAAAGAGGCCGACCCCCGTCCCCTCTTGATCTCGTATATGCTCCCATGCCTTGAGAGTTGGGTTGTGTTTCGTCGTTGCCGTCAATGTCATCAATGGCGGTGTTGAATCCTCGTGAGAAATCGTCCAATTCGCCAGTCAAAGGCTCCCTGTCTGGCTCGTAAGGTTGACTCCCTCCCACTGCTGTACCTCGCATCGAGCCGCTGCTGTTAGAGTCGTAATGCTGAGCAAGGCCTCCTGCTGCGGCGCTGCTTCCAATTCCGCCGTATGCTTTCGGCATGTGAGGAGGCAGTTCTGGCTCGGGTTCTTCCCATGTCGTGGGTAATTGCGAAAATTGCTGGCGGTTATCGGTCATGGGACTATGATCCGAAATGTCAGCATGGTTGTTGTCCTGCGACTTATGCGCGTGAACTACTGACGTTATGTATTCGGTACTCTGGTTCAGACCAGGACCTTGACGAGAATTGCGGGATTTGCGCTTCCACAGCCAAATGGCTACAGTGAGGAGCATAGCAACCGCCGCAACACCGCCAACAGAACCGCCAACTATGGCCCCGACGTTGGTACCTTCATCGTCATCTCTGTTTGGTGCCGCGGCACCTCCAGCAGCAGTATCACCAGAAGATGTGCTCGATGCGTCTGCAGACGATGATGACTCGGTAGCACTGGTCTCGCTCGACACGGTTGTTTCCCCACTTGTTGATGACTCGGAACTTGACGAGGAGGAAGACGATGACGAAGACGAGGTTGCCGATGTGCTGCTCTCAGTTGATGTGTCGGTAGTGCGTGCTCGTGTACGAGTTCCGATTGTCGTCGGCTCTGATAAAGATGTGGCCGATGCTGTTAAATCGACCGAGACACTGGCGATGTTAAGCCCTCCAACACCAGAAACTGCTGTCGCGACTGTGTTTGCAAGTGACGATGCTGAGCCACAGCCGTATTGAAAAAACCCTGCGTCGAACTTGTTCTGATAGCATACATCGCTACCTGAACAAGTAAAGACGTACGGGTTGATTTCCGTCTGTGGATCACTGTTTCTGTCGACGCAGCCGGTGAAGATGCCTTGTGTGCATGGCCCTTCGTCAGGACAGCAGCCAATAACGCCGTTTTGCGAGTCGGCTGCGCAATGTGACCCAGCTGAACATGTTGCAGGCAGATCGAGGTCACCTCCTATGTAACCACAAATTGTGTTGAATTGTCGCCGAAGGAGGTCGTCGGGAGCCTGCGGCGCATATGTTGGTACAAGTGGCCAGGGCTCTACACTGAACTCGCGCAAGGCAACTGTAGGTGTCGGACGCGGCAAGGCATGCGAATTGGCAGTCTGGAGCAGGGCTGCGAGAAGCAATGTCGTTTTTATTGAAGTCGAGTACCCAATAAGGTGATGAAGAGTAGTCATGGCCATAGTGATTGAGCCACCGAAGTGGACTTAGACCAAGTTCCGGAACAAGCGACGATGTGCTGTGTCGAAGGCGTAAGGTGGTGACGTTCGTTGTTCACCGCGCCATTTGGGACGATAGAATGGCCATGTTTCTGGTATGAAATGAATGTGAAGAAGGAAAGAAGAGCAAGTGCGGAGGTCGAGCCTGTATGAAATGACAAAGGGCAGCCTTGGCTCTCTCACGGGCTGGGCTGTCCTGGCAGTGTGGCGTAGTGGGACGGCAGGGGTGGTGGGTTGCGATGGACCCTTGCTTTGCCAGCCAGCCTTGGGTTGCCGTGCAGATACTGGGGACGACTGTGCTAGTCGGAGTGCCAGGCACGAGCGAGTCTAATTACCAACTTATGCGGCGAATCGTCCAACATTGTTCTTGTAGCCGCGTGTGTCGAGCCCGGGTGAAGTTCTGGCATTCCTGAGTCCCCGTGTTAAAGACGAAGCAATGCTTCGAATAACTTTCTCTTTCATGACATCTCCAATCTCACTGCCGAACAACATCCTAGAAATGGCCACTGTCAAGTAAGCCAGCAGGGATCGAGGCTCAGCGTCGTAGTGGTTGCATCACCAGCCCTAGGCGCTGCGGGAGTTGAACGGACGTGGAGCGCGCTGGTGGAAGTTGGATCTTGGTTTGGATTCGCCGCTGACCAGGAACGATGTTTCGCCCCCATGTGACAGTGCGTGCTCTCACTGTGCCATCTACTCTCAAATGGGCAGAGAAAGTGGCGACGTAGCAGTGCGCACACAGTGCGGCTGTCATGCCAGAACCCCACTGCACGTTGGCATCCCGCGAGGCGGTGCAGTGTCTAAATACAGCAACAAGCAGCCACCCAACACTTGAAATTGGCTGAACAGCACCGCGCCGCCTGCAGCACAAGGCCCAGCTGAGGCCAGGCTGTTTTTAGAGTTGCTTTGTATCGTAGATTCATCGAAGGATCGGATGGCGGCAGGATGCCGTGAAGTCTCCGAGCTGCGCGGTTGAAGGAGTTGTGAGCTCGAACTCGGCAACCATTCTCCACTTGTGTTCGGCAAAGCTGCATGTTTCGCAATGGATCTGACTAGAGTGAGGTAGATCAGAGACATCCAAGGAAGTGTGGCTCTTCACAGTGAACGGCGTGTTCTTGCTGTCAAGATCGACATCGCTGCGCCACAGAAGACGCGCCACATCGGGTGGATCACCGCCACATCTTTCCCGCCAATTGTCGACTTGCCTTTGGCTCCCAACACATCGTCTCGTTGGCCTGCATAGAGATCTTGTGACAAAGTCATCTGTGCTTCAAAATCCCCCAAGTTGAGATCACGAGTATGTTTGTTCAGAACTGTTTGTACAACGCTGTTGGCGTTGAGATGGCGAGCTGCACTGGCCGGCTCATGGACAACGATGCCTACAAACTTGGCATATTGACTTTGGTCCGGTGAAACTGCTCCGCGCCCCCACGACGCGCCGCCCCGGGGCCACTTCATTCCAGACCCAACGGGCCCTGTTACGGCTAGAGATGTTGATCCATTGTCACCTGCTTTGGCTTCACCGACGGTTGCCCCTCATCGTCACTTCCAAGGCAGCCAGCACTTGTGCTCAATTCATGTGTCGACGGCTTACTTGTCGGTCTGCGAAGAACCAACGTCAGAATTCATTCCCTTGCCAGTAGCGGCCAACTTCGCAATGCCTGTCCGCGTCAGAGCGAGGCCTGGACCTGAACGAGCTCCAAGCCCATTGCCGACGAGAAGTGATTATGAGTTGCCGGATATCACCGACGAAGATGGCTTTCGCCCAGTCATCAAGAAGCTTGCGGTGTAGGTCGAATTATAAGATCGCGCTCTAATCTAGCAACTATGCTTACCAAGATTGTTGTACAGCTACCTTGGCGATGTCATCGAACTTCCAAGCACTTTCGAGCAGCTCAGGACGACGTCCGCCGGTGCCCCGTTGCGTGTGCTAGTCGATCATCTCAGTGCCAATTGCAGAAACCCAGCGATCGTGAATGCTCTCCTGTAGGCTGCCTCATTTTTTACACGGAATGTCCGCAAGAGACTAATTTGAGGACAGTGCCCTCAAATGGCATTATGCGATCCAGCAGACTGACCTGAAAGGCCTTCACGAGGCTCGTGCCCATTCTTGTGAGATTGTTGCTTGGCGATACTTGACACGTTTATCCGAACGGGAAGCCGTTGACTATTGCCTCTTCGAAATCCCGGATACTGACGATGAGTCCTGCGCATCACGACCAGCTACTGCTCATGAAAGAGATGAAGAGGCCGATGAGATGGCGCCTCTTTTGAGCCAGCATCACTCGCACGCGAGCAGAAACGGTCCAACTCGCCCAGTAGGCAGCAGCTCCAAGAGGGTGCAATTGCTGAGCTCCCTTTCCCGCTTGACCAATTACTCTGATGATACTTCTGACGACTCTACCGACCCGATCCGCGCATTCGTTGGACTGAACGCGCTGGAAATTGCGGCAGTGGCCGATGCAAAGCGCTTTCTAAGCCAGCACATTGTCCAGAAGATCGTCACTGGAATCTGGAACGGCGATATCGTGTACTGGGACAGCTTGTCCGTGCATGCGACCAAGGCACCAAGATTCTACAATCCACGCACCATGGACCCCTACTCGCGATTGCGAGTACCCAGGTATCTCAAGACGTGGGAGGTTCTCTTCTTCGCAAGTTTCCTCTTCCTCTACTACCTGGTACTTATCAACAGAGACAACACCCATCTCACGGTCTCTGAGATTTTGCTCTTCATCTGGATCGCGGCCTTCTGTTATGATGAGTTGAGCGAGTGGCTCGATGCTGGCTCAATATTCTATGCGACCGATATCTGGAACATCTTCGACATGGCCATCATTGGAATCTCAATCGCATTTGCTGTACTCAGTAAGTCACATACCTCGCCTGGTTGCCCTATGATGCTAAATGAACGGCCAGGAATCATCGGCGTAACCACCCACAACCGGGAACTCAGCGAGCGCGCATTTGATGTCCTCTCGCTCGAAGCCCTATTCATGGTTCCTCGAATCTGCTCCATTCTCAGCCTGAGTCCTTATTGGGGCACTCTCATTCCATGCCTCAAAGAAATGGGCAAGGATTTCTTGAAGTTCATGGTGCTCGTTGTCATCATCTACATCGGCTTCCTGACCACATTTTCTCTGGTTGGACGTGAAACTTTTGCGCTAGGTCGCATGACCTGGATTCTCACCAAAATTTTCTTTGGTTCTACCTCTACTGGATTCGACATCATGGCGGACATCGATCCGTTCTTTGGCCCACCACTGATGATCCTCTTCATAACTCTATCATCAATCCTACTCATGGGTTCCTTGACTGGTATGCTATCCAACAGCTTCTCTCGCGTCATCACTCATGCCCGCGAGGAGTACCTTTACGTGTACAGCGTGTATGTCCTAGAGGCGTCGACTAGCAATCGACTCACTCACTTCTACCCGCCGTTCAACCTCATCGCCCTCATAGTCTTCCGTCCCTGGCGCTTGATCTTCTCCCATGACGACAGATTCCGTGCCGGACGAATCTGGCTGCTCAAGCTCACGCACTTTCCCATTGTGGGAGCCATCAAGCTCTACGAATACCTCCGATACAAAGTGACTGAAGGAGACTTTGCCGACTTCAAGGGCCCGAAGATGACTATCTCACCAGCTACCTTGAAGGACAGACCGCCGAACCCACACAGGCAGACTGGCGCTACCATGCTGGACTACCAGAGCCAACAAAAACCGGCAGGCCGGCGCCCTGCGAGCGTGAGGGAGGATGATGGAATGGATGCACCGAGTGCAATGGAGACGCAGATTGCGGAACTGAGCAAGAAGATCGAGAATCTCACGGCTCTGGTTGTAGCAATGCAACAGACGCAGGGTGCCTCTGCGACTTCGACCTGAGGAGATGAGGCAAAGGGCCTGTATTGTATACTTAAAGTGTGCTTTGATAGACGTGTGCTCAATCCAAGAAGAAAATAGGACAATCGCAGGACGATGTCTTAGCTATTCCGCCATCTACCAGTCCGTGTCACCCCTCTTGACCTCTCCGCGAACACACTTGTCCATCCATCCGAGCACGACCTCATACCAGACCTTCGCATTCTCCTCCCCAAGCACCCAATGACACTCATCCGGGAACGTCAAGAACCTGCACGGCACACCCTGAGCCAACAAAGTATTGAACGTAGCCAAACCCTCCGTAATTGGGCAGCGATAGTCTTTCTCACTGTGGATCACGACGGTGGGAGGTGCGTGCTTCCAGTTGGCGAGACGCTCAGGGGTGGCTGGGTTGAACTTCTCAAGGTTTGCAGAGTTCACCCAGAGGTATGGAGGGCCAGAGAACGTAGTATCGGGATCTAACATGTCCGTTTGGCTAGAGGCAAAGCTGATTAGATGTGACATTCGTTGTTGTGTTCGTGGGGTTGACTTACACCTCGAACTGGGGAATGCTGAAGATGCCGTCGTGCCAGATGGCGCAGCAGAACTACTCAAGTCAGTATACTACCCTAAGTCGCCGAGGTGGAATGCAAAACAGTGAAAACACATACCTTCTTCGCTACGTCATGACCGAAGAACCAGCTGACGAGGTAGCCGCTGTAACTGGCGCCTGCGAGGACTGCCTTGCTCTGGTCTAGATACGGACGCTCCTCAAGTACGTCAAGGAGGTTGGTCAGATCAGTGAATGCTCTTCCTCCCCATTCGCCATCAATGCCTGTACGTGTTATTAGTGACGAATTGATGAGCATGTATGAGACTTTGTGACCTTACGTCTGACAAATTCCTTGCCGAACCCTGTACTTCCGGTGATATTCGGAAGAAAGACGATGTAGCCTTGCTCAGCGAAAGCAGCCATATTCCACTTGCACAACGTCAGTCATCGCTCTTCCAGCACCCGGGAATCTTGAGATTGACTTACTCTTGTGCTCCATGCATCTGTCCAGGCAGATACCGGACCACCATGAGGAAGGAAAATCCAAGGATACTTCTTCTTCTCATCAAAGCCCATCGGCTTGATCATCCAGCACTGAACATTCAAGCCATCGGCACCCTCATACCAGAACTCCTCGACCATCTCATCCCAATCAAGACCGTACTTCGTCCCATACTTAGTGAGACTTGACATAGTCTTGTTGCCACCGTTCATGTTGACGATGGAGTAGAGGCTGCTATCGACAAAATTGCTGCTCGTGACAAGTAGTCTCTCCCACTTCCCGTGGACGAGAGGGAAGATGGCAGTGACGGAACCAGACTTCGTGAGAGGCTGCGGTTTCGCGCCATCTTCGAGCTTCAGAGACGAGAGGATGGCTCGACCGTTCTTGTGGCTGCCTGTGATGAGCTTGTCGGAACAGCCAGCAAACTCAAAGGAAGCTGGAGGGTCCGCATCATCACTCTCGGGAATGCCGAGGATGTGACTATACACATTGAAAGCGTTCAGGTCATCTGGCGTGCACAGCAAGAGCTGGGAGTTGAACCAATCCTTGTACGGATGGTACAGAAACGCAATCTTTTCTCCATCAGGTGTGAAGCGGAAGTTCTCAAACGACCCATCAGAAGAACCACCTTGGATCTCACGAGGTGCCGCAGTGGGCGTCTTGGTAAAATCATCAACTGAAACATACCAAGGCGAAGAAGCATAGAACTGTCGCACGCCTTTCTTAATCTGCCGAGCTGAGAAGGCAATGCCGTGAGAAGCGATGTCGAAGTTGTTCTCCGGCTGTTGCAGCATGTCGGCCTTCCCAAAGGGGGCGTCAAGATCAGTGGCAGTGATCAAATTGACAAGGTCACCGGCAAGTTGCCAAGCTCCGTCTTCGCCAGGGACCAGCTTCGTGGACCAGATGCTGTAGCGGTTCTCGTCGTAGAGTTGGTTCCACTATTGACAACGTGTAAGACGATTGGTACGGTCTGCCAAGACGGTGGGATCGGGGCCTAGGCACTTACGATTCGGATCTCGTTGCTGTCGAAAACACGGCCGGTGCTCCTCTTCTTAATGGCCTTGGGGTTGAAAAGCGTGCCATTGTTGCCGACCTGGGCGGCGACAGCGAAGACAATGCTCCCGTCGTCGATGGTCTTGAGTCTGAGGGAGCTGATGGGCGCCTTGATCTCCTTAACCAAGACATGCTCTTTGGTCAAATCAGAGGCATCGGCGACCTTCACCTGGGTGAACCCTTCCTCTTCCATAGACTTCAGGTACAAGACGAGACTTTCCTTGCCGGGAATCCAGACTGCCTCAGCGATCTTGTCATCCTCCCACAGCTGCTCGCTCTTGCCATGCGTGACGGTCAAGTCCAAGACACGACCCTCCTTGACCGTCTTGCCATCCTCGAAAGAGTGAGTAGAGACGGTGTACAGGGCGAGAGTGCCAGTGGGATTAGGCAAAGCAGCGCTGCGGCGAGGCCCGCCGAGCATCTCTTCGGGGGTGAGCTTCATGACTTGAATCATTCTGGCGATGCGAAAATGATCAGGTAGAAATGCGATGATGCGATGCGATGCAACGACGGAGATGAGCTTGGACTTAAAGGTGTCCAAGTCAGTGTCCTTGATGGAATTGATGATGCAAGGGGGGGAAAGGCTACACGGATCTATCTATGCTAAAGGCCGACCAAATACTTGTATTTGCAGAAGGCTGACCAATGTTTGTCGTCTCTTGCGTTGAGTGTGTACGTGTGCAAAGCCCGATTGCGTGAGACACGTACGAATGAATGCGTAGCAACGTCACTGTTCAACGATGAGTGAGCGAGAACAACAGCGGCGTATTCGTGGTGCGGGGGAAGTAGCCGTGTATTTATAGGCAGACAAGCAAAAGGTCCGAACAGGGAACTGCGTGCGAAACAAAAGTCCCTCTTCTTATCGGGAATAGCGACACCGGTCGGAGGACTGATTATTGGATTGTTGTCCTGCTGCGGAGCTGACATCTCAGGACTTGCCTAATGAGGAAAGTATTGGACCAGCAGGATGGAGATGCTGGGACCAGGACACGATAGAATACACATAATAAGAAGACACGTTCAGAAACACGTCAAGTAGGCGCACAGCCTAGGTCTATACTGTTTCGGATTCTTTAAGTGATCAAATCGAGTTACTTGCTGTCGCCGGCCAAGTACAGCTCAGGCACTCTCAAACTTGAAGCGCCTTGAGATGACCTTGGCATGAAATGCCAATGTCAAGCCAGAAACAGTCTCATATTTGGATCGAGAGCCATCTGGTCGATAATGCGCTAACCCTCCCTGTAAACTTGACTTGCTGAAACTGTACGTCAATTAGTCTTCACCATCCCTTAGTCGACGTCTAATTGAAGTCATTGCTGCCACTAGTCACCGATCGCGAGCAGCCGCCTCTAGTTGACTTTCCTTGAAGAAACCCTGAAAATGTAAAGTTTGGTGAAGAATTCCATGGCAACAATAAATTCAGTATTTTGCCCTTCACCTTGCAATACTTGAGTTGGCTTCCTCCCGTTTCTCCTCCTCATCTTCTCATCATCTATCCAGTTGACTCTCCATCTGAGACATCGACTCGCTACTCCTCAGCAGTGTGACTGCCTCCTCCAGACCACCAGCCTGCGCCATGTTCCATGAAACACCCACGCAAGTTCCCGAAGATGATACTGATCACTTCAACCCCGAGCCGCAACAGCTCGATCCGAACCCTCCGCACCCCAGCATCACTGGCCCGTTGGGAGTGCCAACTCCAATAGACGAATACATTTTAGCCGAAGATCGACAAGACCACAAAGCCATGGCGAGAGCTATGTTGAAATTCACAGAGGACTGGAGCGCAGGATTCAACATCAATGTGAGGGGTGTTCTCCTTCGCTTAATCCGAGGCAAGAAAGCATCAGACGTAAATCCCATCGCGATGATGAACTTCCGTTGGAACGCAGGACTGGAGGCAGAAAACATCGTGGCACATTTCCGCCTGCCAATCCCTAATGGACAACGCTGTCTGATGTGGGACTATTACTACTCTTTGGAAAGAAGATAGCAACGGGTTCCGAACTTTTACACAAATTACGGCTCGGCCTTTCGCTTCATAGCAGACGGCCCTTTAAGACCGGAGTATAAAGACATTGAGGGCTACCCTTTCTATCGGTTTTTGCAGTACCTAGCAACGGCCGTTGCATTAGTCGGGCTCACCCCCCGAGAGACAAGACGACCTCCTGATACTCATTTCAGACTATGCGCTGAAGGAGCGCAACTTTTTTTTCGATCCTTTGATCTATCCGACTATCCAGATTGCTGGCAAGAAGCGAGACTTCCGGGAATCTGGACTAGAGCATCAGGACTAGGACGACGAGTATTTCGGTTTTGGGTTCGGTACCAAGTACTTCTAGAGACGCTATAGTACTTGTATTCAATTTGATAAGAATTGGGATAGACAAATCTCTTACGCATGATTCGTGAAATGTAATGGTGTAGGAGGTAAAATAGTAGGTGAAAAACTAGATAGAATAGTAGGTAGAATAGTAGGTAGAATAGTAGGTAGAATAGTAGGTAAAATAATAACGTAGTGTATTGACTGCCAGGAGAAACAAATTCGAGTGCTGACACTCACAGCACTGACTGCGCCTAGAACAAGTCACTTCGTGAAGATCAAGGCTCGAACTTCAATGCTCTCCCTGGGCCTCCACCCATCCTCCAAATCATTCACCTTGAATGCTCCATGCGGCGCGACTACAAAACACCATCAGCTAGACACAGAAACCCAACGATTGAAGCTTGACGTACAGCTCGCCGCGACATCCCTGTCCGAGTCAAAGTTCTTGAACATCAGTACCTCATCAACCTTCTGCCGGCTGACATAATGCCATTGATGCCTCTCGTTGTCAAGCAAGTACATCGTCGACCCGATGTACGAGCTCCTCACGTGGTCTGTCTCGACCAGGTCCTGAGGCTTGACCGTGCTGCCGTCGCAGACCGCCAGAGGCATGTCTTCAACTGGGTGGTTGATTGGACGCCACACACTGAAGTTCGCAGAACAAACGTCAGTCAGCTCGCTCACCGAAAGAAGGCACGAAGGCCATACGTGGGGGCAACAATGAGACGTAAAGGACTTACTTCACAACACGAATGCGCCGAGATCGCAACAACTCCCTCGCCTCATCAGGCAGCTGTCTCTCAATCCTTCCGATGACGGCGATCGAACTCTGATCTGCAAGAGTCAAATAAGACATGCACAAATTAGCGAACCGAATTCCGATCTGCAACTTTCCACAGTGCCCTCTTCAGATTCGCCAATTGAGTCCTGCAGCAAGGCCACATGACCATCCTGGTGAGACCCCTTGTCTCGCCGCTGCGAGGACACGACATGCCCTCTCACATGACGAGGACAGAATGAGGGGGAAGGGGGACGTGCATGACACTTACCGATGTGAACGCCCTCAGCTGGTGGGAGGATTTTCATGGGGTCGTTGAGGTCGTATGTATCGTCAATGCCGGTTCGGCTCTTGCGCAGCTGTGTTGTGTCAATTGACACCATATCATTAATGCGTCAGAAGCGACTTACACGCCAATCGAAGATAAAGATCTGTGGCAACCATTAGCGAAAGTGACAACTGAGCAACGGCAATGCAACCACACGTACCTTATCAACCCCATCCAACTGCCGCCTCAACAATTCCTCCACTTCTGGCAGATACTCCCTCTCAATCAACTCCCTGTCTCTAAAGTCATCAATTGTCGACTTATGTTGGACGACTTCGAATCCATTCGCGTCCAAACTGTAGTCACTCTCAGATCCTCTTAAGTCCGCAACCACTTTCGACTTATCCTCCCAGTCCAGATTTGACAATCGCTTATCTGTGGCGTCGTCTGGCAGGTTGGCGAATATCTGGAACGGCTTTTCTGTTTTGTAGATGTCGTTCCACTTGATGAACTTGAGGCTCGCCTCGGCGTCCTGATGTCCTGGAACCCTCATTGTGAAGTTTGTACACCTGAATCAAATTATTGTAGACTCGACGAGAATGTCGACTTATTATCCTTGTTGCTGCAGGTTGAGGCTGAGAGATACGCAGGGAGTGTCAGTCCCAAGATGCGGGGGAACAATCCATGTCTGCGTGGCAATGCCAGCTGAGACTCGTCCATCTCCGTGACACTCATTCTGCTATCTGCAAGCCACGACGCCCTCCACACCTTTTCACGTTCCAGAGAAGTCGGTGAGAAGGATCTCGGTCTCGACCCGTGAATCACTGCCCATGTGACACCGCCTTACTGCAATGATTCAAAGGATCTGCGGTGACGCTTGAAGCGATAGCGGCGTGCCTCCTTCGACCCCCGCCATTGATTCAACTGCTCGTGAAGGTGCAGATAAGGCCGGCTCTGGCATCCGGACCTGCCATATAACTTTCTGATCCTCCGTCAATCTCGCTCTACTCATATTAACGAGCTCTCAATTAGCTATCTTCATTACAGCTCCCCGAACAACGAACACAAGGTCGTGTAAGTTCCTAGACAGCCAACAACACGAGCACGAACTAATTTCTCATCATGCTTCAGACTAGATAACTATTGCAACCCTTTTTGAGACAAAATGCCTTCCTCAAGCGAAAGCACCAAGGAGTGCACAAGCGCCGTTCAAACAACGCCATCTTGGGTTCAAGACGCACTCGCCGAGGCACACAACGACACTCGCAACCGACCCTGGAAGAACGCGATCAAAGAGGCGCCCGTGAATGAGGGCGTAACCGACAAGCCAGACGTAGTTACAGTCAAAGACGATCTCTCCATGATGATGAGCACGCTCGCTGCCTAGCCTCTCGTCGCGTAGCTAGAGCACACTGCGTTTAGCACGCGTGATGATTGGTCTTCCGACTTGCGCGCTTCTGTACCGTTACTAGGATTGCTTGAATGGACACGAATACATTAGCATGATCCATCCGTTAAACTTGCTTTCATTGATCAGGTCCCTCACTCTTGTCTCTCCGGTGAAGCTTGCCTTCCCGGATAGTTCACCACCGCTTCTGCCTTTTCTCGACACAAGTCGCACCCTTGCATGTGCTTGAGCAATTTCGTCCCAGTCCATCGTCCTTCAAACAGTGCTTGTAAATCGTCGAACATCATCATTTCGTCACCAGTTTCCTTCACGCACGGCGCGATGTAGTCCTTGAATTTCTCCAATATAGCCATGGCCTTGACTGATGATCTCTCCGCGTCATCGTGTAGCCCTTGCTCCCTCTGAATCACGGAAAGGTGGTGCAGCATTTTGCCGTATGCTTCCTCCGGCAGCCGGCTGGCCATTTTTGCGCAGTCAATGCACTCTCTGAAGTACTCGCTGTGTTCCTGAGTCAGCCTTTGTCAGACTAGGTAAGTGGTGTTTGACTTACAAAGCACTATCGGGGTCTCCGAGTTGGTGATATGTCGCGCCAACGGCGTAGGAGCTGATAATCGTCGCTGCTTCGTGCTTTCCGTAGAGATCGACCCTCAACTTCAATGTCTCTAAATGTGTGTCCAAGGCACCTTGCACATCCCCAGCCTGCAAAAGCACACAACCAAGCGAAAAGTTATTCATGCAGTAATGCCAAGTTTTGGTCGAATGCATTCCCGAGAGCTCCGTTGACCTACGAAGTGAGGCGATTGCGTCGTTGTACTGCCCACGCCAGGTTTGTACGAGCCCGTAATTGGAGTAGTACTTCTGATATTCGAATGGCATGTCTTCCTCGATACCCCAGAGCTTGTATTGTCTGAAGCAAACCTGGAAAGCCAGATCAGCCTCTTCAAATCTGTTCTGGCTAAGTAGACAACAGGCGAGATCGTTGGTCGCGTTTCGAAGGAGTACATCGGTGTCTTTATCATCGTGTTTGACATCATACGCTTTTTGCCGAATGATCAGCGCCTGGGTATGTTCCACCACACTCTCGACACGCCACATGGCTCCTCGACCACTGTAGAACTCGCCCATGATGCTGTGAATATCGGCTCTGAGTTTTGCATCACCATCAACACCGAGATTATCCAGGATCTTGAGAGCAGTGGTGAGAAAACCAACGCCATCGTATGCTGTTGTGTCACGCTCCCAGACATGAAAACCAGCGTCATAGAACAACTCAGCAAGCTCGACAGTCTCTTTAACATGACCGATCTCCTTGTAAATGTGATGTAGGGAGAAGACGTGCGGCATGTATCTCCCGCAGGCTTCCCATTTGCCAGGCTCAGGGATCTGTGTCACAGACGCGTGCGGATACTTGCTGCGCACGAGGTTGAAGACTTGAGCAAAAGCATCGACGAAGTCGGGAATAGTCATATCAGCAAGAATCTTTTGCTGGAGAAGTCGATGAATGCTGTAAATCTCCGTTCCGTCATCCAATTTCTTGGCCACGATCAGCTTCCGACCCGTGAGCTGATCGATCATGCGATTGTACCTGTTGCGCACATGAGCTTCTGGATACAGTAATAGCAGAGTATTACATACCTCGTCTTCTCCCGAGGGTTCGGAAAGTCAAGAGACTGGTTTTGGTGGTCCGATACGAGCAGGTCCTTTGGTATAGCCTCAGGGTTCAGAAAAGACAGGATGTCGAGGAAGTTTCGTGCCTTCATCATCAGCTCTGAAATGCCGATATCCCATAGCGTGTCGATTGAAGCATCGATACCATCGGCCAAAGATCTCGGACTCTGTGCATCAGGCTGGTCATGGCGCACCTCTTGCTCTTCCCAAATGGAAATGAACATGTCAAGATTAGCTCGCGATGCCTTCACGTAGCCAGCAACCATGCTTATCGCCAATGGAAGCCTTCCAACAAGTCTCGAGGCCTCTACTGCGTCCTCGTATTCTGGGTGCTGTTGTGGATCGAACTCGAGGTCGCGCTTTGCGTCTGATTGCATAGTTTTGAGAAGCAGGTGAGTGCTATCATCCATGGACAGTTCCTTGAGTCGCACCTCCGTAAAGGGCTTGAGACTTTTGTCGGGTAGGTCATTCTCCCTGGTAGTCACAAGGACTGATCCTTGACTTCTACCAAGCTTTCGGGGCAGGAAGGGATCAAGTCCACTCATGAAGTCCACGTTGTCAAACACCAATAGCCAACGTAAGTTGCTACGGGAGAGTTGCTCTTGTACCATGCCAATTAAAGCAGCTTGACTGTGCTTGGTAACGTCAACCTGGCAAAGTTGGCCTGCAATGAGTGCGAACTTCTCTGCGCAGCTACCAGCATTTTCGGCCTCGACCCAAAAGATGTAGCGATAGTGTTTTTCATGCTTGAAGCAGTACTCAGCAGCGGTCGCAGTCTTACCGACACCTCCGCGGCCACTGAGGATACAGAGCTGTCCGGGTTTCGACAATACGTCGTGAACCTTTTGTAGATCGCTCTCGCGTCCGACGAAATCACCATTCCTCTGTGGCATGTTCGACCAAATCGTCTGGATGTCGGGAGTCCATTCGTCAGATACGTCGCTCTCCCCAGGTTTGACCAAGTACGATTGCACTCTCTCGCGGCGTTCCAAAGATTTCGCGGTTTGAATTTTCTCATTGTCTTCTTCGGGCCATGCCTTTTCATCGGACAGGCTGCTCTCCGAGGCAATATCGAAATCAGAAACCCCGGTCCCGCCTCGACCTCGTGTTCCTGTGGGCATAGGACCTTTGCCACCTTCCCAACCTGGCACTCGTAATTGCCCAGCTGACTGATACGGTCCTAGGCCCGAATCAGGGGACGTGAGTTCTTGTTGCTCTATCATCTCATCAATCATGGGATGGATTTCTTCCTCGAGTAGATGCTCACGCTCCCCATCATCACCAAGCAGTTCCCTCATAAGCTCCATCGATGCGAGTGCAAACAACTCCATGTGATCACCGATATGGACCTTTAGCTGCTGAACATCAGCGATGGCGAGTCCACAGAAGGTGCAAGCATTTGCTCCGGCTGATGTCAAAGCTAGGTTCTTGAATTCTTTCGCCAAAGCTTCCAGGTCAGTGGTGTGTAGAAGATCGCTGTGTGCTTGACGGAGATGATCCTCGTAGTCGACTTCATTGTCGAAGTCAATCTGGCATTGTTGTCCGCCGCATCTCCAAACATCTGTGAACCGATGCGCGTATAGTTCATGACGGAACCACTCTGCACGCAGTCCGAATGCCTGCTGAGGCTGCTGGCAGCTAGGGAAGGTGCAGACGTACGGCTGTATATCGAGGTACACGTGTTCTTGCCACTCCTCAAGGCCCATGCGAACCTCTTCCTCGCCCTCATGGTGGCTCGAGAACGGGAGCTGGAAGCCACAGAACTGACACTTGGTGGTGCGGCCCCGAACAAGCTCGGCGGGAATCTTCGGGGGTTTTGGTGAGCTGCCTAAGAGGTCGGGGAAGGCATCTATGGAAGTCGCCCCTGTGATGGAACTTTTGACTGCGTCAGAGAAGACAGTGGCCGCGTGTGACATAGTCATTGAGCGACCATCTTCAGATGCAGCGAATCCTCGCCGAAATCGATGACGGTTTGGGGCACTTTCAGCACCCGGTATCGTCAAGCTCAAAGGGCTCGAGTGGCTTCGAGATTGTTGTGAGTCCTTGTTCGACAGGTCCAATCTCTGTCGGCGCTTTGAAGCTGATTGGATCAGTCGTTGTTGAACATGAGCCGGAGCATTAGGGAACATCGCCAGGGCAAGCTCAGCATAGAGCTTTGCCTCCTCCTGAGGTATCTCTTCGATGTCAAAGTCCTCGGCCGGGGATTGAAGATTATCCTGTATATCGTAAAGACATGAGATAATGTCTAGCACATCCTCAACAACTTTATCGGCCTCTTCGTCCGACTCCTGATCCACTAGACTTGTGTCATCTTCACCAGGAAGTGGCAAGAGATCAGGCTCTGATGGAAGGTCCCAGTATCGTGGAGGAATCGTCTCGATTCCTAGTCAGCCCTGTTAGCACTCCGTAATCAAGGCGATAGAAGGGAACGGATCATGTTACCCTTTAAGACCACTTCATGAAGCTCTTGTAAATGCGCAACAGTGATCTTGCTCATTTGTGAAGAACCTCTCAAGGCGTGGTCGAGAGCTCTGCTTGACGCACTCAAGTCTCTGTCCCAAGTTTTGAACTTCGTCACAGCCTCGTCCAACAGTACCAGTGTCTCTTTGAGCTGATGTTTCGCTCCAAGGTGCTGCTTCTTGTTGAACCACTTATCGATGCCCCGACGACATGCTTCAAGCGACGATGACAGTTTGTCGAGGACCTGCACACAGTCTTCGAACTGACCAGCAATAGGGGCCTGTGCTCGTAGCACCAGGATCTCATCACGAACCAGTTTCGACTCCCTCTTCACCTCCATCTTAGCGATGTTGAGAGGTTAGAGGATCAACAAGTGATTGTCCTTTCACAAGCTATTGAGGAAGTCATCGAGAAGGTAAAATGGACTTGACTGGCGCGCAGGTCAGCAGCCATGCAGCCACCAACTTGGGACTGATTGTCCGGCCTTCCCCTACTTGCTGGAAGCATTCCACAGTACGATCAGGCACCCGGTGCGCGAACCATCTTTGCGAGCGTTCGGTGCCGAAGTACAAGGCTGCTGCGACATTACTATGCCCCATGGGGAAGAATCTGCACCTTGGGATGTCATCAAAATATCAGGCTGCGGCTCAAGGCTGATTTTACTAAGACGATTGGTTCGCAACCACCAAGAGCCCGTCCGCCTCACGAAACAGCGTGCTGCGCCCCATCCTCATGCAGCACTTGCACTTGCACTTGCCTTGGAATAATGCGTCAATGATGGTGTCGTGCAGCATTGAATATGAGAGTTCTGTTCAACCGGCACTTAGATGGCTGCAAGCTGCGCCGCTTCGTACCAATTGAGGCGCTCAAGCTGACTGTCCGCTCCCCCATCGCTGGCTGAAAGAACGTCAGTATGTTGTCACATGTAGTCGCTCTTTGTCTCACTTACGAGGCAGCACCACTTCTCCCTTTCTTACGTTGCCGGCGGCAATGTGCATTGTCTGGCAGTGTTCAGTACCAAAGGGGCACGTTGGGACATCGTGCTCGACTTGGATTGATGCCACAACATCGAACTCTTCCCTTCATCCACTAGACCTCTGATCAGTCTAGATCTTAAAAGATCCACACCTCACGATGTCCGGACTAGATATCGCAGGTGTTGTGCTCGCAGGCATCAACATAGCGCACTTGGCCGTGATCGCTTACCAGGAAGCCAGGCCTGGCCGTACCGCTGCCTCTTTGCGCCGCAAGCTGAACAATGAGAAGGCTATCTATGAGCAGTTCTTGAACAAACTCCTGGCGCCGTATATGTCAGCGTCGGAAATCGCCAGCTACTTGGATGATCAGAATGAGACACCGTCGATTCTCAAAGATGCAGAACTTACACAGAAGATGCGTGAGCGTTTCGGCAAAGGAACAGTTGACCTTGTGCTGGAGTCGTTGAAGGAAATGGATCTTCTGCTCAAGGCCCTTGGCTCGGAGTTCAAAAACATGAGTAATGGATCGGTGAGATTCTTCAAATCTTTCCCTGAATGCATTATTGTCAAAGCTGACCTTGGTGACTTGTAGCAACTCCTCGATAGAATCAGCAACAGGGTTCGAGTTCGTATGGCCACTAGACCGACGTCAAGCGTCTCGAGAAACCTCCAGCAATTGACCGACATCAACAAGGAACTCAAGCGTCTTGTCAGTGGTAGCGGCTCGATGGTCAGGCCAAGAACGAATCTGCGGCGCCAACTGGCCAAAAGCCGGTTCCTGCATCGGGAGTACCGGGAGCCGGAGGAGGTGTATAACACCATCTGTGGTGTGTTTCCTTGCGACTGCGACGAGCCGCATATAGCAAATATCGGTTGTCAGTGTCCTTCATGCCACTTCCCATTAAGACCGGATAGTTCCACCAAGGATCACCACAAATGGACCATCGAACTAGTACTTATGCCGACCACGGCGGCGGGTTCGGACAGCTCAGCGGTGAGCGAGAATACAAATGTAAGTAGCATCATCGTCAGCAAGGAATAAGATGTCCCTAACTCTTTAGGAATCTCAGTCGCCCATCTCACCCACCGAACCACTTGGCCATGAGATGCAACGTTCATTGTCCGTAAGGCTAGACGAGCCGGCACCGAGCTTTCGGAACAACCCAACGGAGCACATTGACGACCTCTGCTCCGTGATCAACGCAGACGCAACTATACAGACTGTTATGGGCAGCCTGGGCATTATGGGCCAGGCGAAGCAGTATGATGTGCAGGTCATCGACCACGATCCAGATGGTAGCGCAGACAGTCGCATCATGACGCTCTCGGACTTGATTCGCGTCGATCGCCAAGGTCTCACCCGTCGACAAAGGATGCAGATCGCATTTCAGTTGTGTCTGTCGGTGTTGCAGCTCTACAGAACGCATTGGATCGATGACGGGTGGAGCTGGGAGGAGTCTTGCGCCCTGCGGTTGATCGAGGAGCAGCCGTCCGACGACAACGCCGATGTCGACGAGTACGAAAAGCGTGAATTCCCGCATCTTTTCATCACACAGAAGTTCTACTCCCACAATCAGCAGCCAGAGAGCCCGACAGCTAAGGCCAGTCACACAGCGAGTCCGCTCAGCATTCTTGCCAACGACCCCAAGCTTGCCAAACTCGGCTTTGCGCTCATCGTCCTTGCTGTGAACAAGACTCTAGCGGAAATTCGCCAGGAGAAGGCTTTCGCAGATGTTATCCTCCACGGTCACGAGGATCTTGATAACTTCATAACGGCGAGGAAGCTGCTGAAGACAAGCCGTATCCGAGAGGAGGCTGGCGTCGCGTACGAGGAGGTGGTCAAGGCGTGCATTGAGGGACGATATATGAATCTGCAGGATGCCACAAAGGAATTTGGGAAAACGGATGTGGACGAGTTCTATGATGACGCGGAGGAGGCGATCATGCACCCTTTGTTTACGTATTGTCAGGTGTTCGCTTGAGGCAGGTGCGATGTGGGAACGACGGAGGAAAGAGCTACCGGTGAAAGTGCTCCTGCCTTACAACAGTGGCGTGCGTTGTGCGAGTTCCAGTCTCGTACATCGCACAGATCAGCACAGTGTTCAGTTGTTTTGTACAGTTCGCATTGTAAATAAGCATAGCTTTGTTTGTCCTGGCCACAATTGTGCGATAAAATTTGGAGGCTAATCATACAGCTACATCCTGGAAGTTCTCAGACCACGTCTCAACGAGCCTCGCTTTGGTTTTGCTTCTGCACACTGTCGTCATCCAACGGAAACTCGGCACTTGCAGAAACGCGAAAAGCAAGTTGATATTTGAGCAACTTCGCCAAGATAAGGAAAAGTGGCATTGAATGTAATCGCCTTCTCTCAAAGTCCCTTGCCTGCACTTCAAACGTCGTAGATCTGCCAAGACTTACGCGTCAAAGTCACAGCTGCAGCCCATCAGTGCCTGCAGATGTCTGGCCACTTTACCTAACACCACCCCAACATCACACAATCATTACCATTAAATCAGTCAAATATGCAGTCATCCTGGTCTTGGCTCAGCTCATGCTCAATCCTGACATATCGTCACCTTCCTCTTCCCATTCCTTCACATACGCTTCGTTCCTATAAATCCCCGAACATCACCTTACATCAGTCCATTCTCCCCCTCAATCACACCACTAACACGCCCCCAAAACGCGTCTGTAATCTCCAACCGACCCGACCGTCCACCCCCGGTCTTCGGACCCCTAATTCCGATCCCACCCGCCGATGTCGCTCTTCCTTCCGATTTCTCGTAACGAATTGCGCTCCCCCAAAATTCGCTGACCCAATTTACATCTCCAACCATCATCATTCCGTCCTACATCATTTCTTCTGCTATTCTAGCAACGGATATCTTACGGACGCATCGGAGTGTCGGTTCCCAAGCTGTAGACGTCGCTTTTTGTCGCTCGATTGTCAATACAAGACTTAGATCGTCTCGTTTTTACATTGATCGTGTTCTGCATTATCGCCCATTCGACACGATACCTCACTCGTTTCAAACCCCTAATACTCACGATCAGAGTCACGTCACGACTGGCCTCACTTAGGCCCCTCGTCCAACCCCAGACCGAATCCAATGGCGCCGTGAGCTAAAGCCCAACTTATTGCCACCTAACTCCTCTCCTCTCGTTCCTCGACCATGAAGGACCCGACAAATGGCCTCGCCCTGTCCTCGCCGTCATCACCAGTTGCCGCGACCACCACTACAGCCATGTCGTCACCGAGCTCAAAATGGAACACCAAGAACCTCGCCTCGCGAGTGTTTGCTGACATCACGAGCGCAGCTTGCGCAGGCGTGCTGGTTGCTCCTTTGATCTCCATCATTGATCGGTCCGTTCTTGAAGTGCTTCTACTGCTACCTCTGACTAACATCATGCAGCTCTATCATGGAAAATGCTTCCGGAGCTGCCACCCTCTCCGCCTCGATACGTTCCTCGTTCCGTAACCTTATACTCTCCCCGCGCTCGATGCTCATTTCAAAACCGTGTGCCCTCATTTTCTGCCTTTATGGTGGCACCTACCTGACCGCCAACACTATCGACACTGCGACATCGACTATCCGCCATAAGCCCGCCACGCATACCACCTCCGGCGGCATGAAGTTCGCCGCATCGTCCGCCACCAACATCAGCGTCTGCATCTACAAGGACCAGGTTTTTGTGCGCATGTTCGGGCCACCCGGGGTTGTGCCTAGACCAGTGCCATTGCAAAGTTACGCCCTGTTCGCCATCAGGGATTGCATGACCATTTTCTCGTCCTTCAACGTTCCGCCATTACTTGCGCCGTATATTGACTCGAAAATGTCAGACGAGCTACGTCGCCGCGTCTCCGGTCTCTCAACTGCGCAGTTTTTCGCACCAGCCGCTGTCCAGCTTCTCTCGACGCCGCTGCACTTGCTGGGTCTCGACCTCTACAATCGACCTAGTCAAGGTGCTGCTGGGGGTACTGCTGGCTCACGAGGCATCGTCTCCTGGGCCGACAGATGGCAGCTCATCCGTTCGAATTGGGCTATCAGTGTTGCGGCTCGCATCTGCCGTATCGTCCCTGCCTACGGCGTCGGTGGTGTTGTGAACACCAAAGTCCGAAGAAATCTCATGGAGAAACTCGAGTGAGATGATCTTGTCTGCCGAGTTTTCGCCCCTTTTCTTCCACTTTTTCTTTTCTTCTAATTTTGTCTAATTACGGCTTTACGCCATGAGAGTGTATTCCATCAGGGTTTCGGCGTTCAGGAAATCGTTTCGTGCATACAGGCGTCCTTGTGGTCGTTTGCATACAGGTAGAATTGGAGAGTATACACATAGAACGGTACACGTGCTACGCAGGCATCAGATCACAAGATGGAATGCTCAGAGAATAATATGATTTCACTTATCTGTCACATTGTCACATGTCTTGTCGTTGAAGCACATAGTATCACTTTACCTTATGCACTGCATTTCACATGATTGCCCACTTCGACATGAAAGACACGTTGTATACGAAGCACAAGATATAGCGGAGAAATGGCATTCCTTTTAAGTCCTCTTCTTAACAGTCACTTTACCTTGAGTTCCTGAGTGAAAGACTTTCCAGAACGCCAGATGAATAACCCATATCCCTCACCTACGTACACACAAGACACGGACCACATCCTGTCGGAGCTTTGCGTCTCGACAAACCAAACCACGCCGATCAAGTCCATGAAAGAAGAAAGGTGAAGAGTAAAAGAAGCATGGAAGAAGAGCCCCTGTTCAAGCTGGAGAAGGGTTCAACGTGCCCCGACCGTTGCTGCAATGGCAGTCTGGTCTTCCACAAGGTAGCTGAACATCTGGAGGCCGATGGTCCCTCCGGAACAGCCGAGGGAGAGTCCCCTTGCAGACGCGGCCGAGAAACGTTGTCGAAGGCATATACAGCAATACTCGACTATCCAGTGAAGCAACAAGCCGCACTCCGCACCACGCCATGCCAATGCAAATGATGCGACTTGCCGGACCGCGAAGGCAAGAAGTTCGATCATGTAGATTGTAAGAAGATGATATATCCAACGGTGCGAAGAGAAGTGGAGGATGGAAGGGATAAAAGAAGAAGCAGATGTCGTGTCATGGGAGGTTCATTACGCTTCGTAAGATAAAAATAAGAGGGCATCTCGAGAAGGTTATAAAAGCCAAGAGCTGGCCCAGCTCACATCAGAAAAGAAGTCGATGTGGCAGCCATAACGTGGATGAGCCCGTTCAGGCCATCTCAACGTACAGCATCAACTTCGGGTTGCGGTTCAATGCATCGTCCAGATCGCCGTCGTTGCTCAGCATTGGCTTCTCTCCGCTCATCTCGTCCTTGTACGAGATCCTCATGCGGTCGGGCGCTGCGACCTTGAGTCGGTCTTGGATGCGTTCGCGCAATTGATCGTACATAATGTCTTTGGGTACTCGCAGTGCGATAAGGTCACCGTTGTAGTACATCTTGACCTTGATCGCCTCTGCTGGCATTCCTTGACCTTCTTGCCCTGCGCCTAGGGACTGTTGTGATGGTTGTGACATTGATGATTGCTGACGATTCATCCCTGGATGACTGTTCATCTGTCGCGGTGTGGAGTTGGATCCTCCATATCCGGCTCCATTGTAGTTGCGCTGTCCATCAGGTGCCCCTGCAGATCCTTGTGAGCCCTGAGAGAGCCTATACTCCTCACCACTATTCGCAGGGTCGATTTCGTAGTCGCCTTCTCGTGGTGCAAAGAACTGCTTAACAAGGTTGCATCGTGAGATGTACGGTGGTTGGTTGAGCAAGTTCTTGACGTAAGCATCGAGGTTGTGCAGTCGTCCCTCGGTAATCGCGTCGGTGACGTAGTTCACGGGGCCGGGCATATACGGCAGAGATCGCTTTTGCGTGCCCGTATTGCCGGCTTCGGCAGGGTATTCGGTGAGCAGCGCGATCTGGAAGTCGTAAAAGTCCTCGTAGTACCGTGAGAGCTCCCAGTGGCGTCCATCCTCCAGCATCGCCTCGATAACGAACCAGTACTTGTCCTCTGCGAAACAGTATCGGGGGATGCGCGCTTGCACAGGGGCAAAAAGATCGGGAGTTGACTCGGAAGCAAACTGATTGGGCTGTACCGCTTGCTGCGATGCTGTCCTCGATCCACCCGAGGGCCCGAATTGCTGCAACAATTAGCAAACGTACAGGACTGTTTACCCAGAGGCTACATACCTGTGAGCCTGTCTGGCTGCTCTGGCGTCCTCCCTGCTGTAAGCTCAAACGATCCATGCCCTGTTGCATTGCGCCTGATGGATCAACGCCACCCTCGAACTTGCCGAGTGTGATGCTGCTGTTCTTATATTCGGCAGCCATCTTTTTCCACTCTTCAACCTTCGGGATGTTCGCTTTCTTAAGGGCGTCGCCCGGATTCGAGAGAGCCTTGTCACTGGCCATATCGCGAATCTCGACAAAAGAGACAGGGATCAAGCCAGGTCCTCCAAGCCTGCCAATGGGCTTGGCAACAAACCACTCAGGGTTGGACTGCGCGATCACAATGATCGCTTCGCCGGCCTTGGCTTCGAGCTCGTCGGCCCGCTCCGCCGCAAAGTCGTACATGACAATTCCGTACACCATGGCGCTCGACTTGCCAGCAGACTTCGAGCTTCGCTGGCTTTCGCGGGTTGGTCCTCCAGCAGCCTGCACAGGTTGCTGAGCTGTCGAGTCACTGTAGCCTGAGTCATGATCGGGGTTCTTTGACGCAGTTGGCGGTCGCCCACTGTCGGATTGCTGGCTATCTCGTTCGGTGCGGCCGAGGGCCTGGAAGAACGCTACCGGGACAAGGCCTCGGGCATCTGGCAGGGCCGGGTTGCATGCTTCGTACCAGTCGGGGTCGCTTTCTCGGCCGATAACATGGAAGAAGTCGCCTCTCGAAAAGCTCAGCTCTTGCGTTGAGCGTGCCTCGTAGTCGTAGAGCGCTCGAATAACCTTTATGAGTGTCAGAATTCGTTTCGACAAAGGTCGCGTGCTGCTGCTTAGGCGCAGACCCCTGGCGATCTACGCTCACTGGCCGTTGTCGGCGCTTAAAGCCAGTCCCAACAGGCTGGGCCAGATCGGGCAAAATTTGCGCCAATATTCCAGCGGCAGCAATGTGTATAACCGAGCGCATGAGGTGCAGAAGACAAATAAGTGATGCGCAGACGTACCTTCTTTGGTGGTACAATCGCTACCGCAGCTTTCGGTGCAATATTGACATTCTGCTTCTCCTTCTCACCCTTGATAGACCGACGAAGAGCCTGTGCAAAGCGCATAACGAGTCAGTAAAGTTGGATATATAACAGCGACTAAGTGCGATATGCTATTGCGACGTTGGCCGGGCAAGCTTGAGCCAGGAGAGGAAAGACGCAAGTTGTCGTCGAGGGTCATGAAGTAACGGTCGAAGGCGCCGCCGAGTCTGACGGACCGATCGCAGGGTCGGTCACAAGGCAGCGATGAGTGTCGAAGGTCGTCATCATGGTCTCGAATCGGCGTTCGGTGTCGGGCGCTGCGCATCACGGGAGGGAGGCTGGCGCCAAAGGGGGGGCGAATGGGTGAGAGAGGGGCATGGCCCGTCGCAAGGCGAAAATTCCAGGAGGGAGGGGCTTGAGTGCTGAGGGGGAAGAACGAACCTTCATGATATGTGAGACGGCCCGCGCAATGGCACGCGGCAGGCGTCTAGTAAAGGATCGCTGGTATTATCGTCGTCGAGGGAATGCGATGGTCAGGGCGAGGCGTTGAAGAAGTCGAAGGGAAGAGAGCGACAATGTGTGACGAGGATGAAGAGGAGGATGGTGAGGGAGAGAGGGAGGGAGGATGTGGATGTATGGTGGTGGTGCACGCTCTGGAGTGTGATGGGCTGGGGCCGCTGGGCTGGGCTGGACCAGGTCTAGGAATAGCAGAGACGACAGGGAGTGGTGAGTGGATAATGCTGGGGTGATGGTGGTAAGTGGTGGAGGGTCACAGTGATGGAACGAACCGCCGGGAGACTCGGCGTAGGGCGTGGCCTCGCTGTGATGGACGCCGTCACTGGCTCTGACCCCTGTAAAGTGAACCAGCCTTGATGTCACAATTAGATTCCCTGGAAATCTGAGAGTCTCGGCGTTGGGCTCCTCTGCTATGCTTGAAAGCGAAGATATTTCGACATGTTCATATATACCCAAGTCTTCAGGTGCCAGCGTGCTCTCAACGCCTTCTTCAAGCGTCCTCTTGCAAGCCAGCTACCGGATACAGACCTCGCCGCGAAGCCATACAGAATTGCTAATGCTGTACTAATCACCTTTCAGACTCGTTCGTCTCCTGTTACTTCTTCCTGGCTGACGACGTGCTTGACTTAGACCCCTCGCTCGTTTCGCATACGCTGCCCAAGTAAAGAAACACATGCATACGCAACTTCCCCCAGCTCGTCTCACCTTCAAACCTCAGGGCCATACCACGAATCGATAACAAATGGGGATTGTGCGCACCCTGTTTCTTTGTCTTCGAAGGTGTTGTCAAGTGCTTTCAACTCTCTTCGTCGTTCATGCGCGAAAGGAAAGTTCGTTTAGCGGCATCCACGTTACCCTGGCGTTCCTTTAAAGTGGTCCCAGGCCTAACGGTTCTTGCGCTTCTCGGGTTTCGAGATCAGATCTCACAATCCACTAAAGCAGGTCGAGATCATTCTGAATGTACTTCGTGCAACCGAGCCGCATGCGACTCTTCGTATTTGCAACCAAGACTCATGAAGCTGGCTGTCGGGTGCAACATCGGGGCCGGAAGATCAAAGACATTCTGGCCCTCGCCTCCTGTAGTCCACAATCGGCATTGTGAAGGATTCCACCAATTCGGTTCTAAGCCCCTTACATCATTGTGCTCCATGTCGGCATTCCAGACGCCAGGAACATGTAGCACAACAAACAAGTGGCGACTCTACCCTATCTTGACGTTGGAAGCGATATTGTCGAAGTTCGGCCCTTCAATACTTGACTGACAACGCAGCAGGTCCCGTCGGCGTGGCCTGAAAAAAGCCGTAGGGGTTCTTCCTCCATGCTATTCGTAGATCATCACGCTCAAAGCATTAGAGCCGCACTTTCAAGCGTCAGCCAAGCAATGACGCGCAAACAGCCATTCTCCGTCACCGAACCGCAACCCTACACAACTTCAGATCATATTACCAGGACCTGTTGACATGCCGTAATCTCGAAACGGATCCCCGTCTTCCCGGCAATCATTAAATCGACTATTGATCTTACAGCTACGCGCGATTGATTGGCTTGAGTATTCGTAAGCTTGTTATCGTTGCGCAAGGTGTCGCTCTGAAACTCGGCCGTCTCCATCCCCGTTCATGCCCATTGACTGTTTCCATTGCCAACCACTGGGGTGAGCTGCGCTGTTTCGATCTACAAGCAATGCCTTCTTACCACTCGCGCAGAGACTCGCATAGATCCAGGGGAAACGAAACGACAGTAATGAGCATGAATTATATCGCATCACTTGCGCATCGACGGCTCGGCAGACACCACTGCCGACAACCCAAGACCAACAGACATGATCTGGAAGTTATTCAATAATATCTGACTAGGGTCTAGAATTGCTGTACCACCCCAAAGCTAGGCATTTCCAATCGCAAATCAGAACGGGGACTAAGAGACTCCAAGAACTCCGAGCATCTTCACATCCGGTGAAGCGTTGTGCTTTTCCAGTAACGATAATCCACGCCAGCATTTCTCACGATCCCTCGACTCGGTGTTTCAAAATACCAAACACGAAAGCCAGCTGTGTCTTGGCAAAGCCATCGCACCGATCTAATCGCATCGATGTGCTCTGAATTGATTGTTAGAGAGGAGCGCATATCGATCGATACAGATTATTCGAGACTGGCACTCATGGTAAAATGTGTGCCAGTTCCTGTTGAAAGGAACCAAAGGAAGAGTCATGACGATTGCAGTTCGTAGATCGTGTGTAGAGGGGTATCAATCGCGTGCATGTGCGTTCGAACACGCGCAGGTTAGGGAGGAGGGGAAATAAAAGGGTATTCGATGAGAAGCAATAAGGGTTTGCAATGCGACAAGGAAGTAGGAAAGGGATTCATATCTGGCCCTTGATGTCGACTGTTCGGAAAGCTTGCGTTCGAGCATTCTCAAAAAGTGGTCCAGCCTTGCCGGTCAAGAAAGCAATGTACTCCGTCCGGTCTTCCAGCAGCTCCTGGCCATTGTGGTTAATGATGAACTGAGCTGCATCTGCGTCAGATTCAAACCCGAGCTCCTCCGTGACGAAGCGTAGTCTGACATCTGGCTTATATCTGTCATGACTGTTAGCAACATGTCTCCAGTCTGGGATGAGGGAAACTTACGCTTTGCAGACATTGCAAAGAGCAGCCAGACGCTCTCGGGTGACAAACATATCCATCAGATATGCGCCCATATTAGGCGTGTCCAGGTACAGCTGGAAGACCTTGTGGTAATTGCCCAAAGCCAAGGCCGAACGCACGTTGAGTGCGTGCTTGATTGGCCACTCATTCTTCTCCGCTGCTGTTAGATCTGCCATAGTATCGTTGAGGCCGCTTCGGTTGGCCGTGTGGATGAAATACAAAATGCGGTACGCCTTGAACTCAATAGGGCTGCCCTTCAAGCCCAGTGCATACAGCGACTTGAGCTGCGTCTGACACTGGTTATACTCACCAAGATCCCCCTTTTCTAAAGCTATGCGGGCGTGAATTTCGTACACGGAGACTGTGAATTCGTTTTTCAAGTGCTGAACAGTAAGATCCTGGCGCATGGACTTGAACTGGTCGCAAATATACGAATAGTTGCTCTCCTTCTTCCACTTCTTCTTCAGAAGGTCCAGAGTTTGTCGCAGGATGTGTTCGGGCCGGACTTTGGATGGCACGGGGGGCGCTGTGAGGCGAAGGTATCTCTTTTCCAGGACTTCACATGTGCCAACAATGGGTCCGGAGGAGGGTGGTGGAGGACTGGGCGAGCGCTGTGTGGCATACTCCGCCTCGAAGCGTCGTTTGCGCTTGTTGGCTTCCTTCTGGGACTTACTGAGCTTCCCCGAGGTTTCCTCCAAGTTGGCTCGTTTGCTGGGCGATGGGTGGGTTATGCGGTCTCCGAGAGAGGAGCGCGTGTTAGTATTGCGCCATGGTGTGTTCTCAAGCGGAAACTCCGTCGACTTGCGCTTTCTTCCATTAAGGTCGAGAAGGCCGGAACTACGCTCGCTCTTCACCATGACCTGTGGAAGGGGCATCGAGGCCCAGTCGATCGTGTACATGTTGCCGTTTGCTTTAGCGGCACCGATGGTATCTTTGAGCTTTTGCTCGATTTCTGCGCGAGTCACAGATGGGTCGTCATTTTGGGGAAGGAAAGATCGCTGCACGTATTCACGAACCGAGTCTGGCCATGCGGTCTTCGACTCGGCTGCTTGTGCAGGTGGCGCGGGAGCGGCGGGCATTTGCGGCGGCACGGTCGCAGTTGTGGCGTAATCAGTGTACGGAGTAGAGGCGGCAGGATTGCCGTAATGGCCAAAGCCTTGTCTTACAGAAACGGGCGTGAATGCTGGATCTGTTTCCTCGCTGTTAGAAAGGACATTTCGTGATTTGTTGTAAATGAGCAACTCACTCGATGCGTATGGGTAACCAGCAGGCGGTGGAGGTTGGGTTAGGCTTGCCGCCTGATGGGTGGATGGCCACCCAGTGCTCATGGTGTCGCTGCGGCTGTGATTAAATGAGAAACTGTGTTGTTGTCAAGGCTGAGAAGTACGATCGGAGCGGTCGAATATTGGATGGGCGGGCGTCGATTTTCGTCGCTTGTCGGCTGAGGAGTTAGGTGGGAGAATAGAAACTGGCGGTATCTTTGAAATGTGAGCGAAAAGAAGAGGGAAACGGGCAAGGCGGTAGAGTTGTGTGGGAGGCGCCCGGATAAATATCGGTAAGATGCATTCGCCGTGAGCAAGTGGTAGCAACCGCCCACATAAGGTTTTAGCTGTCCGGGAGAACGATATGACTTGGGAAGCCTGATTTGGCTGGGATAAGAACGAAGCAAGGTTTCAATGTCACCAAAGTTTGTCACTTGTAGCTTCGGTACGGTTGCCGGAGAATGACATACACGCAAAGGCAGGAAGCTGGTCAAGAGTGACGAGACCCACCCATTTAGGTAGTGGGATGCTCCTGTCGCTTCCTTGATGACGGACGTCTTGTCCAGGCACCTGCACTCCTCGATCCAGGAAGCACTTAGACCTTTATCACTCATTTGCCTACGGAAGACTTGCTCCAACTTATCAAAAGCGTTCAAGAAGCCCCGAATCTATAGTGGACGACTTCATTTCTCCAACGTGGGGATTCCTTGGTAGTTTCGCGGGGTCATATATCTGAAGATCAGGGAGTGATAACAATTGGTGTGAGCTGATTGAAGCTCGTCCTTGGCCGTCGCCAGTCACGACATGACGGATGTTTCTCAAGCATATCGATCTGACAACTGCCCTGCGGCCTGCTTATCTTCCAGATGAGGTGCTTCTCTTTGTTCAGGACAATGTAGGACTTTATGAGGGGTGAGTGCGCCTAGTCCACGTGCGTTGTCAAGCTTGTTACTGATGATGCTCGCAGAAAGTACAAACTTCCCAATCATCAGAAAGGGCAGGTATATCTCACATCACATCGGATATGCTACGTTGATCAAGATGCTCCGCGAGCGAACTCAGTGGCTCTCGACCTCAAAGAGGTGGAGAGGTATGATATCAGTGCCCGTTTTCTCAAGTCATCTCCAAAGATCACGATCATTCCGAAGCCCATGAAGCGCGCTTCTATGCGTCCTCATGCAGCGTCAAATGCTAGTCTTCTGCCAACGCGGAACAGCGCGACTCCGCCCGCACGGTCTGAGAGCGCTTTCAGACCACCCTCAGAGCCACCCCAGGTCACCACCGCAACATGGGTATGCGCGATTTGCAGCTTCTCTAACCCAGTACCATCAAACTTCGATCCCGGTACAGCAAGCGTACATACACCTTTGCCACCGTGCCTGGCTTGTGGCATCAAACCCAGCTTGGCCCAGGTACTGAAAGCCGCGATTGCTAGCGCAAACAAGCGTCCACCTGCCTCTCCATCCACGGGCTCAGCCGCATCATTGCCGATACGATCAGGCACGCAACATGTTGTGAAAGGAGATGGCTCTTCTCCAATCCCCTCGTCACCCCTGGCCACGCCTGGCACACCAGGAAATGACACCAGCAGCACGACGTTCCCCTGTCCTAGGTGCACTTTCTCGAACCATCCTTCACTCTTATCATGCGAGATGTGCGGCGCACCCCTTCTATCACAGAGTCTGCCCTCCACGGAACACTCTCCTCTACAATCCACAGAGCGGACTGATTCACCTGGACCGGTAATGGATCAAGAATCCAGGAGCATTGCCGGAGGGCTCGAAACGTCCGAGAGTATCAAGATCTCATTTCGCGGTGGCGGCGAGAAGATATTCTATGAGAGGCTCAAGGGATCTATGACCCAGAGGAAATGGCTACTGCAAAATGCGCCACCAGTGCCCAAGTCCTCGCGAGGCTCCGACATTCGCGACGACAATGGCAGCAGCGATGCAGGAGGACCGAAGAAGACAAAGACTGCTGGCATTGCAGGGCTGGAGCAACTTGGCTTAAACATGAGGAAGAACAATGAGATGCTGATCGGAAGTGCCTTTGAAGACTTGGAGGCTCTCATGGCTTCTGCAAAAGACGTGGTTGCCCTCGCGGAACGCTTCGCTCGGCAAAGCAACGGAGCAGGGGGCACTATATCCGCGGAGGACAATGCCATTCTTGCTGAGTCTGCCAGTCAGCTTGGCCTCGTCACGACCAAGGACATCGTCGGCGGCGGTGGTTCCGAATCGCTCTATCTGTCAGAACTAGCTCGCAATCTTGCCGAGTTTCTGACTGACGATCGCCGGGGCGTACTGAAGCGTGCAGGCGGCATTGTTACCCTGGTTGATCTGTGGGCAATGTTCAATCGTGCACGAGGCGGCGTCGAGCTTGTTAGCCCGCTGGACTTCGAGAAGGCTGCACGTCTGTGGGAGACTCTGAAGCTTCCAGTTCGACTTCGTACCTTCCGCAGTGGCGTCATGGTAGCTCAAGGTCGTGACCGCACGGATGAGGTCACAATCAGATCGCTTCTTACCTGGCTCCAGGACCTCCATGAATTCCCGCCCGAGCAAGAGCCTGCTTGGGACTGGCACACTTTCGGGCGTGGTGTCACGGCGCAAGAAGCAGCTGAGAGGTTCGGCTGGAGCATCGGTGTCGCGGAAGAAGAGCTGTTCATGGCTGAGGAGCAAGGCGTTGTTTGTCGAGAGGAAGGGGTCGAAGGTCTGAAGTTCTGGAAAAACTACCTTGCGACTGATGACGTTAAACCACAGGACAGTAGATCTCGGGTGACGGACGAGACACTGAAAGCATTGCGGGAGAGTGGGCTCATATAAATAGCATACGGCGGCCATAGCATTGATATTCCTCTGATTGAAAGCAAATCCTTGAGCCCACGGGCTATAACGCAAGCAAAAGTCCGTCCACCGGACCAGTAGTCTGGCCTTAAACTCCAGCGCCTCGATACCTCTATCTTACAGGCGTACTTTTCCCAATTCATTACGACTGCTGGCATTGCCCCCAACACAACATGGTCAGACCACCACATGCGTGGAGAGATGCTCAACTGCCTCCTTGATCGAACGCAACATACGCTGATTGACACAAAATGGACATCGTAGTGGCCTCTCAGTGCCACCCATCGTCACATCGGCGTGTATCGGCGTAAGCGTCAACTCACCATTCAACTCCTGCCCATCACCTCCAAACCGTGGATCTTGATCTCTCGATGGCGTCGTTTCCATGGCATGATGATGCTGCTCCATAGCCATACGCTCAGCCTGATCTCGCTCCTCGCGCACAGCTGCGGCATGTTCTTCCGCAGCTTGCTCCTCCTGCTGCAACGCACGAAGCGCATTCTGAAGGACGACTTCTGGATCATCATCGGCGTACATGTGTTGCTCAGGTGGTGGTGGTGGCATTGGTTGTTCGACCATGGGCTGTGGGTGTGGGTGTGGGTGTGGGGTTTGAGGTTGGTCATGGGCCATGCGACGGATGATTTCGTCTCTGACGAGAGCGCAGGTGCCGAGAGATGCTTCGACGCCGACTACACGTAGGATGTGCTCCCTGATAGTTGCTGGACTTGTGTCGGGTGCAACGGCCATGAAGCGAGGCACGCAGTCCGCGAGATATGCGATGTCCTCGGCGGGGTTCATACCCACGTCGCCATGTCGTCGTTGTCGTCGGATCAGGAGCCCATATCGCTTCTTGAATCGATGGATCCAACCAGGAGAGAACTCTGGCGGTGCCTCATCCTTGTAACGCGGGAGTTGAGTGAAGATAGCTTTCGCCTTTTCGCCAAGCTCCTCGTTCGTGGGCTGTCGACCTGAAGCCTGAACCTGTTGGTACCACAACAAGACCAACTTCTCAACATCCGGCCAATTACCAAACCGCAACCGTGATCCGGAAAGTTGAGGGTTATCACCATCTAGTCTCGAGTACTTTGGCGACAGCGAATGCGAAACCGTAGACTGGCTGATAGTCTGGCCATACTGCTCGAAGAACCACTCAATGCAAGCCTTATGCGACGGGCGCACGGGCTGACTTATAGCCCATCGTCGCAAAGCGCGTCTCTGATCGAGGGTCAACGAATGCCGTTCCTTAGACGCGCTGTTGGAGAGGTTTCCGACCGGCGAGTGCACCAGGGCGGAAAGATCGGTGGCATCATCTTGTGCGGCCACAAGAGCGGGATCTGTCGTGTCGACGGACATGTATGCCCAAGCGCTTCGCTTCCCTTGCGATAAGGCGAGGATCCGGGGAGACTATGCGATGCGCGTATTGCAGTTCCGGGGGGTGTGTGTTTGGCGAAGTTATTCGACTAAAGGAGACGATGGGGTCAAGGGCGGGTGGGCTTGCAAAAACTGTGGAGGCGGGGCAGAACAAGGCACGTGACCGGACATGAGTGGCGGACCAGGAGTTGAATGAACCCGGAGCCATAAGTTCAAGACATTTCTATTTGAAAATACAATTCCCATGATTGCCATTGAGATCAGACAGTCTCCTCAATCCTTCATTCCTTCCTTCACTCTTCAGACATGAAGATCTCATCCAATGGGGCTCAAGGCTCAAGGCTCAATATGAGAAAAGTATGATCCAGGGTGGACAAGCATCAACATACCTGACTGTAAGATGGATCATCCAGGGCAAAGCTCTGATCTACAAAGTAAAAATACAGAAATCGTATACGAGGCTTTATTTTCAAGGAAAAGCGCATATAGAAGGCTTTAGTGAGGTAGGTGGCTATGAAGGATAGATTGATTAGACCAACGCGACTGGATCAACTAGACCGAATAAGTACAATTGTCTGCAAGCTGTGGTGCAACATACACTTGGCTACATAACGAGCACCGAGAGATGACTTGACTTCTTTAAGGGCACCAATGCCCTCCATGCCATCTACTCCTCTGCATTGATACTTCACTGATGCTTCTTAGCCTCCTCGCGGAACTTTCTCGCAGGGATCCTCTCCTCGAACATGGTGTTGAGCGCATCCTGCGTAATGTCCTTGAGCTCAGGGAGGCGAAAGAATGTCCAAATGAGCAGCAAAATCGTGAGTCCCCATGGCAAGAACGCCGTCTTGCCCTTAAGATCCAACTCGGCAGGGTTGAGGAAGTACGGGGACACGATCGTATTGATAATGGAAAGGAAGTAATATGTGTTGCGTCCCAAGGCGATGGTTTTGGTACGGAGGTTGGCTGCTCCAACGTTAGCGGCGATGCTATACGGGATAGGGCCGATGCTGATACCTGTATGAGAGAAAAGATGTCAGCAGTCTATTGCACCAGTGATATCGATACGATATGCTTGTACTTACCGTAGATGAAGAACCAGACCAGCAAGAGGCCACATTGAGCCCACCGTACTGCGCTTCCGCTAGCGAGATCGATGAAGCCAACAACACCCATGACTGGAATCATGGCAATAAGACCGCCAAGGTACATGGTCCTCCAGCCGCACCTATTCATCACGAACCAGGAGCTAACTGTGCCGACGAAGGCAAGACCGGCATTGCCTGGAGTAGGATTAGCATTGGACCTAAATAAACCATGATAAGACCACGGGCTCACCAATGGACAGATAGAACGCATCAGCAGTGGGTAGACCAGCGAGAGTGAAAAAGTAAGTGATGTAGTTCTGGATGATGAAGCCAGGGAGGATCTGGCACCCCCAGCTGATCATTGATATTTCCGTGCGGCGCAAGTTCGTTCCCTTGAAGCATTCCAGGTACGAGCCCTCAATGTTCTGGCTCCTTTCATGCTCGATCGTGCGTGTAATCATGGCAAGTGTGTCGTTAGTGTCAATAACATCAACTGGCGCTTTGACAAGCCTGTCCAGGGAACGCTTTGCCTCCTCGAAGCGGCCCTGGCGAACCAGCCACCACGGGGACTCTGGGGCCAGGTAGGTCAGCACCATGAGGGGCAAAGGCCAGACCCATTGAAGTGCAAATGGGATCTTATAGGACCATTGATTGTTGAGATTGAGAGTGCCGGCCAGAACGGAGAAGCAGATGAGCTTTCCAATGACCCAGCAGAGGTTAACGTAGACGGTCAGGTATCCACGAAGGCGGAGAGGAGTCACATCAGCTGCGTAGGTTGGTGTGGCGGCTGCGAAGATGCCTCCTGGGATGGATCTGATAAGCGAGAGCATTAGCTATCACTATTTCCTCACGCAAAGCTTTGGGGACACGTCTTTGCCAGGTGGACTTACAGCAACAGTTGACCGACCAGAATCGTTTGGATATTCGGAGCAAAGAACAGAATGAAGATGACGCCCGTCATCCAGATGTGACTCCCAATCATAGACTTTCTCAAACCAAACTTATCCGCTACGATACCATTTGAAAAGACACCGATGATCAAACCCACCAACCCGGCCATCGAGACGCCGATCTGCCACTTGGCGGGGATGGAATATGTGTCCGGACCGAGCTGCTCGCCGAACTTTTTCTGGAACTGTGGCTGCGCATAGAAGGAGTTTGCGAGCAAGAGCATGTAGGATTCCATGATGGTGGCGTTGGATATGCCGATAGACCAGAGAACAGCGGGTTTGTAGTACTTGAGGGCCTGGAAAAGCGTCAGCTGCGTGTCGACCCCGTTGGCTTGATCAGCGGCTCGGTTCTGCTGGGCATTGGCCTTGCCCGATGCGTCGTCGGGAATGGCCATGTGGTCGACGTGTGCGGATTCCACTTCTTTGCTCATCTCGATGTCTCCGTGCTCTTCGGCCAAGAGAGGGGAAGGTAAGGGAGTAGGCTATGTGCGCCGTGCATAAGGACTTAGACAGCAATCGAGTAGCGAGACTTGATTTGCAAGAGAAATCTGACAAAGGTATGAGAAGCATGGAGATCTCCACGGGGTAGTTGAGATGATGATCGTGTGGCCCAGTCGTCCTTTATACACAGATTCTCTTTACCGTAGAGTTCCAACCGAGGATACGGAATCGCGTAGATGACCACAAAGCTCTGGACTAGAGCCGATAGTCTGTCTAATGACCCCGTGATTCGAGGTCGCCTCTTGTAGCCTCTTTCCCCAGCCTTTAGTTCGGTAACGCAAGCTGCGCAAGGACAAAACCCCATGGGACAAATGGCACCATCCCGAGCTCTAATTCGCAATCGAATGGATGGTCCACTTCCCCGATTTCCGAGAGGGATTCCAGAGTCGAGTAGACCTAGACCAATACCATGATGGCTCCTCGTCGGTGGTGGAGAGTTTTGACCCTGGTGACGAGCTGCTCGGGAATCAAGATGAAGCAGAACTTCGAAATTCTAGGCGACCTAGGAGAGATTTGTTTCCCGACCAATTTCGACATGAAAAGGAACTCAACTACAAGCTTGTTAGCGTCGGATCTATACCGTAGAAGGTGATTGTGGCTGGCTGGCATGCATGGTCTCCAGCTCTAAGGTTTAGGCCAAACGCCAACCGAAGCCCGACGAGGCCCGACTACCGACCTTGTCGGACATGGAAAACGTGGTGAGGGTACTCCGTTGCGACAACAGTTGGGGCACTAGAGATCAGTCCAGGGATGGGATATGCTACCCATCAGTCACTAGTCACTCACTAGTCTTAGTATTGGGACGTGTCCTTGCAACATTGCATCCCTAACTTCGTCCGCTGACAATCTGACCCGAATCGAAGACCCTGCAGCTCGGTCTGTGACAGCGTGCGCGTGGGGGACAGAGCTCGAGAAACAGAAGATGTAGCCGGGACTCGTGAAGATCGGGTCTCACTTGGAAAGACTTATTTTAGCTTTTCTGCTCTTAGGGAAGGTACGCTTGTGATCAAATATGCTTAGCAGCAGAAATAAATCAAGATTAAGTCACCCTGAAGCAGTAAATGAAATGTGTTATAAAGTGCTTACGATCATAGAGTGTCATTAATTCAGGGTCTCTTGACCAAATCTAAAGCTTCGGGAGGGCATTCATGTATGCATCATTGGTCGCTGCATTTCTCTTAAAGAGTCCCAGTCGGGTGTGAATCGCCTCATCCCCAATCTCCAGCATCTTCTCCTCTAGCATCTTGGTCATCCTGGAAACAATGTCCTGATAATTGGGCTCATTGTAGCAATTAAACAGCTCAAGAGGGTCCTCATGACAATCGAACAACTCCCACTCCTTTTCCTCGCCACCGGGTCTGGTGCCCTCGAGTCCCAGATCTTCAGCATACCAGTAAATGAGCTTGTATCTCTGATCGCGCACTCCATAATGTGCATATGCCTCGTGGATAACGTCTCGGTGCATCCAGTAGCGATGATATGCTACCTGTTGCCAATCTGAAGGGGTCGTGCCCTGTAAGAGCTTTGTGAAAGACCCTCCCTGCATGTATGATGGTATACGGATACCCGCAAGCTCCAGGAACGTCGGCGCGAAATCAACATTGCAGATTATGTCTTTGCAAACACCACCTTTCTTGATGTAGTTGGGGAAGCGCGCCATGAATGGCATCTGGAAGCTTTCCTCATACATGAAGCGCTTATCAAACCAGCCATGCTCTCCGAGGAAAAAACCTTGATCGGAAGTATAGACAATCAATGTATTATCGGACAAGTCCTCAGCCTCAAGCCAATCCAGCATGCGACCAACGTTCTCATCGATACTGTGAATGGTGCGTAGATAACGCTGCATATATCGCTGGAATTTGAACTCGGCAAGCTCAGCCTGCGTTTTAAACGTGAATGCCTGGCCAGTCTCCTTGCAGATGAGTCGCATCTTCGTCACGTCCTCTGGGAAAGGCACTTTGCGCTCATGCCACCACCAGGTATCAATGAGCTTCTCACCCACATCGCAGGCATGACCGTCCGGCTGCACCAGTCCGAGGTCATGGTAGGTGATATCGTCGGCAATTCTCATCTTAGCAATCTTCGCCGCCTTGGCTCGGTTCTTGTAGTCGTCGTTGAATGTGTCTGGCATTTTGATAGGCTCAGTATAGAGATCTTTGTGCTTTGGGTCATATTCCCAGCTGCGATGGGGTGCTTTGTGGTGACACATGACAAAGAAGGGTTTTGACTTATCCCTCTTGTCTATGAAGTCGATACACTTGTCTGTAATGATGTCGGTTGCGTAGCCAGGCACCCGGGTGGTGCCATTGGCCTCAATGAATGTCGGATCAAAATACTCGCCCTGGCCGGGCACGACACTCCAATAGTCGAAGCCTGTTGGCTGGCAAGTCTTGCCCTCGCCTAAATGCCACTTGCCGACCATGGCGGTCTGATAGCCTCCAGCCTGCAACTGCTTTGCGACGTTGGGCAGAGCGCTATCGAGCTTCGAGTCCAGCGTCTTGACGCCATTGACGTGGTTGTGGGTGCCGCATAAGATCGCTGCTCGCGAAGGTGTGCAGATGCTGTTTGTAACATAGCAGTGATCGAAGCGCATGCCATGGTTTGCGATACGGTCAAGGTTCGGCGTCTTGTTGATGCCTGCACCATAGCACGAGATGGCTCTGGCTGCATGGTCATCCGCCATGATGAAGACGATATTGGGCTGGTTGGGCGGTGCCATTTTGCAGGCTGTAGTGAAGATCGGGTCGCGGCTAGATCTATAATTGAAGTCTTGAGCTCAGTGTTCTATGCGAAAAGGCGAAGTTGAACAGGTTAAGAAAGAACAGAGACAAGTTATCTTAAAGAAGAAAGGGAAATTGTTCAAGTCGTTCTCTTGGTAAACTCGTTAATTCTAGGCGATTGCGAGTAAAGCAAGACTCCAGACCCAGGGTCCAATGGACTTGTCCGAAGCAGGACAATTGCGAGTCTAAGTGTGAAGCCGACGCGACGCCGATGTAGGTCTCCCGGCAGTCGGAAAACCGACAAGACTCGGGAACCTACGAACACGGGGATAGTCTGCACTAGCATCAGAAATAATCCTCATCGGTTTGGAGGGGTCCAGGCTCGTGCCACACCGCCATCCAAGGATCAACAGCGTACGAGTCGCACTGGAGTGTGTTTTGTGGTAGTATTCCAACCCATTGACTCGTGTCGTTGTGGAAATTCCCAGCCAAGGGTTGCCAAGGGTCTGCCTCCAGTGTGCTCCCAAACATCCTCCAGTCCGATTGCGGCGCAAGTGGCAACTGCGCAGGTAGAGCATGGGGAACGGATGCTGTGGCTGCCTCCGTCTGGGACGTTCGTTCGTGGATGGAACGTTGGGCAGCAGCAGCACTGTCGTCTCGGAATCTGCTTTGCCGCAATATGCTGTGAATACCGAGACTTTGACGTTGTTTTGCCCCGTCACTGTATCGTCCTCCTTGATTGTGGTTCGTATCTTCTCCATCTGAGGACTCTTGGCTGCGGCTCACTTGTCCCGTCGAGTAACCGAGGATTATCTTCTTCATTTCTGCTGTGACCAAACGATTGATCGCCGCTGAGCTGTGCATCCGCTCTAAAATTTCCAGTGTGGTTGTTGCGTGCGTGAGGGCTGTGGCTTCCGTTAGGCTGTCGTCTGCAGGGTTGAAAGGTGATCTGCTAATAAAGAGGATAAGGCGCGCTGCATGGTAGCCGCAGACGGATGTCTCGAGGCTATATGCCTGCAGTGCTTGTCTCATCGAGTCAACGTCCCTGAGTATCCTCAAGATCTCCAGCGCATGCCTCATACATATCACCGCAGCCTCAGCGATGTATGTTTCGGGAATGTCTTTGAGTATCCTCGCTGGAGCAGCTTCCTTGTAGCCAGGAAGGAATAAGCGATATGCATCACAGTAGCACTGATGCCAAGATAAATGGACTACTATGTATCGAATCAACCAACGCGAGCGAGCATATTTGCGCATTTCTTCTGTCGTATAGTGCCGGGGCAGGTGTCTTTCTAGGGTCGTTGCGAAGTCATCGACCAAAGATGTGAGCTCAGGAACGGGACCAGTCGTATTGTCCAACCTCCGTCGTAAGCGAAGAAGGTCTCGTCGTATCTGGGCCTGGCGGATCGCAACGGCGAGAAGGTTGTTGTCAGGAACACCATGTGCATCGTTTTGTGAGCTTCTGACATCCGGTTCGGCCACTGCATCAGCGTGAAAGGCCTCTTCGGAGCCTGGCAGCTTCAAATGGATGATTTCATAGGGGCAAAGCTCGCATTCGGGCAAGCCGGCTGCCATGTGGTCGTCCAGCATAGCTACTGACCACATGAGTCGCCTCCTAATGTCCTGAGCAACAGGGGAGATATCGCTGCGCTCATACGTCAAGCGAAGAGCCGTGGCTGAGCGTACGGCTAGGGGGTGGAGAATGAAGGCTCGAGGAAAGTTGCCTGTGAGCACATGGTAATGAACGATGAGGACGAGCGCCTGGACCTTGAAGATTGTTGGACTGTCCACTTCAACCCAGATCAGAGCCTCAGCCTTTGCCACCCATGCCTTCGCCGGCTCGGGGTAATACTCTGCGTGGTCCAGAGTAGCCGCAGTGAGTGCGCAAATGGCGTAGAGGAGAGCTTGATCCAAGGTCTCTTCTAGACACCTCTGCACAGTCGCCTCCTCATAAAGAAATGCAAATCCCGGGAGCGGATGAAGATGTCGAAAGAAGTCTACGACTAGGTGCAGACGATCATGGAGTCGTAACGTTGTTGGCAATGACGCGACGGACTCGTCCCTTTTTGACGTCGTAATTGAGGGGCGTAACGCAGATGGCACGCTAGGTAAGTCGACTGGCGATGGATTTGAGAGGTACTGAGACTGTGTATCTGAGACTGCCGAGCCAGGCATATGCTGCGAATCCGAAGTGAGGTCAATGTTTCGCCTGCTGCTACAGCTGCCGGCCTGATTCGATGCGGGACTCGAGGACGCAGGCAACCGCTTCGACTGCCTAGCTCGTCCGTACGTGCAAGTTTTGCCGTTGATCTGACAGGCCTCGCAACAAGGCGAGTGACCCGAGCACTTGATCTTTGTGGCCCTGCATTCGAAGCAGGCCTGTGGTCTGCGCCTCTTTGGAAGTGACGACGAGCCAGTAGTCCCGGCTGCGGCATCATCGAAGCTACATTCAAACTCAAGCCTTGTGCAGCCCACGCACGGGCTTGGGCCTCCGGAACATCGGACCTGGCATTATTTAGCTTCAAATCATGCCTGATGGAACATGGTCTCACCTTTCTGGCCCTACATTGATTGCAGATTGCCTTGGATTTGGGGGCAGGCATTCGCGTTGCGGCCGACTCCAAAGGTCGCAGTATTCGTCCCAGCGAGAGGACCTTGTTGTGGGGTTTCCTAGTCCCTGTCGGTCTCAAGATGCAAGAAGCAGCGTAGTTTCCTCCCTTGTTCTGGTTTTTGGGTGACAGCGGCCGGTGAACTTTCTCGCAAATCATGCCACTGTAGGATAGTTGAAGTGAGTGAGCGACTGTGGTCAAGTGCAAAGACGCTGTACAGTGCGTTTGGCGCTAAGACCAGCTAGCAAAGGCGTGTAGGGGGATTGTGTGCGATGCACCGCGTTGCTGCACAAAAAATGGGAGGACATTCCAGAACTCACAGTATCGTGACTTATCTGGTAATAACTCGTGTTGTGCTCATCCGAGCGTCGAAAGCATTATGAGGCCACCTGGGACGATTGCTTTCTTCCCCTGCAATCTAGTACTTCCAAACTACTAGGTAAGCAGGGAACACTTTATACTGAAGATAAATCTGATAGAGCACACGGCTCGTTTCTTTGCTTCATGATGCCTTCTTCAACATTGCTAATTGTCATCGTTCATCTACGCTATCTAAATGCCTGACCACCAGTATGTCTCCTTGACCTCGAAAAATTCACGAACAGCAACGTCACCGACGGCGCTGCTGTTGCTCACAACTACATCATAAATGCCAGCCTCGACACACCACTGATCGCGCTCCTCGTCCCAGTATGCTGCCGCATACTTCTCCTGTTCCTGAATTTTCACAGTCTTGCTCTCGCCAGGTGCCACTTCGACCTTGGCAAAACCGCGAAGCTCCTTGACCGGGCGGTTAATGGTGGACTGCCTGGGCTGGACGTAAAGCTGCGCAACCTCGGCACCCTTAACAGTGCCCGTGTTCTTAATCGACAGCTGCGCCGTGAGCTGGCCGTTCTGGACTGACAACGATAAGTCGGAAAAGACGAAGCTTGTATAGGAGAGCCCATGTCCGAAAGGGAAGTTGACTTCACGGTCGGCAAATTCGTAGTATCGGTAGCCGACGTACACATCCTCGCCGTATAGAGTGCGGCCGTGTTCCGATCGGAAGTTGAGGAAAGCAGGGCAATCCTGCAGGCGCTTAGGGAAGCTCAGTGACAGCTTTCCTGATGGATTGGCATCTCCAAATAGGACGTCAGCGATACAGTTACCAGTCTCGTTTCCTCCATACCAAGCTTGGATAACAGCAGGAGTGACATCGAGCCAAGGCATCTCCTCTGGGGTACCCGTTTGCATAACAACTGCGGTCTGAGGGTTCGCAGCGGCCACTTCGGAGATGAGCTGATCAAGGACGCCGGGGAGCTTCATACTGGCCCGATCGGCGCCCTCTGTTTCCCACTCAGCATTCAGGCCACCACAGATGACGACCTGATCGTGTTCTTTGGCAAGACGAACACACTTGGCGATCTCTTGCTGGTCATCAATAACCTTGCATCCTCCAACACGAAGAGCGCCCTGACCAGTGGCAAAAGATGATCCGTCAAGTTCCGAGCTCGGGGCCGAAGCCCACTCGATCTTGACGTGGTACTTGACGCCTTTCTTGAGCTGGATCTGACCGCGCTCCTCGATCGTGCCAGTGCCGAAGAATGTGTCACCGCGTGTCTGGTTCTTGCTGTTATCCACCACCACCTGGCCGTTCATGTATCCTGTAGCCGTGCCGCAGACCGAGATTCCCATTTCGTACGTGCAATCCTCCTCAGCAGTCATGTAGCCCTCGAGCTCGCCGTACCAGAGGGCATCAAGGCCCTTTGGGTAGTAGTCGATTAGATGCATTTCGGTCTTCTTGATGTGTATTTCTTCATAAACCTCACGTTCGGTGCCAGGGGGGGTACGGTATACCCTCCACGTCATGCCATCGTCCCCGCCCTCCGTCTGAACTTGAGTGCCGATCAAGGGAAGGAATCGATGCGTGTAGGCTCCAACAGTATAAGTTGGCTCCGTGTCGAGCTTCTGCTTGATGCCATCAAAGGGCGTAACAGCGTAATAGGCCATCAGGGAGGCGGAACCACCACCGTGGTATGTCGCGACCTTTGCGTTGGGGCCGATAACGAGTGTGGATTTCTCCTTCTTAAGGGGAAGCACCTTGTTTTCGTTCTTCAGGAGGACGATACTCTCGTTGCCAATCTTGCGGAGGAGAGCAGCCGTTTCGGGCGTGTCTCTGGTTTCCTCCGGGCCACCCTCTTTTACATTAGCAGCCGCGCACCTCTTGACGAAGCGGAGGACCTCGCGAGCGCGTTCATCGATCTTACTTAAGATAGGCTTTCCAGTCGAGGCGATGAACTTAAGAGTATCGCCACGGAACTTAGAAGGACCAGGCATCTCAAGGTCAAGACCGGCCTCAATGCCACCGGAAGTGCTGTATACGCCAAACCAGTCGCTCATAACAAGGCCATCCCACCCCACTCTTTGCGTAGCATCTCATCAAGGTATTTGGGATTCTCGCTGCACATAGTACCGTTGATACCGTTGTAAGCTGTCATGAACGCAGAGGGCTGCGAATCGCGAACCGTAAGCTGGAAAGGCATGGCATAAATCTCTCGCAGAGCGCGCTCTGTGATTATTGCCTGCACGCCCATTCGCTTATCTTCCTGGTCGTTACAAAGAAAGTGCTTAATAGTGGCCTGCACTCCAGTGCTTTGGATGCCGCGAATCAGTGCCGCAGCGCCAAGTCCTGCGAGGAAAGGGTCCTCGCCGATGGACTCGAAGCCACGTCCACCAAGGGGATTGCGCTGCATATTGATGGTTGGTCCGAGGATAGCGTGGGCGCTCTTTGCACGTGCCTCTTCACCCATCACTTTGCCAGCTTCCTCAAGAAGTTCAGCATTGAAGGTGGCGCCCATTGCCGTGCCACAGGGAAAGCAAGCAGCCGGGACACCGTTGAAGAACTTGGTTCCACGGACACCATTGGGTCCGTCGGTGAGACGTAGTGAAGGCACGCCATGCTCAGGAATAGCTTTTGTGTGCCAGAAGTCAACGCCTAGAATTGGTGATGTCAGCATACAAGAAAGCCACGGCAAAGGACGAGAACCTGTCGACGTGCGAGAACAGTATGTTCAATGGTGCAGGCATGGGAGAACTCACCAGCTAGTAGGTCAATCTTCTGTGAAAGGGTGAGCTTATTGAGCACTTGTTCAACGTTGATGTCGGCCATGATGAAGCAAGGTTTCCGTACAACACACTTCAGCAAGGCAATTGAGGATTGGAAAAAGGAAGAATGGGCAGTCCAACGAGGGAGCACCCTCGATTCCCTGGCATCACATCGTACTTATATGAGCGTCTAGCCCATCGTAATGACCAAGCACGATGGACAAACTTCGGGAGAGACAGCCCAAAGTCCGGACGCTACGCTTCGGCATGGTGGGGGATTGTTGCGCCAGGGCGAATAGCAAATGCTTGAGATGGCACTATCGTCACACGGCTTAAGCGGGAGATGCTAGTCTGCTCTCAAGCTCGTATTGTGGAGAGAAGCAGCCGAAGAAATTCCGTTCTGGCCGGGGATTAGCCTGGAGAGACGCCAACTCCCCGCACATGTTGGCCTGTCGGCCCAAAGATGTTCATCCCCAAGCATTTCCCCAACTCAACTCAAGGTAGGGCTGCGGCCGCTATCCTGGTCAACCTCGTCCTCGCAAAACCGACTGCCGGTTGATCATTGTTGCCTGCGTAGGCCGAGGGCAAGGGACATCACACTGTGGGTCAGAGGTCCTGAGTCACTTATTATGCGCACGTGGTACTGTGAGATTGATAATATTTGGCCTGGTATATAGGCTTTAGTCTTACATGGAGCCTGTAAGACGTTGTACTGAAGCGAGAACTCATGGGACCACTGTTGCGTCATGATCATACTTCTCCTAATTGAATGAGCGAATCAATGCACAATATAGAGAGTGAATTAATATTACCTTGCTTGCAAATATGGCGCTGAGGCTACTATAGGAAGATAACTATACTGTTGTAACCCACACTGAGCGTCTAAGAGATTTTCTGAACGTGAACATCACTGTAAGATGCTGCCTAAACCAAGAGTTGGAGAAGGGGACTTGAGTTGACATTTCTATCTATAAATACAACCTCCATTCTAGCATTTGAGATTACATTCTCCCTTTGTTTTTTGTTTTTTTCTTCTCTCCTGAGTAATCATCCCAGGTAATGAGTGTCGATGCTGCGCCGCATTGCCCTTCGTGATGGAACATTTACGGCCAAGTGCAATCATCACCAAACCCGCTCTGGGGATCAACACTGAACCATATGTTAGTGATGTGCTCATTGCCGCAGGATCAACCCTTTTCGCGTTATTCTGAGGAAAGACACTTACCGCCACCACCAGGCCCCATTTGAATTCGTGCCACCTTGGCCCGGGCATGAGTTAATCACTCCCCTGAAGAAACGATAGCAAGCATCGATGGACAAGCCTGAGCTTCTGCCCTGTTCGTTCTTGATTCCGAAGACGTTGCGTCGCGGGTTCAAGCTCTGGTACCATTTGTAACAATGCCACTTTGTCTGGCCATTTCGATATGTGCCTGGGTTGACCTGCGCGCACCATTTGGCCGCCTGGGTCAAAGCATCTTGCCGTTGACCACTATCCCACTTCACGCCACTTGTGTAGCACTTAACCGCCTGGGCAGAGACATCACCCGTAGGCTGGTCCACAATGTCGATGCCGTGTTCGGCCGCGATCTTGTCGGCTACGGCCTCCCAGTCGACCTCAGTAGATGTCTCGACAGGCGTGGCAATCACTCTCATGAGGGCAGAGAGTGCCACTAGAAGCTGCGCTGGACGCATGATGATACGTTTGATGTGGTGTTGAGATGATGAGTGGATGGGTCTTGAGTTGACAAGGAGTCTGAGTAAGTCGAGATGTTGCGAGAACTTGGAAGAACTTGATACCAGAGACTGCGGTGTTGATGGACTTTTCTTCTGGCTCGAGAAGGTGGGAACGAGGACAGCTTTTATACTTCAATGCTCGAGGTCACTCAGACACTTACTAGTCGAACAGCTTCGTGATCACTCAATTTAGTAGAACTAAAAACTCAATTATAAAGTCGGAGGATACCGCCAGTCGTATAGAACTAGACGAGGACCTATAAAGTCGGAGGTTACCTATATCGTATAATTTCAACATTCCTGAGACACGGCTCATAGTAGCACAAGAGCAGCATATGACGGCGTAGTGCATATGCAATTGACACCTTGAGGATCAAGCTCCGCGAATCATCGCTAGCAACCTAAAAACGGAATTCACCGAACGCATACTTACGTGCCAAGGTAACTAGAACCCTTCAACTTAATTCCCAACAGCCTATAGAGCTTTTTACTCCGAGACGCCATGACAGTCTTACCAAGAAGTCTCGGATGTACGCAGAACTACGCCGCATTATGCAGAGCATGCTGGGGTTACATCTCGAAAGTCATCATCTCAACCTACTGCTGCATATGGCCAACATATACGACTTGGAGATCATTTAGACGAGAAGACAGAGTGGTGATGAGCTGTTCCACTCCGAGTCCAAAGAACGCCGCCTTAGCACAGCATTTCTTTTCGGACCTGGACGACTTAATGTACAACAGGCGTAGTGAATCGACAATGATTTGCTCGCATATATTGAAGGCAGGATGTCTAACCAAGATAAGTATACTGTCGTAACCCGCACTGAGCTCTAAGCTATATGGTTTCTCCAAAAGCGGACGTTGCAGGCCGTTGTGACCAGCCCAAACAGTCTATATGCGATCGCTCAAACATTGTACACAAAAGGCATCAATCATTTCCAAAAATGGCACAGCTAGTGTTTGACAACGTAAGAAGACGAAACTTCTTAGTTGCGCTTACCCCAGCGGTACCAGTTGTTGGGGTGCTCGCCAAGGCACTCTCCGACAGTGACGGCTATGAAGATGTCAGTTACATGTTTACAAAACAGGGCGCACAAGAAAAAGGCTGGGTATTAAAGGGACTTACACTTCATGCCACGACGCTTAAGCTCAGCAATCATGTTGGGCAACAGAGTGTTGACAGTGCTGGCGTGAACATCGTGCGCGAGAACAATGGTCTTCTTCTGGTCAAGACCGGTCTTGAAGTCGCGGAGAGAAGCGGCGGGGTCGTTCTTCCAGTCGTTGGTGTCGAGATCGGCGATGATGACGCGGTACTTGAGGCCCTTTGCGACGGAGAGGACCTCGCTGTTGAACTCGAAGTAAGGGGGACGGATGTAGGTTGGGTAGCGGCCGATGAGGTCGACCATGAGGTTCTCGAGGTCGATCATCTCGGCCTTGATGCCCTCTCTGTTGAGCTCGGGGAGGTGAGGGTGCGAGTAACTATTGCACGGATTGCGTCAGCATGTTTTTCTCTGGTATTTCATGGATACGGGGTTAACATGAAATGAGGGGACTTACGTGTGAGAGCCGATCTGGTGGTTGGAGCTGAGCATGCGCTGGAGGGTGGCCTTGTGGTTGCCCAGGTACTCCCAGTTCTGACCATTGACGAAGAAAGTTCCCTTCATGCCGGCGTTGTTGAGCAGAGTGATGGCCTTCTCAGCCAGTCCGGTGACGATACCATCATCGAAAGTGAGAGCCACAGTGTTGGGCTTGGTGCAGCTGTAGATAGCCACACCCTGTGCGACATACGGAGGAACAGCAGGAGGCTGCTGACGCTTCTCAAGATCGACGGGAGAAGCGGAAGCACCGAGCAAGAGGCAGCTCAGTGCACCGAGGGTAGATGTGAAAAGCATATTGTCTAGGTTTTTGGTGTTGTGTAAAACGAATGTGTGTTGTTTAAACGAATGTACTGTGGACTTCGGATCCGAAGATGGGAATTACAAACCACGGGGTGAAGAGCAAAACACAAGCAAGAAAGAGGCGGCCAGAGACAATGAGATGGGGAGTGTCTCGTCCTTGTATACCCGATCAAGTGGCACAGCATTCACGACTCATCAATCAATTAACTAACGCACGGGGCGTGCGGAAATCAGGCGAGAAGTTCCTAACGAGCTTCTTTCCTTTGCACCAGAAGTAGGACTAAGACTAGAACCAGACCAGAGCAGGGGTGCGGCAAAAGTTAAAAGGCATGGCATGCAGGCGACATGACAAGGGGTCTCTTTGGAACTAGACCCGCGACATGCATCGTGGCCAACACCGGCACACCCTGTCAGTCATTGTGATTGATCGAGCTTCCTGAAAAAGGTCGTGTGGGAAAGAGTCAGAAAAAGTAAACTAACAGCTTGGCTGGCATCATGGTGTGGCGGCACCATCTAGGCAGAAGCAAGACATGAGAGATTTCAATCGGCGCATCTCCTCCGTGAGACAACCAAGATAAGGTCCAGTACAGAAAGAAAAGTGAGCAACACCTGTACGCAGGGCGTGCTCATTGAGTGAGTCAACGAAGCGACCAACAAGCATTTTACTTAATTAAGCATAACCATCCTCGCTCGAACCAAATCTCGCTTCCACCTCCTGGCCAATACGGAGTTCCCCCCAACCCCGAAATCTCGTGTCATTCGTGCCTCGGAATACGATATTTCGTGCATCACACAAATTCAGCCCCCACAGGGTCAGCCCGCCTTTTAGGACTCTACTCTTAACCTTTTTCGCACGCCGTTATGGGGTCTGTGGGTGTTAAGGTGCTGACCAGTGGTGCTAGAACCAAGACTAGAATCGGGCCCAGGAGCAGTAACCGTTGCGGGCTTGAGCTGAAACAAGGAAGCCCGAACGAAGGTGCTAACTTGATCAAGCATGGTTGATTCCCGTTCATTGTTGTTCGGCTTTCGGATACGGTTGATTGCCTGCCTGGAACCCCTACAGTACTGTACAATTGACGGCCTCCGTGAAGGCACAGCGCGTTAGCCTGCCGCCGGGCCATTGTTCAGTTCCCAAATCAGGGTCTGTGCGTCAGCATCGGGCGATGGCCAGTCTTGGGAGCGTCATGGCTTCAGTTGAACAGTTTAACACGGGCTTGGCGATTGTTGAAGAACAAGGCAACTCGTCTAGAATTGTAATCTCTTTCGTGAAGGTGCGTGAAGCTAAAGAGTCTAAGAGAGAGGGAGAGGGAGAGAGTCTTGGGTCAAGTGCAGCGTGCCCACCCGACACCTCGGTTCTGGGAGCGGCTGCTTCATTCCAGAGACGGGAGTTAATTGACGGGTACCTTACCTTGCCTCGATGGGTATTAGGTAAAGGTACATACTGTAGGTCCAGAACTCCGTTCACCTGCATGTTCGCTTCAGGTGATGGTGGTGGCTGTCAATACTTGCTAGTGCTGGGGTTATAATTAGACCCAAGTCCTACAGGTGCATGTACAGAGGTGAGTAGTAGATATAATGAACGAGTCTGCCCTATATCAGAGGTGAATACGACCTTGACTGCAGCTCTTGGTATTGGTGTTGGCGCATTGGTTGGCGATTTAATCACTGTAGGGCTGCACGCGAGGCATATCTCGGAGCCGACCGAACACGGGCGCGTGCAACGATTCCCACGATGTCGTCTTCATTGCCAATCATGGGCATGATCATCATGATCGTGATCAGTGCTCCTCGGCTTTCTTCTTCAGTCCATCCATCCACCGTCCAAACCCATCAGCGACCTGACCGCCAACAAACGATCGCGTCGGATAGGCCAAGACACCCCCAAAAGTCTCGTAGCAGCTGTACTCGGTCCTTTCCCCTCCATCCTCAGCAGCGACAAACTCCTGAACCCTCTCAGCACGCAATATCCAGCTCTTACCGCCCGGCATGATCCAAACAACGCGATACCCTTTCCTCCCGTTCTGCGTGATGGCTTCGAGACGATTGACGCGTAGAGCTGTCTGCCTCGGTGCATCGCCGACTTTCATGACGCAATCGAATTGAAAGTCCACGTCTGGGAAGAGAGCGCCTTCTTGCGTGAGGAGGTGTTCTAATTCTGGTGGTGCATCCCATCTCGACTCGGTTGGTGAAGGGACACGATCGATCGTGACTTTTGTGCAGAATGTGTTCCAGTCCGGGTACCGTGGACCGTCGAGGACGATTTCTAGGCATTTCTGGGGTTGCGCGTTGATGATGGTCGAGCATGAGACGGTGAAAACGCCGTGGCCGTTGTCTGGCGTTGCGACTGATGGGCCGATTTTCGGCTCTTGATTGAGCGGTACCAGTCTTGATGCCATCTTTCCTGACGATATGAAAAAAGCAGTGGATGACTGCCTGGTCGTGGTGAAGTGGGGGATGTTTGTATACTGCTAAGTTGCTGGTGTTTTGCTAACCTGCGACTCAGCTTTACTGACACCGCATCGTCGGTCGATGTTAACCCGACATAACAACTCACAGAACAGACCACAATAATGGCCAGAATTCACGCGGATTCCGAGGACCCCGCGACGGAGTGGTGGAAGCTGCCCGAAGCCGATATTATTTAATGTTCGTTCGTCTGTCTTAACGTAGAACATTTGGTACTATACGCGTCTTAGATTTATTTACACACTCGCACTCATACCAAGGTCTTGCATTCGGTTTTGTCGTCTAACATACCAACAACTAGAAACAAAACCCGAAGCTCTTAGAAGTCATGGCCTCCGATTCTCTTGCAGGCCACACTGTTGCTATTACAGGCGGCGCTGGCGGTCTAGGCAAAGCCATCGCAACAGCCTTCCTCTCCAAAGGCGCCAACGTCGCCATCTGCGACGTAAACCAAGACCGTCTGACCCAATGCGAAACAGAATGGTCCTCATCTTACCCCGACAAGTTCCTCGCATCAAAGACCGACATTACCGATGAACCCGGCGTGGAAGGCTTCATCACCGCAATCACGAAAAAGTTCGATCGTCTGGATATGGTGGTCAACAATGCAGGTATCATCGACAAATTCGATCCCGTCGGGACAACTTCGAAAGAAACCTGGGATCGAGTTATGGGTATCAACTTGACCGGCATGTTCCTCATCTCCAAAGCCGTCGTGAACGCCATGGAGGCACAATCACCCCCCGGAGGAACAATCATCAACATCGGCTCCGTGGCAAGCTACCGCGGCGTCAACGGCGGTTTCGCCTACACAGTCAGCAAACACGGTGTCGTCGGCATCACCAAGAACATCGCAGGCTACTACATGGACAAGGGAATCAACAGCATTGCACTGCTCCTCGGCGGCATGGACGATACGAATCTGTCTGATAACTTCTTGGCTGGGATTAATCAGGATGGGATGATGCGCATTGGCTCTGCAAATCCGGGGTATACTCCGGGGAAGACGAATGTGCAGTTGGCTGATGTGGCCAAGTATTGCGTGTTCCTGGCGGACCGGGATATTGCTGCGAGCTCGAATGGTGGAGTCATCACTTTCAACAAGAACTGGCCGGTTGCGTGAGCTCTTTTAACGAGAACAACGTCTTGCGACATATATCTAAAAAGCTAGTCTTTCCCCCTAAAAAGCATTCGTAGTGCATCGATGTTATCCAGTGTTGTGCGTTCATTGTTACTCTACACGAAAAACTATCACGTCGAGCGTAGGAAATTCACTTCGATACACCTTTTCAACTGTAATATAAGTCTACGTCCTATCGAGACAATTTTCTCGCAGACGCGCACTCGCTCAGCGCCGTGTTAAGTGCCTGGCATTCAAACTTCGTCTTCCTCCTTCTGAATTCGAGCATTCAACCAGCTCATATAAGCCTGCCAAAACACCGAGAAAATCGCCGTAACAATCGACCTCGACTGCGGCTGCACATACGTAAAATTGAAAGCCGTCACAAAAGGCCAGTAAAACAGACTCCGTGGCAGGCTGATTGGAACAGTATCCTTCACTCTTTCAACAACACCGCTCTTGCTCTTCCCGGAAAGGACGGCGTGAGCTGCGAAGAAGTACACATTGAACAGGGTTGTATACACCAGTTGGTTGATGACCACTTTCGTACCGGTTGAGAGTAGTGTGGATGAGAAATTGAAGTGCCGGCTCAGGAAGAGGAACCACATGCGAGTTGGGATCGCTGCTATTGAGCCGATTGCGATGCTGCGGATTGTTCGGGAGGGATCGTAGGGTTCTCCACTGAGGGCTTGGGCGGCGAAGTCGCCGATGCAGTATACGATGATCGTGCTGCATATCTCTGTGGTGTATGGGCGGTTCTCTTGCTGGCGAGTGTACCAGCTGAAGATCTTGGACTTGGAGAATAAGGACCTTCGGCCTGTGCATGTTGTCACGTTCGTCGTCGTAGGTTTCGATAGTAGCGGTTTAGTAGATAAAAGCCCAGTGGTCATGAAGCGATGAGAGGCCTTATGGAGGCGGAAATATGTTCCAACGTTTGTCTTCGATCCAATCTCAAGCCATGGGGACTTTGAGTGGCATCTGAAGATAGCAGTTGCCCATCTGGTGCCTCTTGCGGCGCCTAAGAGCGGTCGCATTCTGAAGCTGTAAGCCGAAGTCATATAGTGAACGTTGCGACCAAGGTCAAACCATGAGCAACAAAGGTATCGCGTAGCAATACTCACAAGTACATGAACAACGCGAACGCTGACGGATGGATTATCGATTGTTTTGCACGTGATAAAGGGTGTGATCTGGTCGTTTATCGTTCTTGTGAAGGATCCGGACTTGTCAAAGTCCATGTCCGTGCCAAGCCACCCACTTCGGACATTCAGGCTTCCTGCTTGTCATGCACCCCAACCTCGCTTAAAATGGGGAATCTACTTGGGAAGTTCGATGTGGAGCCCCTGGTCAACGTTCGTATAAACATTCATCGGCAAAGTCCTTCCTTGTTGGGACTGCGAACGAGTTTCGGAGGAAGTACCCTGTCTGTTGGAAGACCACGCGTCAGTAAAGGATGGATCACAAACTGTCTTACTACTTGCAAGATGTTTGCTTCAGAAAATCTCAAGTGTGCTGACATGATATAATTACTACTTGAAGGCGCTTGGGTAGAGCTTCATATCGTATCGAAACAGTCACCCGTCCCTGCAACATACCCGTTGTATATTGTACATGTGTGTAGTATAGTGTCACACTTTGTGGTTCAGATACCTGACTCTAGTACGTACAAAACAATATCTTTTAACAACTTGACTGTCCATAATCTACCAATGCGTGATGCCCTCTTGGATAGCCTTGATCTGCAAAGCCACAATCCTCGAGAAATAGCGACAATACGCAAAATTTGTCCCCATGTACCAAAACCCAGGATGACCTGTCCTCCTCCAGATCGTCCTGACTTCACCTTCTGGATCGAACCCCCAAACGTCCTCCACGCGGTCGGCGACACTGTCACCGAAGATGACTCGCGTCTGCGTCCGCATGTTCTGGAACCCTGTGGCGAACACAATCTCATCCGCTGGTAGGCGAGTGCCGTCTGAGAAGAGTATCTCCTGGGGCAGGATCTCGGAGATCTCGGCGCCTTGTTTGAGTTTGATCTTTTTGTCGACTACCAACCTACTGGCGCCCACGTCGACGTAGTAGCCACCTCCACGGTGTAGGTACTTCATCATGTAGCCGGTGTCGTCCACGCCACGGTCAAGTTGGAAGCCAGCCTTAGTCAGACCCTCCAGTAACTCGGCATCATGCTGATTCTGCAATTCGCAGATTTTCTTCTGCTGGGTCTTGAACAGTTCCATTGGCATACTCCACGCTCTCAGATCCGCGTCTTCCGTCGGCGGACCATCCTCAGTGTAAGCACCCTTGACACCAACCGTGTTTCTGAACTTGGAGGAAATGACCAGAGTCGAGCTTCGCTGAACCATTGTGACGTCGTAACCTTGCTCGTAGAAGTCCTGGCAAATGTCGTGGGCTGAGTTGCTGGAGCCGACAACAACGGCTTTTTTCCCCTGTCCGTTTGGCTTGGCACAGTTAAATTCGGTGCTGTGAGCGATATTGCCGTTGAATGACTCCATGCCTTTGATGACTGGCATGTGTTTGGGGCCGGCGTGGCCTGTGGCTTGGATGATATGGGCAGGGTGCAATGTGCGAGTTGAAGTGCCCTCTGCTGTTGTTCGCTCCAACACAACTGTCCATCGTCGAGTGCTCTCATCCCAAGTCGACGACACAACCTTTGTCCTGGTCCAGACATTCAACTCCAAGAGCGTGACATAAGCCTCGAAGAACTCAGCCAGTTTGTCCTTTGGTGTGAACTTGGGCCACTGAGGAGGGAACTTGAGATACGGCATGTGGTTCAGACAGACCGGATCATGAAGAACCAGGTGTCGGTATCGTCGTCTCCAGTTGTCACCAACGCGATCCTCGTGATCGATGACAAGAGTATCGACATTGAGTGTCTTTAGTCTTGCGGCTGTTGTAAGTCCACTCTGGCCAGCACCTGGCACAATGTTAGTCGTGTTCAGAAGATGAATCCCGACAAGTAGCGAACATGGCATTTTGACTTACCAACAATAAGTACAGCAGGCTCCTTGCCCTCGAAATTCACATCAGCCTTGCGTCTATCTTGCCAGTTTGTTCTGCCGACATGTGCACCGTGCACTGCGCCGTTGGGACGGTTCTCGTTGAGCGTCTCCTCATGACCAGCAGCTTCTCGAGGCTGGTGAACAGAGTGAAGAACTTCCATTGACCATCGACCTCGGCCATTTTGGCAACGCCTCGGCCAGCGCCGTCTTTCGTGGTCACGTTGATGAAGATCTCGATGCCTGAAGCACCAGAGGCTGGTCCATAAATTCCGTCGATTGGACCATGCTTGGGTGCACGTAGCTCAGTCGAAGCATCAATCTCAATTGACACACCTTCCGAACCTTGGGCGACGAACTGGGCGATCTTGACTCGGCCCTTGAGAGTGCGCAGGTCCCAAGTGAAGCAGAGATGGTCGCGCCAGTAGCTATTCTCATGGAACAGAACTCCAATTGCTTGCGCATCTCCTTCTTCCAAAGCTTTATTTAGCCTCTCGACCAGCTTAGACGCAAGAACGGATGGATCTGGGAATGACCAAGGCTGGGGTGGGAAGACGCCGAGAGGGATGTTTGTGGAACCCGGTACGATTCTGTTGCTTGAAGGGACGACGTCTTCGACTTGCTTGACTTCGACCTTGACATCGGATGCCTTGGCTTGGGTCATGCTGAGGTGGTCCAAGTTTCGGACTTCAGACACCATTGGATGGTGTAATTGTTGGGGTTCGACTGCAGCGGTCATGGTGTGTTTTGTTGCTGTGGATGGCCGAAATGAATGGTTCAGGGTGATGAGGCTGAGCTGTAGTAGAACTGAAGCCGTCACTTGTCTCTTATAAGCGACTGAACTTGAGGCTGCCGATCAGCAAGTGCAATGTAGTCTTGAAAGGGGTCCGAGGAGAGCCGCAATCTGACTGCCCAGAACTCCGGATCCGACATGACTACCTTGTAGTATCTCGTCTGGAGAGAGTCGACTAGTGACGGCAACTCGAAACCTCCGAACCATTTGAATAGCCTCTTCCGTTTTATGGAGAGTAGATTACACTAACGGGAACCCGCTACTCAAGGCAAAATGCTTCTCCAATCCAACTGCACAGTCGTGATATCCGGATATTTGAACTTCGGAACTCCAAAGGCCCGACGGAAATGAGGCTGTTTGCCCGAACTAGCCCCAGACTGAGTATCGCTCACGGTATCCTCGGAAGTGCGTTCGTCCAATCATGCAAGGCGCTATCGAAACTTAGACCGCGGCTGATCATAGCTCCACGACACCGGTTCCGCGTGTTTCCTCGAGATGCCAGCAGATGTTTGCCAGACCATCTCAGGCATACCAGCATCTTGGTCATACATGTTCAGCCTCTTCAGAAACGCCTCGTTGACATGTCCGTGTCCCATTCTCGAGGCTCTTGGATTTGCTTTGTCGTGGCTTCCCCACGGGGCATCTCAACATCTCAACCATCGTACTCCACAACCCCGGACTATAGAAATCGAGGTCAACCCCTGATCACGATCATCCCCAGCCTGCTTCATCGCTCGTCAAATCAGGTCTTCAACTTCTATTTCTTCGCTTTACAATCGACATAAACTGTTGATCCCTTCCTCAATATTTCACAGCTTTTCAGTTGCACAGACAATGGCGACCCTGGAGAAAGCAGAAGATGTCCAGAACGAATTTGAGATGTCTAGCCGAATGGCTGGGGAACTCGACTCTGTACCAGGAGATCAGGAAGCTCATCGCGACAAGGCTTTAACACGAAAGCTTCTCTTGAAGCTCGACCTCAGGTGTGTACATTAGACAGATCAGGTTGACAAGTCTTTTGCTGGCTCCATCTCTAACTTCTATAGGATCGTTCCAACTCTCGCCCTTCTGTTTCTTTGCTCCTTTTTCGACCGTACAAATGTCGGCAACGCCAAGATCTTGGGTCTCGAGGCTGATCTCGGGCTCACCAACGGGCAATATGCTCATGGACTTGCTATATTCTTCGCCTTCTACATTGCCGCCGAAATGCCCAGCAACTTGGTTCTCAAGAAAGCCAGTCCTAGAGTCTGGCTTGCTTTTCTCACCGTTACGTGGGGTGTTGTAGGCATGTGCCTGGGCTTTGTGAGGAACTATGCTGAATTCCTCGTTGTTCGGGCCTTGCTGGGACTCGCTGAAGGAGGTCTTGTGCCTGGTATGTCCCAACTTTGTTTTTCTCTGACTTTGTTCTGAGTCTCTAACACAAGGTAAAATAGGCATGGTTTTGTATCTTTCCGGGATATATACTCGAGGCGAGATGGCCCTGCGTGTCGGCCTCTTCTACACAAGTGCATCGCTCGCCGGCGCCTTCGGCGGACTTCTCGCCCGTGGTCTCTCCGCCATACCACTCTCCAAGCCTGCAGTCGACGCTGGCTGGCGCTGGATCATGATCATCGAGGGTGTACTCACAGTGTTCGCTGGCATTGCAGCCTACTATGTGCTTCCTAATACAGTTACAACCGCCTCATTTCTGACACAAGAAGAAAAAGAGCACGGCGAGGCGCGGCTCAGGGCAAGCATAGCTCCGCACCAAGCCAACGACTCTCAATCCGAAGGGTTTGAGAAGTTTCGCTGGTCAGAGGTTCGTCGTGGCGTCCTCGATGTGCAGCTCTTCCTCAATGCAACGGCCTATTTCGCCATCTTGTCTGGCCTGTATTCCTTCGGTCTTTTCCTGCCATCGATCATCTTCGGACTGGGCTACGCAGCCAATGAGGCTCAATTGTGGACGGTCATCCCATACGCTGTTGCCGCAATTCTCACAGTAGGAGTGGCATTTGTCTCGGATCGCCTAAAGAAGCGAGGCATGGTCATGCTAGTTACGCTTCCACTGGCCATCATCGGCTACGCTGTGATTGCTAACGTTGACGAAGATGCCAATCAGGTCAAGTTTGGCATGACGTTCCTCATGGCCACGGGGCTGTATGCCAGTGTCCCGCCTATCTTGGTGTGGTGCTCGAACAACTCGGCCGGCCACTACAAAAGAGCTTCGACGCTGGGTGTCCAGCTGATGATCGCCAACTGTGGCGGTTTCGTCACCTGTCAGTAGCAGCGCAAGACACGATACAGATGCAAACGTTGACTAATATTTGTACAGCCTTCATCTACCCCTCTACAGAGGCGCCTCAGTACCACAAATCGCACACTATCGTTCTCGGACTTTTGGTCTATGCTTGGTTTGCGTGAGTGCCCTTCCCTCAGTGCATGGCTTTTCAGCACTGACGGTGTATAGAATCCTGCTCAATGTGCTGTACTGCGCCAAGATTAACCACCACAAGGCAGCGGGCAAGTTTGACAAGTACATTGGATATGGTGACGATCGGGACCCTGAGTTCAAGATGATCCTGTGAGGATTGGGAGGCATATTGGGCTAGCTAGGAGGTATGTGTAGGTCTGAATTCTCACCACTTAAAGTATGTCATAGCAAAATAAGCTGTTGCAGACTTTGTGCTGACTGACTGTCGAGCTGCAATTTCCCAAGAGTAGAAAAGTCCATCCTCTGTCGGAGATCATAACCACTGAAGGATCAATTTGCGCCCTTCTTTTATCGTGTCTGATTCAATCTTCTTCAACAGCTCAAACAGCATCGTAGTTGGGCGGAGTCAATGCGATCGCAACCCAACAACAGAGCAATGGACCTCAATTCATTTGCTCAGATGCGGCTGCACACTTAGTCGGACAGTTTACCGCCGCAACTTCCAATTCGGGCCACGATACGAGGAGGAAAGCCGGGATCCGATACTCAGCCAGAGTTTGATCCCAGAGGTGATGACTTGCCATGTCCATCCGGACATTATTTCCCCTTAAGCATGTCTGCTGTAGACTTGGTCGGCAGCGGGACCCAGAATGAGGAATGAGGAAACAGCGCGTGGACTACATCACAGAACAGAGCATCAGGTAGCGCGAGTCTTAAGTCCAGCGTTCAATTTTCTCTTCTCCAGAGCTGCATCCCCCTTTGCTTTGTGCTTATCCCGACAATTGAATGTGGTGTGTCCAACCTTGTGCCTCTTGCGCTTGTTCCTACAGATACTTGCCCAACCAATCCAGAATGAGCTTGTATCCTCTTTCGTACTCCTTCCTCACCCGCTCCTGATTCAAATCTCCTCTAATAAAGACCACCTTGTAAGCAACCAAAATACCGTATCACAAGAAACTCACGAACGAGCGATGGTGTAAGTGATGGTGCATACCTTGCCGACATCCAACCGTGGATCTCATCGAACCTCTCAAAGTACTTCGGTCCCTTCAAATTCTCAAAATACGCATTTGCGACAGCCTCGTCCTCCATGTTTGAGGTCAACATCATCGTAGGGACAGTGGCCGTCTTGGCCTCTTCGGGGTCGAGTCTTGAAGGTGAAGAATGCGCAGTCACGTCGAATAATGACTTTTCACCTTCGGCGGCGATGAGGCTGACACCCTTGGACCCCCAGCAGAACCCGACTCCAGCCCATCTCTGCACATGTTTGTATCTGTCGTCTGACTTAATCGCCGCAGCTGTCGCGTGGATGTCCTTCATCATCGAGTCTGAGGTGACGATCTTGAGCAGATCCTGGAGAGGCTTTGGGTCGGCACCGGGTTTGAACCATTCAAGCTTGGCAGCCTTCTCGGGGCCGATGAAGTCGGGCACGAAGACGAGGTACTTCTCGCTCCCGTGTGTCGCCAGTAAGTCGGCGCCTTGGTAGGTCTGGTTACTGTATCCGAAGAGGTCGTACACTTGCACAATCGCCTTCGTGGCGTTGGCAGGACCCGTCACGTCTGGAGCAAAAGCTCATCAGCCCTTGTTTCGCCGCGCAACATAGACCAAGGCATTTTGTCCAGAGATCAGCAGAGCATAACTTACATGTCTTGAAGCCTTTGATCTCGATCCACGAGCCCTTCGGCGTGTAGTCGCCGACAATGGCGGCTGGAGTGGTGCAACACGCGGAGGAGTACTTGTCAGCCATCTTGAAGTTGTGCAGTATCAGCTTTTTTCGTAGGGTCTCGCCCTCAAAAGTGATCGCTATGTAGATTCCTTGCAATGACTGCCATTAAATACTACCCTTGCCCGCACCCCATTTCGAGCCAGCTCGTGTGCAGTCCCGCGACCAGGGCGTGTAAGTGCCAGCTCCGAGACCCACTTCTCTCCGGACATCCAAACCTCCGGAGTCTCCAATCGAGGACTGTCAGTCCCGACTGAGCATGCTAATATGACTAAATTGTTGCGTAACAGTTCCAGACGTCGTCTCGACTTAGGGCTTGGGAGGTAGCCTGCTTTAAGTTATAGTCATTGCGCCCACAAGCCGGCTTGCAACGCTGATCCGGACAACAGAGCACTGTAGTCCATTGAAGTCCGGCCATGCTACATTCCGCCTCGCTTGGTAGCCCGGCTGATTCGTCTGCGCTTCTATCAGCATGGGCCGAAATACCATACGCGCGCCGGACAAGGTTCGCATGGGCTTACTGAGTGCACCAAGTCAGTCACTCGTACACGCCATTGATCGGTGGCTGAAATGTCTGAGCTTCTGCCAGCTCGACACCTGCGAGAGGTCTTCGCTGGGCAGTGGAACGATCTTCTGCAAGTCGATCGTGCTCTTGCTGCGCAGCAGAAGGACCTCCACCACAATCGCCAGACCCAGGCAGAGACTCTCGAGTTCTGTGTCGAGATCGTGATGAGCAACGGTGGTATGCTGCCTGTCACCTGGGCACAGGCATCAGCTTCCGCCAAGACCGTCGCCGAAGCGGCTGAGACCTTCTTCTCAGTCAACCTGAACCTGTCAACTAAGCCGGCCAAGCAACAGATGCTCGACCATAAGAAAATCACCTCTATCAGGGTTTATGCAACGTTCCTTGCTGCCCGCAGCACCCCAGATTGGTCCTGCAACCTTAACACACTAGAGCTCATCACTCATATCTTCAGTGCTCGCGCCTCACGCATAAACATGGCAGCCCGTGCCGCCCGGAAGAATCGGATCGACACTGCTGTCACACAGCTCCAGATCCAGCCAGATGCCTTCTGGATAAATATGGATCCTAATGCCGACGTGGCCAACGGTCAAGGTGAAGTTCTCACCTCTCTCTTCACGACTTAGACGGACTTCATCAATGCCCGCAGCGCCATGCTTCGCATTTGTCGATGCCCGCAGTTCACTGAACAAGGGCGACGCGACTCAGTCACTCACTTCAACCAGCGAGCTATCCCAGTGCTCGAGGTTCTTCGAGTCGAGATGCAGGAATGGCGCACTCATCGCGAATACGTCCTCCGCCAGCTGAGGGCTCCCTTGGACAACCTGCTGGACCAGATTGAACAGTGGCTTGCGCTCATTCACCCACCTGCCAAGATTGAGGCACTGTTCCCTTAATCTTGCGACTCTACGCCTCTCGCGCAACGACGTCCGACCGCCGGACACCCAGACCTACGATGCGAGACCTACGAAACTACGATAGAAATGAAATCACGATACGAGAAACTTTGGTGACTTGCTTGGCCATATGGCGGGAATGGCGAATTGGCTTAGCTTAGACGGCAGAAAGCACTGGGAAGGCTTGAGTTATTCACATTTGCTTCAAAATTATGCAGGAGGGTCAAAGTGAGACAGAAGGTTCGCAAGATAGCTACAATGCCATGAATCTGAAAATATCAGACTGCCCAATCGCCTGGTGACCTTACTTGGCTTGGACGTAGAAGGCATCGGCGAGGTTGGGTCAATTGCGCTGGCTTTGTGAATTCGAAGCTGTGCTGATGCTGTAGTAGTAGCAGCAGTAATGGTAAATGGACTATTGAATGCAATTACAAATGTAGCAAGATGTATAACCAATCGAGACGTAAAGTAAGATATAACAGCTTAAAGAGGGTCAAGACCCCATGGGGAGCTGGGAGGATCATGGGACGTCTAGACGGGGCTCACGCTAAAGTCAATCACTCAATGCTCCTACACCTCCGCACCTTTCCTTTCCGGCGCCGGAGCTGAACCATGCTTCATGACTGTTTCCCGGTCAATTCATTCTTTTTGCTCTGATCGATAGATTCTGGGATTACTGCGACAAAAAGCTCGCATTCAAACATCCCACTGGTAATGGCTGGTCCTCCATCTCCGGAATCAATGGCGCGGCAACCGTCTCGACGGACAAACGTTTCCAGAGGAGCCTGTCGGACTTGCAAGACGTGTCGTCGCAAGAAGGTGAGTGAAGTCAAGATCAATTATTTCAAATTATTCTATTTGCTGCTCTGTGTGAATCAATTGTGGCTTTCTGTTCGATGGACTAATCCTTCATGCCAGGTAAAATGCGAAGGACAGAAACCAGAGTGCAGCACCTGTCGTGCCCGAGGCTGGGACTGCGAGTATCCTCAAGATGGCAGAAAGACAGCCGTGCGCAGTAAGAAAGCCGATATCAAGGCACTTCAAAGGCAGATCGAGGAGCTCAAGGGACAGATGGATGAGCGACTTTCGCCCAGTAATGCTTCGAGCGCAAGCCGGGTTCGTCCGGCAAGGCCATCTGAAGATGCCGAGGGCAACATGCACACACCATCGGACACGAGCATGTTGTCGGAATCTTACCAAGACTCCAGGGCTCAACCAATGGACTGGCAAGATATGTCGCCGTCGCAAAGACCGGAGCCGCGTGCCACTGGGCCAATGCAAGACCAAGAGCACCGGATGGCCGGCTCGGAGGGGGCCTCTTCACCCGAGCCTGAAGACAATGCCACGGAGATGCAAGTCTATGGCGGGACAAGTCTCCTCCACGACAGGACCAGGAGGGACTTTTGGACGACTGGCGAGACCGATGATAGTCTCAAGAACGCAGCTCGCGACCGCCTGATCGCACACGCTGTGTTGACACGACAAAAAGAAGTCATACTTTACTCCAGCCCAAGCATAACCGCCAATATCGACTTCGACGGTATTCCAGCGAGTCTAGCCATGCACCTACTCGATATCCACTGGAACAGACTGCATTTGATCTATCACCAAACTTACCGGCCAGCAATCATGGACAGTCTGATGAATAACGGGCGCTACGTCAGCAAGTTGCTACTGAACGCCATCTATCTGCAGAGCAGTCTGTACAGTGACCGAGATGGTCTGAGACTGGATGCGCAAGATCCACGGACGACTGGTATGGCTTTTTACAAACGATTCAAGGAACTTGTCGTGGAGTGTATCGATCAGCCAACGATGCCGACCGTCCTTGGACTTCTTACTTGCAGCACCTGCTTGGTGGCATACGGCAAACAAAATGCAGGCTGGGTCTACTGCGGCATGGCATACCGCATGATGGTCGACCTGGGATACCATCTCAATATTCCCAAAACTCCCGAAGAAGGGGCAAAATTTGGCCTCACGGCCACAGACATCGAGATTAGACGGCGTGTCTATTGGGGTGCCTATGTCAGTGATAAATATCAGTCACTCTGGCTAGGCCGCCTTCCAACATTGCGCGAGTCGGACAGTAATGCACCACAAGAGTATCTCGATTCGCTTGATGAGATGGCTCAATGGATGCCATACGTCGACCCGGAGGCGCAGACCTTTCCCTCGTGTGCTCTCGCATACCAGCCTAGGCCGTGCTATTCCATAAGCACTTTCCAGGCTCTGCTTCGGCTGTGCATGATCGCAGCGCAGGTCATTGATGATTTGTACTCTGTCAAAACGGCAACTACGGCAAAGTCTGTTCTATTGCAGAAGAAGCGGGAGTTGACGGCTCGACTTACAAGTTGGCACGAGAATTTGCCTATACACCTACAATTCAACCCAGACAAGGACAACGCTCTTCCCCCACACCAGCTGAACTTACAGTAAGACATTGACACCATGCGATTTATACTGAGATCATATACTAACGACATCTGAAGCACTACATACCATACGCTAGTCATCCTCATTGAGCAAGCTTTCCTCAACCGGATCCATCTTGACCTCACCCTCGATCAAACCGCCCAAGATCAATCCCGCAAGACATGCATCAACGCCGCCTTCAAAATCTGGAAAGTCCTCGAAGCATACAAGAAGACCTTCACGTTGCGCCATGCTCACTATGGAGAATTCTACGCCGCATACAGTGCGATCCTGGTCGTTCTCCAACAAGCTCCTCAAGAGCACGAGGACTACATCGAATGCATCCGATTCTTCTGGTCTATGGTTTCTGAACCTCAAAGACGCTCTTTGGGCTTTGGATTGGGTTTGAAGAAGCCGTATAAATTGCTCAAGTCGCTTATGCGAAGGAATAAGTTAGTGATGCAACATGTCAATGTGGATGAGCCTGAAAATGCACAGGACGCGTCACTCCCATCCAGTAAGTTAATCGTTCAATATTTCCTGGAGATAGATATAATATCTGACCACTTTTACAGCATCTCCGACTTGGACTGATGCACTGCTGGGATGGGAGACCGGACGGCTCACCAACACCGAAAACTGGGCCAATCTCTACCACGACACGACTGACAATATGTTCCTTCCTGATCATGCAATGTTCGGTCTCTTCACTCAATGACCACATCTTCGATACGAGAAATGGTACAGTCGAGATTGCCCTCAATTTATAGGAATGCCAAAGTGGTGCGTATTGGCTCGGATATCGCCGTGTCCTTGCTGCAGCGGCAGGGGTGCTGCAGCCTGACTGCACTGCAGCGGGCAGGTCGCACTCATTAAAGGTGACACTGCATTTGGATACCTCCTCGTGCTAGGACTGGGCACTCACCTCCGCAATACGATGCCGAGGAAGCCAGCCTGACGTGTCATGTCCTAAGCTTGTCGCAGCATACAATCGACTCGCCAATTGAAAATCTGGATCGCCTAATTGTTGAGACCAGGTCAAGCATCATCAACACCACGGCATAACACCTATCATGGAGTCGCCAAAGACAGCGCTGGTTACCGGCTGCAGCGAAGGTGGCATCGGTGATGCCATCGCACAAGAGCTCCATGGTCGCGGATACCGAGTCTTCGCCACAGCTCGCGATCTGACCAAGACCGAGCATCTCGCCAAGATGGGTCTCGATGTCTTACAACTCGATGTCGCTGATCCTGTCGCTATTGATGAGGCTGTTGCGCACGTGCGCGAGATCACAGGTGGGAAGTTAGATATGTTGGTCAACAATGCTGGAGCAAGTGAGTTCATATGTACCCGTGACCGCCGAACGGATGAAGCTTATCTGTGTTTCCAGGCTATCATGCACCGGTTCTGGACACGGATATTGCAAGGGCTCGTGCCATGTTCGACGTGAACGTCTGGGGTGTTCTGCAGATGACGCAGAAGTTCAGCCCGCTCCTCATTGAGTCGAAAGGCACAATCATCAACGTCGGATCTATCGTGGGAGAACTGCCATTCCCGTTCGTCGGGCTGTATTGTGCTTCCAAGGCAGCTCTCAAGTTGATCTCACGAACTATGCGTATGGAATACAAGGCATTCGACGTCAACGTCATCCATGTAAGTCCGGGCTATGTCGCACTTATCACCCATACCTCGGTCATTGGCTGACTGTTTGAGGTCGTATCCGGTGGTGTGAACACACCTTTGTTCGCCAAGGGTGGAAAGCAGAGCCTCAACGAAGACTCACCCTACTGGCCAGCTAGAGATGTCCTCAAAGACTGGCTCAATGGTGACAAGTATGCTGAAGGACGAACGAGTAAGCCTGTCCCCTGCCCAAAGGCATTCAAATTGCTCGGCGATACTGACACGAAGCAGCATCACCGAAAGACAGCGCAAAGGCCATTATCTCCAATGCCTTGTCATGGTGGCCGAGAGACATCTACTGGTACGGAGATGGCGTTTGGCCCATCTTCTTCGTCTCCAACTTCCTCTGGAGACGGCTTTGGGCAAGTCTCATACATCTTTCCTCGGCAGAGAGTGCCTCAGTCTAACATCATGCAGGATTTCGGAGCATGGATCAATGGATTCCCGAATTTGAAGGTCATCCTTGAGAAGAAGGCGAAATGAGCATTGGCTTGCTTTGCTGGGCTATCACACTGGTCGGGCTGTCGTCGAACATGGCCGTGAAGTATCGTAAGCGCATGGGAGCGCGCAGAACTAGTCAATTAGTGAGAACAGGATGTCCGATGCAATTGCGATAGATCTCAATCACGCGAATGGTGTGACTTCGCAGGAAATCGGATGGTCTCGTGGCATTCGGCCCAGGTTGCATTTCTTATTCATTCAGAACCGAGATGATGCTCGCTCGTCTGCGCCATTTGTATGTACAAATCTTCGTACAACCTCGTCCTCCATTTTCCTCACAGTATCCCAATTTAGTTCTTCTTGTCAGCGGAGTCGAGGAACTTCCTATAAAGGGGTCAGCACATCGTGTTCGGCTGTCGCAAAGGTCGGGGTGCGCACTTGATGAAGTCGGCCTCGTCGGAGCTGGAAGCGTTGATCGGGGGAGTGTTGTTGGAACCGGGCTCCTTCTTGGAACCACCGCTGGCGAGGGCGTAGATGCCGCCACCGAGGCCAGCAAGGCAAGCCATGGCGAGCTATGAGAATTGCATGTCAGTTCCATTGAGCTGTCTCGAGAATTGGCAACGGGGTTGTCGGGGGTATACGGACGTAGTGGCTGCCGACCTGACGGCCAGCGATGGTGTACATAGCGACTCCAGCCATTGTGATGTTTGAGGGTGATAACCTGGGGTATAAGGAGGAGAAAGTCGGGGTCGAGAAGGGTCAATTGGCAAGGCTTGATGGAGTAATAAGGTTGAATGCCGCGATGCGAGTCTTGAAATTCCGTGGTCCACTGTCCCGTAGCGACGGGGGCCTGTAATTCCAGGCCGAAAACAACCGAGAACGAAGATGCTGACTCATCCAGAAACTGGAGCTTGTCGCGGTGGAGCCCATCGCTGATCGCGGGACTTGCGGGAGCCCCAGCTAGAGCTTCGGCTTGCGATACGTCATTTAGGTCGCGAAGAACCTGCGCTTCTTTCCAAACGTCAAATTCCGAATCGACTCCCATTCTCGAAACCATCGAATCATATTTTACGGTCGCTACAATGGGCTGGTGGTCGAAATCTCAAGATCCTCCGCAGGAGCCACCAAAAGTCACCACCGAAGATGCCAAGAAGGCGTTCGACCCAGACAAGCTTCCGAACAGAGAGAAGCTCCCCAAGGGCCTGCAAACGATAGTTGATAAAGCCCACGATGACGAGAGCTTCTTCGACAAGGTCGTTGATGGATAGTGAGTATATCATTTAAGCGCTGCTAAGGCCCAATACTGACCACCATGCGCAGTGGCCCAGACTCGACCGACAGCAACCTGCGATATGCCGCGTACGCAACGAGGATAAGGACGATTCTCCTTTCCGCCCACCGATATGTCGCGTACACATCCGATATTGGCGAGTCTTTCCGACCAGTTGCGCATCCCAATATGGTTCGCGCAGCATACGGAATTTCCTGGCTCTACATCCTGGGAGATGTCTCGCACGAAGGCTATCGGGCATACTGGCACAACCAGCGCATCCTGAACCCAGCTCTCGAACTCACACCCCACCAAGAGAAGGTCACTGGTTTATCTAAGCCGGAGACAGCCGATGTCAAGCCAGGTGTCGTCGCTCCTCTAGAAGATTACAGGACGGTCATGGTACAGCGTGGTATCTTCCAAAGTATCGCCAGTATGGGTCTCCCAGCTTTCACCATCCACAGCGTCGTGCGCTACTCGGGCCGGGCCCTCAAAGATGCCAAGAATAAGACAATTCGTACCTGGGCACCTATCGGTCTTGGTCTCGCGGTTGTGCCATTCCTGCCAACCATGTTCGATGAGCCCGTCGAGAACGCTGTCGAGTGGATCTTCCACAAGGGCTTCGCGGCGGTGGGAGGTGACAAGGCGGTCGGTGATGCGCCTACTGTTGGACGTGAGAAGCTTCTCAACCAGAAGCCGAAGGAGAAGGAGCTGTAAGGAAAACAAAGGACTGGAGCAGGCGTTCATGGTCTATTGTACATCACATCTCTGAAAACCTTGGTTACATATGGTAATAATACAACCTAAAATCGTAAAACAATTGGTAGTGGCGGCTTGTGCTACCTCACTACACTGAGTGATCCCGAAATAGCTGCATCTTGCGCAGAACCGTAGTCTGAAATGCAAGCAGATTTACTTCCAAGCTAAAATAATGTTCACTCGATTCGAGCACCAGGTCCAGTTGAAGGTGTAAGTGGTTTGTCAGTGGTGTACGTAGCTCGCGACCGTCAGGAACGGGTACGCGCCGCCAAGCCAGGGACCAGTGGCGGAGGCGGGACACTTCCAGACGCTTCGTCGAGCCCTCGTCTTGGTCAGCCTTGCTCATCTCGCAGCACAACACTCGCGAGCTCGCCTCCTCCGTCGCGCCCGGCCACGACATTGCGCGCTGCCTAAACTCCGTTCACCACATCTTTCGTTTGCCTACTTCAACTAGGGCACCGCCCCTCCCAACCGCCCATCATGGCGAACTCCTCCAATTCCGAAGCTCAGGACACCAGCTACGTCGAGATGTTAGACACCAAAGATAAAGACGCTACGTTGATTGGCAAGCACTGCGAATACGACTACTGCAACCAACTCGATTTTCTGCCATTCTTCTGTCAGTCTTGCAAGAAGACTTTCTGTCTCGACCACCGAACCGAAAGAGCACACAAATGCGCCAACGAGGGTGCATGGGCGGAAAGAAGGCGCCAGGCGCAACTGAACACACCATCGATCGGCCAGGGCAGGACTTTGAGAGATAAAGTCTCTGAGAAACCATGCGCAACACCGGAATGCAAGACGGTCGTGGGGACGTCGTTAACGCCTGGCGTACACTGCCAAACGTGTAATCGCGACTACTGTCTAAAGCACCGCTTAAAAGAGGACCACAACTGCAAGAACCTCATACCCATCGGTGCGCGACCGATGCAGATAAATCTCGAGCAAAAGACAAAATCAGCATTCGATAAGTTGAGAGCATGGGGCTCTGCGAAGAAGAAGGAAGCTGGACGCGCATTACCGAAACCGAAGCCAACATCAGCAGCTGCGCGAGTCGTGGCAGTAAACAAGCTCAAAAAGTCAGCAAAGGGCGATGAGAAGCTCGCCGTCGAAAAACGAGTCTACCTCTTCGTCGAGGCGGAGGCAGCAACAGCCAAAGCCAAGTTTCCAAAGGGCGAGTTCTTCTTCTCTAAGGACTGGGTCGTCGGTCGACTATTGGATGCAGCGGCAAAGGGTCTGCAGGTTCAGAACGTCAACAACCAAAGTGCAGACGAGCAGGACAAATTGAGAGTGTTCCACGTTGAGGGTGGAAGGGTTTTGGAGTTTAATGAGAAGATTGGGGTTGCGTTGCAGAGTGGCAATACGGTTGTGTTGCTGCGAGGTGTTGGTGGACCACAGGACTTGATAGAGCCATGAAGGGGCATTGCATTGAGTTGTAGCTGCATTGCTGGCGTTATTTCACGAATCATGAATCTCGATGCCGAGTAGGCGGACTTCTTTCTAATTTCAGGCGCTTTTAACCAACCAGTTGAATTGTGATGTTTCGTGCACTTTCACCTCCCAATAACTTAGAAAGTCGCACAGATCTCGCACAGGCACCACTCAGGAGCTTGGAGGATATTGCTCCTCAACCTCTGCCAACTTCTTCTGATATTCAAGAGCTTGCTGCATGTCGCTGATGTTGAAAAGCTCAACAATCTTACTCCCATCCTCGTTGAAGTCGAAGAACCAGCTGTGCTGCCGTTTATATGGCGTTCCATCAATGAACTCGCCCGTCAGCACTGACCAGCAAGCTGCCTTGCGACTTGTCGCATCCACCGTCAAGTTATGGATTTCGTAGGTTTCCACGCTGACAACACGGAAGTTCCTGAAAGTCGCTTCGTATTGAGAATTTGTCATTGAAAGCTCTGGCGGTGCTCCCATCGCCGTTAACATGTGCGAGGGCCCAATGTGTCGCTTGCAGTCTGCTGTGGTGTACTTGGACACTAAGCTAGGGTCTTTCTGTTCGCCAGCTTCCACATAGCTTTTAATGTAGGAAGTCGTTGTGTTGCGAATTGCTTCTTCGAGTGCTGACATTTTGACGAGTATTTACTTTGTTGTAGAGTAGTTTCTTGAATCGAAATAGGCTCTTCAGATTGGCAGCTTACATAGATGCTTACCGGTTTTCAGTCTGATACACAAACTAAAGCATTCTGCGCTTAGTAACGCCCGTAAGCATTATCACCGAATTAAGGCAAAAAGTCGCCATCTTCTCTTTAAAACTCCGAAGCTAAGCTCGATGTTGTAAGCTGAAAGCGTTCCTGGATGCCTGTGTCACAATCACGTGGTTTCGCGTCGGCTCGCGCATCGATGACGATGGTGACTCGCATTCACGACGCTAAGCTGCAGGCCCCAGCTCACCACTTCAATTCCGACCATCGGACATACAGACCGACACAAGATGCGCGGAGGATGTCGCACACCGAATCATGCCTCCTCTAGTACCGCGCAAACGTTTGCGGGAGACGCCGCCGCCACGAGATTCCAAAAAGAAGCTCAATGGCACTTCGAACGCCGATCGTCGCAAACCGACGCCGTACACGGATCTTGATACACCGACGACAGACTACGCCAGTGCGCTTCTGCAACAATCAGACGGCGACGATAGTGTCAGCTCGCTTTCGTCTCTCTCGGATGGTGACTTCGAAGATGTGCCTCTTGCGAAGCGACAGAAGAATAGTCAGTCCGACGATGAGGACGACGATATCGAGTTCGAGGATGTCGAAGCTCCGAGCGCACCGGCGCCGGACGGACCAGCCCCAACCGGCGATCTCGAGCTGACACTACATCGCGACACCCGCGTGTCATTGACGAACCCGTTCGGAGAGAAAAAGGGCCCATCGAAACGTGAGCGCAAGGTCCGTAATGCGGCGCATTGCCTTCACGTCATGACCTTGCTATGGCACAACGCCGTGCGCAACGCTTGGCTATGCGATCCGGAAGTCCAAGCAACGATGCTTTCACATTTGTCACCCAAGCTATGGGAGCAAGTCGATCGTTGGCGTCGTAGTAGTGGTCTGGTCAAGGGGCCTCAACCAAAACCGGCCCCTAAGGCTAAGACGAAGGGAAAGGTCAAGGGCAAAGGCAAGTCCGGCTCGAAGGGTGCAAAAGGGGAGTCTGAGGACCATCGCGACTGGGGAGAAGCTGCTGAGAAGCTCGAGGAAGGCGCTGTGGATATGAGCCATGGCGATCCGCTGTTCCGGCTGATGCAGTATCTTGCGCCGTGGTGGCGCAAACGATTTCGAGTCGATACTCCCGGTATCCGGAAGTTGGGCTACATGGCTCTCGAGCGACTGGATCGAGTGACTAAAGCTTTCAAAGCAGAAGATCATGACCCGGAGAAGTTTGGCGAGAGGATCGACACACTCGAAGACTTCCGTCAAGCTGCTCGTGAATGCCATGGAAGTCGGGATATAGGTGCTCAGCTGTTCACGGCGCTTCTGCGTGGGCTGGGAATAGAGAGCCGGATGGTCGCGAATCTACAAGTTCTTGGCTTTGGTTGGACGAAGGTCGAGGAAGCTGACTCTGAAGTTGAAGAGGATGAAGTGACTAAGGACACATCGAAAAAGGATGGGAAGCAAAGCAACAATGCGACACCGACGAAAGCTAAGGATCCGAAGCCTACGAACAAAGCCACTCCGAAGAGTGCCACGAAGCAGGTGACAAAGTCAGGCCGAGCAGGCAAAGATCGAAAGGCCAAGGAGCCCATTGTCGTGGAAGACTCGGAAGATCTAGACCTCGAACATCCTGACTCTGACGACGAGTCGGTAATTGAGCTTGAAGTCCGCTCAAAACGTCTTCCGCCAGTGCGACGCTTCGATGTTGATCTCGAATATCCCCATTATTGGACAGAAGTACTTTCTCCCGTCACGAAGAAGTATCTGCCCGTTGAGCCGATGGTGAAATGCACAATCGCAACCAACAGAGAGCTCACCGAGTCTCTTGAGCCACGAGGCGCAAAGGCCGATAAAGCCAAGCAAGTCATGGCTTATATCGTTGGTTTCTCACAGGATGGCACTGCGAAAGACGTGACTGTGCGATACTTGAGGCGACAACTGATGCCAGGTCGAACCAAGGGTGCCAGAATGCCGCCCGCAAAGATGCCAGTGTATGGCCAAAATGGCAAAGTCAAGCGATATGAGTATTTCGACTGGTTCAAGACAGCCATCTCCGTGTACACCCGTGGCGGAAAGCGATTTCCCATCACTGACCTCGACCACCAGGAGGATTCGACCGATCTCAAGCCTGCTCAACCAGAGAAGAAACAGGTCAAGGAAGGCGAGGAAACACTGCAGTATTACAAGCAGTCGAAGGAGTTTGTGCTGGAAAGGCACCTCAAACGAGAAGAAGCGCTCAAACCTGGCGCAAAGCCCGTCAAGGTCTTCAGGAACAAGGCGAAGGGCGGGAAGACCGAAGAGGAGGAGGATGTATATCTACGCGCTGACTTGGTTGCGGTCAAGAGCGCGGAGACATGGCACAAGCAAGGTCGAGCCCCTCAACCTGGGGAGCAACCTCTGAAGAGAGCGCCATATCGCGCTGCTACACTGAATCGCCGTCGAGAGATCATGGAAGCAGAAGCACAGACGGGTCAGAAAGTCCTGCAAGGTCTGTACAGCTTTGATCAAACCGAATGGATCATTCCTCCACCTATCGAGAACGGTGTAATTCCCAAGAACGACTACGGGTATGTCTACGACCTGACATCCATGCAAACCTTTGTGCTGACAAACGCGCTAGCAATATTGACCTCTTCGCTGAGCACATGTGCCCCCAAGGAGCTGTCCATGTTCCCTTCAGATACGCCGTCAAAGTCTGCAAGCGCCTACAGATCGATTATGCCGAAGCTGTTGTCGACTTCGAGTTCGGCAACCGCATGGCTGTCCCGGTCATTCAAGGAGTTGTCATCGCAGAGGAGCACCACGACCAGGTCATGGTGGAGCTGGAGAAGGACGAAGCAGAACGAGCACGGAAGGAAGATGAGAAACGGCGCAAGGCTGCCTTGGGCAAGTGGCGAAAGTTCTTGATGGGGATGCGAATTGTGGAGAGAATCCGCCAGGATTATGGCGAAATCGACGACAAAGTGTCAGTATTCGGGCACAGCAGTGTCAACCCGCTCAAGGAAGATCAGCCGCCTGGGAAGTTGGAGGAGGAAGACATGGCTGGAGGCTTCCTTCCAGAAGGATATGAGGAGGAGAAAGAGGAGGAAGAGGCGGAGCAGACTTCGAGCTTCTTCCCAGTCACGAATGACGAGGAGAACGAAGCTCATGAGGACGACTTAGTCATGGAAGACCATCAACAGCAACCGGATCCTGAAGCCCAACATGACCCTCAACCGGAAACCGAACCTGTTAAGGACGAGGTGGAAGCGTGTCCATCTCCAAAAGCCCAGCCAGCTCCGAAAGGTCGCGGTCGAAAGAGGAAACCAGTTTCGCCACCAGTATCTGCAGAGCCGATCGACGGAAGACGACGAAGCGGACGTCAGACGCGTCAACGTGTAGTCATTGATGACTCAGATGACTCTGGCAATGACGATGATGCTTATGAGGATATGGATGGCGAGTCGGACTAATACCTCGTTCACCGAGGGTGTACGAAATTTTGTATTGATCGCGAACAACGCGGCATCGGCGTTCGGGTAGGATGAGTCTTGTATTCATGAAAAGTAGGGCGAGGATTTCAAGATGGCAGCATCCTAAAATTCAATAGATCGTGGTGTCATTTTCGTTTCTGGCTTCTTCATGCCCAGCATCTTTCAGCTTGGATATCATACATGTCTTCCTGCAGAGCGGTAGAGCAAACTCCTCATCGACCCTTACCAAATCTCTCATGCCATTTGCCCTTGCTGCCAGTATGCTTTGTACCACCAGCTGCCGCATCAGAACCACCTGCAGCTCGCTCCGGAACTACGTCCAATTCCACTGTCTCGTGTACTGTCCCTATAGCTTCCAGACCGCCGTTGCTCGCTTTTGGCTGCAGAAGTATGAGGGCGTTCGAGGTGTTCTTCTGGCGAAGCGCGTAGGTCTTGTCTGGGGTTTTGAGTACAGCGAGATCATCCGATGACTCGAGCGTCAGTCTAAATGAGAGTCAGGAGCATGTTCAATTTGAAAACTAACAGTGAGACATAGTAAGTGATAGGACAACGTACCTCGGGGCACCAGGTGATGTGAGTAGAGTGTCCAGGCCTGGAGGCAGCTCAATCAAGCGAAAGCGTGATGTCGAGTGCGGATGGCTGAGCGGGATACCTCCTCCTTGAGACATGGCTATTGTGGAATGCTTTCGCAATCACGGGGTCAGAGGATGGGACTGAAGCACGGTGCTTGGAAAGAAAGCCTGTTCAACGGCGATGATGCGAGGGTCGAATCTTTGGCCTTGACCCCACTATCGCGATCGATGCGCGCGATGAGGCCCGTCTGTGTAAGACGGCCACATGTGCAAGGTGGCAACAAGGTGACAGCCCAACGAGAATGGGTGACTTTCGTTTTTGAAGGACAATTTCGATGTTAAGATCACATCGCTTGTGTCATTTGTATTTTCCTTTCCGCATTTAACCATGCTAGCTTGAGTGACAATTCCAACCATCTACTGGTGGTTGTATCGAAGGGCCTTTCGAGAAAACCACGCCTTCGGATTCGATAAGGAATGATCTACAGGCTGCTCACAAAGAACTAGGAGCATCATTTCAACGTGCTGTGAATTTGCGCAAATAAAATTAAAGGTGTGGCTCAACGAATTATTTATTTTTGGGTGGCATGAAGTTCGTGCTATCTAAACTGACTTGCCAGAATCCTCCTTCAGTGAAACAATGCGGTTGAGAACGATCTTATCGTCGGTTGAATCCGAGTCGATGGCCTGGTTTATAGTCAGCAGTTGCGCTTTCAAGAGTGAGGGATGAAGATAACTTACGAAGTACGCAACACGCATGCCCTGGAATCGAACACTCTCCGGCCCATCACTGAGCTTCTCAATGTCGGTCTTAGGCCATGGCGCCTGCTTGCGAATCTCATCGAATCCAGACTCGATGAGTGCGTTAGGGTAGACGGTCTCGCTGTTAGGGTTGATGTCATTGAGGAAGCCGCCCTCAACTGAGCCAGGGTCGTCAGACTTGAACAGGTTGCCATGGACACGAGCCTCGACGGAGCGAGATCCCTCAGGCACCCAGTGAACGTAGGCCTTCGCCTTCTTAAGCTCACGGTCGGGGACAGCCTGCACCTCGATGACCTTCTTGGTCTCGGGGTCGGTGGTAAAACCAGTAGCCTTGATGGGGCAGGGGAAGTTCAGCAGACCAACTGACTTGCCGGGTGCGAGGCGGAAATAGTCCTTGCTGTCGACCTCACGGAAGTCAGAGCGTTCGATGTACACGACACTGGTGGCCTTGAGCTTGTGCGAGCCCATGGTTTTGTCCTTTGGTGAGAAGGGAGCATCGATTTCTGCATTTTCGAGATCGCCCATATCGCTGATAACGACCTTGATAGGGTCGAGGACGAGCATCAGACGGGGGACCGAGAACTCGAGGTACTTGCGAACAGCCTGCTCGAACCGAGGGATAGGGATCAGGGTCTTGGCTGTAGTGACACCAAGCTCGCTGATGAAGGACAAAATGGCACCAGCAGGGATACCTCTCCTTCGAAGTGCGACGAGGGTGTACAGTCTTGGATCGGTCCAGCCGCGAACGTGCTTCTCCTTCACGAGTTGCTCAATATTTCTCTTGCTGGTAATAGCGCCACTGATGTTGAGACGTCCTGTATGAGCTTTAGCGATAATTCAGCGCATAGTGTGAGAATGGACATACCGTATTCGCGCTGCATGGGCTCATAGACGCCGAGGGTTGTGTTGAGCCACTCATAGCTCTCTCTTGACAGAATAAACTCAGTTGTGCACAGACTGTGTGAAATACCCTCGAAGCTATCGCACAAGCAATGAGCGAAGTCGTAGGTCGGGTAGATCTTCCACTGGTCCTTGGTCCGGTAGTGTGGCTCATCGTCCTTAGGCATACGGTATGCCGCGATATCCCACATCATGGGGTTGCCACTCTCGATATCCTGCTTCATGCGCAGGAAAGCAGTTTGGCGCTCATACTTGCCATCCTTCATGTCTCTGAACTTCTTGAGGTTGGTCTCAACGTCCTGCTCGGCATGAGCGCATCGGTAACGAGGGCCCTCCTTCCCATCCTTGCCACCGCGCTGAAGCTGGATGTTGGTCTTGTCGCAGTAACAGACATAAGCTTTCTCGAGCTGGATTAGCTTCTCGGCGAGATCGTAAAGCTTCTGGAAGTTGTCGCTGGTGTATGTGATAGCATCGGGTTTGAAGCCTTTGGGCATATGAGCAACGTCACGCGATCACTTGTTGAGGGCCGCGAACTCACCTAGCCAGCGGATAACCTCCTCAATTGCCAAGAAGTACTCCTCTTTCTCCTTTGACGGATTTGTGTCATCGAACCTGGATCAAATAAGTCAGTCTTGGGTTGGTAGATCAGCATTTGGTATATCGAACCTCAAGATCTATGAATAATTAGCTTTGGGCTTGGCCAGAACTAAGCTTCCGTCATATTTCACTTACCGTCTTGCCACCGTGGTGTCGCGCAAAGCCAAAATTGACGGCAATGGCTTTTGCGTGACCAATGTGAAGATAGCCATTTGGCTCAGGAGGGAAACGGGTAACAACGTCCTTGGTCGGCCTCTCCTTGTAGACCTCTGCCAACCATCCCTGCTTGAACATGGCATCTGGGTCAACAGGCGCAGCCTCCGGGGCTGGCTTGCTAGCTGTGTTCTCCTTTGCAGGCTTCGGGGCAGGAGGGTTGTCTTTGGCGCGCTGAGCATTGGCTGCCTTCTTTGCTCGCTTCTGAAGTCGCTTCTTGAGCTCGCTCTTCGAGACCATCTCTCCTGTCTCCTCATCCAGCTGCAGCTTGGCAGCGCCGGCGGTGATGGCTTCGGCCATGGCTGCAAAGTGTGATTTTTGTCGTTCCTGGAGTTGTGTTGTAATATTCTCGTTACAGGGTGGTGAGCACGATGGATGACTCGACTTGATTGAGGTGAGTCAAAAGTCGAGGTTGATGGAGGGGCAGCTTATGAAAAGATGGCGGGGTCCAGAGATACTTCCATCGTGGTGGTGCTACAGTGGTGGCGGAAGTACCGCCGATATCTTATCTCAAGAAGTGGTTAATGAAACACACCGACTGCACATGAGCCATGCCTTGTGAACCTGAGGATAAGGTAGGGCAATCTGACAATGGAGATGAGGAAAGTTTGTACGACACGTTTGTAAAATGATGACTTCAAGTGCTTTCCCTTTGCATTTATTAGGTACCTGTGGAAATGTATAAATGACAGCCTCTCATGCTGGTGTGAGCTAACCCAGGATGAACGTCAAGATGAAGCCTATACCTTATCTCTTGTACTTGCTACACAGAGGATCAGAACAAAAAAACAAGAATCGAGATGATATTGATACTAAGAATACACACAGCTGCCTACTAATTTCACGACAATGCCTCATCGTGTTCTGCTTGACAACACTTTTGCCTTTCATCACGGCCTAGTGCAGGGTAAGTCGATTTCCCCAGACGCGCTTTGACGCGTTGAGCTTCAGCGCAGGAAGACCACCAAACCACACCCCTGGACCCCACTATCCTCAACTGTGACTCCCCTGTCCAGCAGCCCCATCTTTCTGAGACCAGGATCCAGCTCAGAAGGAATGGAACGACGCCTTGACCGCCCTCTGTTTGACCTCGACCCCGGCCGTGATGACTTCAATTTGTCAATCCACTCTTCACATGTTCATCTCAGCCTGCCTGCGCCAGTGATTCTTTTCAACACTCGGCTGCTGTATATACCTTCTTTCACGGCTTCCTGAAGCTCTTCTTGTTCATCGCTTGGCCCGTTGCCCGCGTCGTGTTTGTTTTGTTTACCTTGCGCAAAGTCAACACTAGGCCTGCCTTATCCCACCCCACAACACCGACACGAACATTACGATCACACGACTGCAAATCCTCTGCACTACGCTGCAGTAAAGACAACGGCCCTCTGCACGCCAATACTGTAGAAATACCAGTCGCGTCGCACTATACAGCCTAGGCCCGAGGCCGGCCAACAACACTGGGTTTCCTCGACCCCTCGCCACGACCACTTTGCGCAGATCGAAGGACTTGAGCCCTGCGAGGAAATGTCAGCGGCCCATTAAGAGGCCTTATTCGCCATCATCATGGTTCGCGTCACTGAGGAGCTGCTCCTCTCGTCAGAGCATGTCACCCTTTACCATGCCTCTGACCCTCTCCTCGGCCACCTCCCCATTCTGATATTCTACGGACCCTCGACCACCGCAAATTATACCCTCAACAGCTCTCGAGTCCAAATACATGTCTTGTCGCCGGCAGGCACACAGTCATTCCCTCGAATTACCATCTCACCGAACTCCGCCTTCTACAATGTCGTCAACCACTTGCCCCGCGAGTTCCAAGGCGATGAGGTGTACCGGGCAATGGCGCTTGGCCTCTACAAATACTTCTCCGAGCTTCCCGATGGCGTCAAAATCTACCTCAAGAATCTATACCCGACCCGTGGCCGAAGACCTGGCAGCGGACCCGCCCTCTTTGGTGAACAACATGCAGCCGATATTGTCAGTGCCATGGTGAAGAGCGAGAATACCGCAAGCGTAGTGTCTGTCCTCCAGGCTGCGTTACAGACCCAGCACTTGAGCAATGTCGACATTGACTTTGTCTTGCCCCCGGGCGCGATCGTACCTCTTCAGCCTGATGACCTAGAGGATGTACCGGACGATGAGGACGACATCATGGACCCGACTCTGCGGCAATATGGAGGGTACACCCCTCTTGTCAAGCTGTTTGGAGAGCCGGTCTTTCTGCCAACCAGCCGGCTACGGCGCGCGCCATCCAAACCGACCGCACTCAACCGCAGCAAGTCTTTCACGAAAGATCAGAAATTGGAACTACGCATGAAGATGCGTGAGCTGGTTGATACGGAGGAGCGATACGTGCGCAAGGTTGGTGAGCTTGTGCGGCACATCGCCGACGATTTCCGCCAGGGCGCTCAGGAGCGTGACTCCTCGAGCCTCGGCCCCAGTGAAGAGCAGCTAAACATGCTTTTCCCGCGATCCGCTGAACAGATCCTCCAACTGAATACTGCATTTTTGGAGGAAATGCACAAGATCATGGAAGAGACTGAGGATGATGCAGCCCAAGACATGGAGGTTACGACTGTTGGTGGCCGTCTAGGTGTCCCTACAAGACCCAAGGACCCCAGCGGTGCAGTGGCAATGGCACGTTTGTTCCTGGATTGGTTCCCGAGATTCACCGAATGCTACCAGGACTACATCAAAGCCAGTCAGAACTTTCCGTCACTGCTCTCATCGTTCCTGGACCCGGAATCGAGCTTTCGACAACGTGTCGCCCGGACTGGAGAGCAGACATTGCGGTCTTGCTTGATTGAACCTGTGCAGAGGCTTCCTCGCTACAGTTTGCTAATTGATCAAATTGTGACATCGCTGCCTATGACACATCCGGCATTACAATTGATGCTTCGAGCCAGAGACATCATCACCAATATTTGTTCCATGGACGAGCCGTTGCCAGATCGGCCTCATGTTGCCAGTCGATTGCGTAACATGATCGAGTCCTGGCCATTGGAGCTTGAACCTCAAGGAAGGCTTGTCGGAGCTGCTGATTTCGTCGAGCTCACTCCGCCCTTCCAATCAGATGTCAATCAGTCCGAAAGCACGGGCGTCTTCCTCCTCTTCGCAGACTGTGTGGTCATCCTCAAGAAGGTTGGCGGACACATGACGGCGAGAGATCTGACGAAGGAGATTGACAAGCCTTCGGCGGCAGGGCTGTTGATTTCGATGACGAATGCTGCAGGAGGTGAAGCAGCATACGAGTTTGCTTTTACGGGATGGCACAATCTTGCTGATGTTCGGTTCACGGAGTCTGCAGACGGTGCACTCGTGTGGATGACCTCGACCCAGCCCATGAAGGGGGCACACGCTGGTGAGCATCGAATCAGCAAATCTGTCACGAGCCGATGTTTCATTCTGTTCGAGCATATGGAAGGCAAAGCAGCGAAATGGGCCGAGGACATTGTCAAAGCCAGAGTAGAAGCACGATTTTCTGAATCGGAGCGAGAAGATCCCTCTTGGACCTTGCGACACATCAAAATGCTGGATAACAACCTGGGCATCCACGCAGCCGTTTATCAAGAGGGGGCTGACCAACTTGTCGATGGCCGTCGCGAGCCTGCCCCAATCCGCGTGGTTGTTGACCATGAAAGGGGAACTAAGGGTGCGCCTGTGGGACACTACGGCGTGGAAATTGTTATCAACGTTCAAAGCGGTGATCTCAAGCGCGTTTCGATGGAGACAGCGGGACTGCACGGGAAGCAATATCAAGACGATGTGGCAATCGAAGACTTTTTGCCAACATTGTCACGACGAAGTAAGCCAAAATAACCACTGCTGACCGAACTCGCATCTGCTAACCTTCCTGTAGTCATCCAATTACTGAGCACACAGTTCAATACTTCGAATCCTCAGCTCACTGCTTCCATGGTTTCGTATTACTCAAAGATCTTACGAGCTTTACCATTGACCACACGAGCCGAGAAGACGCGATCATTCCTCGCAAGCTCACCAGTGAAGTTGCTCTCGAGTTTCTGGTCCGGCGGCTCGAACAACAACACCCCAGTGGCCGATGCGCAGCCGAAAGCTCATAGATCGACGCCATCCTTGCATCGAAGCAACAGCCAACACTCTATCTTCGGCTCCTTCAGGAGCAGAGATGACCGGATGCCAGCTGACGAGATTCGCCCCGAGAACCCACTTGTCAGACTAGAGCAAACATTCACGGGATACGTTGCAGCATTACAGTCTCGCAAGGGCGCCATAATTGGCCGCATGCTACTCAATCGAACAATGGCCGATGAGCTGGCTGTCAACGACTTGTATAACCGACTGATAGAAAGCCCTTACGATTTCGAAGCTGCCAATGAGCTGAGCACGGAGGCTGTCTTCGTGGCATTTGAGAAGTTCCTCACGATCGCATGGACAGAGCAGATTGGACCGGTTATGACGACCCAAGCTATGGATACTTTGCAGGAACGCGCCAACAAGAAGGTTCCTGGCGACTTTGCAGACTTTGTGAACTATCTGTTTGGCGATATGGCGCCGCAGAATCGCAGGGCTTTCACTGCACTGATCAAGCTTCTGGCGGATCTACTCGACGGATGTGGAAACGATAGCGACCGCGGTGCCCTGACATTGGCGTTTGCAGAGCTCCTGGTGACCGACGGATCCGCGCACAACTACATCAACCTCCTCGACCGACTCGTGGAAGACTGTGATCGTATTTTCGATGAGCCTGGACTGAACCACAGCTTCAACCTAGGCAGCACGGCTTACGAATCGATCAATTCGGCCATTCGTGGAGAAAAGTCTCACACGGGATCCGTTACTTCTAATACCTCATCACTTAGACGAAAATTCGGTCTGGATACTTTGCTCAGACAGAACAGCAAGGATGACAGGCCATCCGTGTGGAGGACTTTGAGCAAGCATAGGAATCCCGCCACTGGCGAGCCTGCAAGCTTGTCTCGAGCTTCTGTCTCGCGAACACGCTCCATCGATGACAACAGCCTGCCCAGGAAACTCACTCGGAGACCAGGCTCGCGGGATCGTCCGCCGATCGCCGGTGCATTTGATGGTGGAACATCCTCGCGACCGGGTAGCTCCCATCGTATGGAATTCCCTCTTGATACTATCGGAGAGCCTGACAATGAGGCTGCACACACCAAGACACCGAAGAAGAAGCGGAGGAGCTCACTGTCAGATCTTAGAAGTCTCATGGCAGCAGCATCTCTTATTGAGCCGGATGCAATCTTGCAACCCCTGCAGATCACGAAGCAGACATCCGAAAAGTTCAACGCCAGTCCCAAGCCGACGCCTCCATCGAAGATACCCATTAGCCCTGGTGCTTCAGCTGGGCTGCGTTCGCCACGTCAGAAGGAGAACCTGGCAGACCCGTTCACGAGCACGAGCGCAAGCACTACGACAGACTTGCCGAAGCCAGTGCCGTCGCCGACCAAGTCCGAATCTCCTACCAAGGGTCATAGGCACTCGAAGACCTTATCGACGTCACAGATCCCCATGCTGAAGCCGAGTGCTCGAACAGGGACATCCGGAGCAGACTCCCCAACACGCTCGGGAGCAAGTCCAACGCGGTCAGGTACTCAGAAGCTCCGCTTGCAGTCACCCCAAAAGCTTCGGGAGAGGCTACAGACAGAGAAGAAGGCGGCTGATGAAGTCGACGCTTCCCTGCGCACTGAATTGTCGAAAATCGGCGAAGAGATGGCCAAGGTGAACAGCGCCAACCTCTCGAACTCACAGAACGTCGATCTGCGCCGTCTCGCGGCATCGGTCAAATCACTCGAAGATAGAGTGCCATCCCTCATCCGTGACATCGAGGCTAAGCAAGCAAACCTGCAAAGCGACATGGATACCACACTCAAGGCGTCAGAAGCGAAGGTGCGCTCGATTGATCAGCTGTACAAGGAGGCGGTAGCAGAGAACGAGCTACTTTATGAGCGCTTCAATGGCGAGCTGGGCAAGATCGTGAAGGCCCTGAAAGGCAAGGGCAAAGACGACAAGGAAGAGCTTATGACGAAGTTGAAGGAGCATGGAGATGAGACTGCGAGGATGAAGAAGGAAAACGCCAGGCTGAAGAGGGAGATGGCTAGCTTGAAAGCTGCACTGAAGGCGACTGAATAAGGTGTGTGACCTTTGCCTGAAGAGGCGAGGGGATGACTTGACGTTGAACGTAAGTCCCAAGGACGCGCGGTGTTTGCATATGAGATATCCGGAAGGGAATATGGCGTCAGGGGTATCACTTGTTATTTTAGGCTTATTATGATGATCGCTCGAATGATGACCATGCTTGCATGAGCTCCCATTATGACTTCCCACTGGACTCCATGTCGCTGTAACTCGAAGCTTGATCCTCCTTGCTATCCTCTACCCAGCACTCGAAGAACAGTGGCCCTGCTTGAACTGAGCGGAGTGGTGTCGTGCTGTCGCCTCCTATTGATGAGCCCTGGCCGGCAGGGTTGTCCTGTGTTGGTGGTTGGAGATCTGGCTGGGCTGGGATCCAAGCTTGAGGATGCTAAACGACGACATTAGTCAGTGTCAAACCAGCATGTCGTATGCATAAGCATTAGAGAGACTCACGCCGATGGGAGCCGGGGCATCATCTCGCAACTCAACGGCGAGTGTGAAGGTACAACCAGGAGGCAACTCAGGTTTACTCTCCGCAGCATACGCAACCCTCCTCAACGCACCCCTCAACGCCTCCTGCACATCCGTCCAATTCACTCCATCCTCTCCCTGCGCCTGCAATCCCCTATCCGCATCATCATCGTCCTCAACTCCCCAGCCTTCCCTCGGAAACAAACCCACATCAAACACCCATCTCTCCAGCACCTTTCCTATCGGTGTATACACCACGAAAACGACCCTTTGAACCTCGCCCTTGCGGAGTCGAACTGCAATTGAGGAGACGGCGTCGTTGACCCAGGCGCAGACCCCGGGGTGGCGAGATTGTGGAATGGGGAGGTTGTAGGCTCGTGTGAGGAGGAAGGTGGCTTTTGGGTAGAGATTGCGATGGTGGAGGAGGGAGTGTATTGTGAGTGTGAGGAAGGTTGTGAATGATGTGAGCAAGCGTGAGGCTTGTGAAGAGGGGACGGCGACCATTTGAGACTCCATGGCGCGTGCGGAGTGGTTTCTGGGATCTTTGGGGCCGGGAGACGTGGTTGGCGTGACGGAGGTGAAGTTCACGATGGAGGGGTTGTCGCGATCATTGCGCGGGGTCACGTGACAGTCGGTGAATGCCACGAGAGCAGGACGTAATGAAAAGGCTATTCTCGACTTTTGGTTGACCAGGACTAGCATATGAACATTAGATGCCGACTTTCTCACCCGTTTTCGGTAGTCGTATGCTCCGAGCTGTAACCGATTACAACTACAACACACAGCAGTGGGTTGTGAGTGGTGTAAGTCAACTCCACGAAAACTCCCCTAATCTGCTAGGTGCCTGCTACAATCAAGTTGAAACAAGGAACCTATACTTTCAATGCCATAAAAAAAAAATCGAGTCCCAAATTACCCCGAGAATGGGTCATGTTCCCTGATTATGCGCTCGGTCAAGGTTGCAGTGAACCAGTGATCGCCGCAGGGTCTTGCATTGACGATCGGATGCCGCTCCGGGAAAAGCCAAAGCTGATGTCATGTGGGACTGATTGAAGGTAACGCATATGAGACTTGTGATACCAAGAGTAAATGAGCTACTTCTGATAACAGGTATGGTATACTAATCCCTGCCTCTCAACACAGCCGGCACAGCACAAATGTCTAGTCGAGCAGCTTCTTCGGGCAAGGATTCGTCTGCATCGGCCTCTCAGTCCTTGTAGTATGCGTAGTAGTCTCAGCAACACTCGTCGTCGGCGCAACCCCAACCGTAATCTCCGCCTCCCCAGCCCCATACTGCCCTTCAATCCCCATCGCCATATTCTGCTGCTCCCCCAGCGGCAGCCCAGCCTCCACCCACGCAGCAAAGTGTCTAGCCGTGTTGATCGTACCGCCAACATGACGCTTGGTTCGGACGGACCAGTACTGCTGGAAGTCTGCGTTGCCGATGATGGAGGGTGCGTTGATGCGCCATTTGGACCATACTTCGTAGGTGGCCCCGTCGGACTCGAAGTATCCGTGGCAGGTTGAGTTGCGGTTGTCGGCTGGGTGGTGGATGCCGGTGTTTTCGATCACGTAGTATTCTGCAAGGGGCTCTTTGGTCCAGCCGTAGAGGCCGAGGTAGGCATTCGCGCTGGGATCTACCTCGAAAGATCCGGAGTAGTTGAAGAGCCTGTACGTCACCTGTCAGCTTACTCATAGTATGTCGATTTGAATACCGGAACATACATCTCTTGACCCTTGTAGCCCTTGCCGACGACAAAGTTTCCGCCAGAGGGGTTGTCCCAGGTTACCGCATACTCACCACCTGAACGTCCATCCCACTCAAAATTGGAGTTGTCATTGCCCCAAAGCTGAGTTGTGAACGGCCCAGGACTTTGCCTTTTCGAGATGCCAGGGCTGTTGATCTCACGGGCGTGAGGACCATAGCTGCTGGGCGCACCAGTCACACTGACAGCAGTGGCAAGGGTAAGAATGACGTGTGAGAGGGTATGCATGGTCACGGTAGTTAAAGAACAAAGACCTTTTGTGAATCGGCAGATATTGGATGAGTCCAAGGTTGCACTGATCGTCGGTGGCTCGAGATGAATTGAAGAAGGCCATCGTTCGGCATACTTATAGATGCGGATCGTACAAGTGATCGTCACTCAACAATTGCTCACATCAGACCTCCTCTCGGAATACACAACTTTCTCCACGATCGAAGAACAGGCCGTGGACTAACAGGTTCTGCATCCTAGCCACGCGGCAGACAAACTCTTGGAACACTAACTCGATTGAAGCCATGTTCTTGCCGATCTCCGAGCGTCTTGAATCCCAAGCAAGCTTCCAAGAACAAATCCACGCGCTGTGACGTTGCCAAATCGTTCCCGTGTCTTCATCGAGGCGCTCGGAGGAGAGCCGGTGCGAATGCCGTTCCGTCAAGAATCGTCGAGCGCCTCGTGTCGGCAAGGCGTCAGCGATGCTGCACGATGAGTTCACCGAATGTTCTGCTTACTCGGCCAATCAACGTCCCTCACCTTCAAGAATTCCAAGAGGCGGAACGAGGGTGGTCAGGGCGGGCAAGGGTCCTGGATGTGGGATGGAAAGGGTTGCATTCTCAGCCGTCCTGCAGGTCATCTCGCCACACGCAAGCGTGAGAATGTTCAGCTCGGGGAAGCAAATGGTAAAGAGCGGCCCTTTCGGCTAGCTGAACAGCACCTGGCTATCAATTCGACATGGCTGTGATTGCAGGAAAATCTTCAGCAACTCCGTTTCTTGCTGGCGAGTGAATTGCCACCAGAAGCCTCACTTGCGATCGACGTGAGAGGCTTGTCTGCAGAAGCAACGAAGTGTATTTGCGATTCGATGAGGGCAATTGAGCCAAAGAGGTCGTTAATTGTCGCTTCTCAGTGAACTGAAGCATGAATTATGCCAACAGGGGTGATCGCCATTCGTTTGAGCCCAACGGCCTTGTTGTCGTGTATACTGATGCGGACAGACGTTGGGTACGGCCGCCGTAGGTGACAGTGTTACCGTCGGTCCAAGGTGAACGCTTCGTGCCGGATCGCTGAGATAAGCTCAAATTAACAGGCAGTTCAATCTATTCGTTAATCAATGATGCGTCATCCTGGCTGCAAGCACCCTCAGCGCCGTCGCAGCAGTAGGAGCAGACCACGGCTGGGTAAAAGGGTCGCTTGACGCTAGAAATCCTCGTGACGAACAGGAAGGCCTTTGTGAAGTCATCGTCAGATTCTCAGCCTACCATGCCGTCATCTTGCACCTTTCTTTCGGTCTTGGCCATCTCGTCTTTGTTCGAGAGCAGGCTATCTGCGTCTCATCGGGATGCATTCTCCGAGCTGTCACTCACGGGACGGTTCGGTTGATCCATGGTTCAGTCGCGTGGCTGCATGTGCGACGTTACAATGCCTCGCCTCGAAAACTGTATCTTGTCGGTTCTGCGTTGCTTCTGGGCAGGGTACGGGCGCTTTGAAGACCACGCTCAGTCATGACGCGATTCTTGGAATTACGGCACCGCTGGATCGGGAGGAGGGCGCGGATTTGGCCAAGCTTTATAAATTGGATATATATGAAGTCTTCCCCACATGGCCACTTACCCTGGCCGATGCTGCGCTCTGGTGTCGATTGTTCTATTTTCGGAAGAGTCTAGGCGAGGACGTGAGTTGGAGGATGGTAGAACTGAAAGCGCCGCTGACGAGTGGCTTGCAGGAGGAAGGCTGCCAGTGCAGACCTGCGCACTAGGGCGCAGAGTGCGAGATCAATGATCATGAGGGATGATGATGCTTGAGGTAAGTTTTGGTGGACATCTGGACTTGATGGCTGCCTGGAAACCCCAGCTTATCTTCCCCCGATGCCTTGTTTCATGTCCCACTGATACAGGCTGGAAGGCGGGTCGAAATATCCCCGATTGCATCGCGAGACTCATGCACAATCTTCGCCTAGGAATTGTTTCTACGAACTCCTGCATCTTGTCTAATTATCAAAGCATTTCTCATTTTCGTAGTTGTCGTGAACATTGGCCTGCCCTCTTGAAGCGGCCGTGCCTTCCCTCAGTTCGTCGGGTGTCGGGTGGAATCCACAAATGCCGCGCTGCTATCTTCCGGCAATCGCGGGCTTCGCGGGCTTCGTGGTGACATCTAGCAAGCACATGTGCATTGCACTCGCCATTGAAGACGAACATGCTGTTCTTGACACCAGATGAATGATGTGACTCAGCGACATCGAAAACCCTTTGGTGCATGGACGCAAGAGACAGCTGGAAACTACGAACCAAGTACCACAGTGTTAATCAAGGATTGAGATCATGAGCCAGGACACAAATCCAGAGGACAAGACAGTCTATCAGCCAATCCATCCCTCTTTACGGGCCAAGCTCGACCCTGAGTACGTCCAATTCCACGACAACGTTCTTTCCTACATCAAGCCGTCAGAACAGCGGTCATGGCATCCTTCTGCTCGTGACGAACCATCGCCATTCGCACAAGCTGCTCAGAAACCAAGTGCTATCGGCTCACAGGCTGATCACGACGCGGGAGACTTCCAGGTCCGCGTGTTCACGCCTCGGGGCCCGCCACCGACTGGAGAAGGATGGCCGGTGTTGGTTTGGTTCCATGGCGGTGGTTTTGTCATGGGGGGTTTGGACAGCGAGAATGGTTTCCTTACCCATGTTTGTCGCTGTGAGTCTCTCCTCTGCCGAGGACACATACATGGCTGTGTCGTGATCTTGATTTAGTCTTGTATCTCCAGGCTGACAATGTCTGCTGTAGACGTCAGGTGTATCGTCGCGTCGGTCAATTACCGCCACGCTCCCGAGTTCAGGCACCCGGCAGCCTTCACAGACGGCTACAACGGACTGCTCTGGGTCATCAAGCACAGCACGGAGCTCTTCATTGACCGGAAGTTGATTGCTATCGGAGGTCTTTCAGCGTATGTTAATGCCCAAGCCACAAAACACGGGACAGCCACCCCATTCTGGACCTTCGGCTAATCGTCCCACGAGCAGTGGCGGCTGCATCGCCGCAACAACTACACTGAGAGCTATTGAAGAAGACTACCCAATCGATGCTCAGATCCTTATCTGTCCCGTCCTCAACAACACAGCAACAGTCGAAGGCCAGTGGGCAGAGTCTCAGTTCTCCCCCTGGTTGACGCCATCGAGGATGACATGGTATCGCGACCTGTACTTCCCCTCCGCATCGGAACCATGGGAATGGCATGCGTCCCCAGTGTATGCACCTGCGAAGATCATGGCGCAGTGTCCACCTACGTTTCTAGCGATCGCCGAATGTGACCTTTTGGCCCCAGAGGCTGAAGAGTATGCCGATTCGCTCGCTTCACAGGGTGTGAGTGTAGACAAAAGGGTCTATACTGGAGGCACACATTCGCTTCTTGTCCTGGCAGGGTACGTATCACCTTGTGACCTTCGTTACGCACGAACTGACACAATGTTGTTAGCATTCACAAGCTGAGCCAGCAGCTTGTCCATGATGCATGCGGTGCTCTCGCGAAGGCTTTTGGCTGCGACTATGATCCACGTGAATCCCCTATATTAGGGGTCGATTCGTGACGAGTTCAAGTAGCGGGGGCAGGCTTCGAACGACGGACTGGGCGGAGAACAGTCGTAATAGGTCTAATTGAGGCTGCGAAGGGGATAGACGGTTGGACACAGCTTTCATATTCACATATCCATGCCGCAAAATATGCCATGAACACTGATCATGAGAGAGAGAAAATTAGATCTGTTGCATATGCCATATTCGATCCGAAAGGGCGAGCATGATCCGGACTTTTATCTCATGGGCCAGCTTAATGAAGAATGAAGTGCACATATACATCAAGAAGCCTGGACTTGTATGGTCTTCCCCTTCTCGGCGCGCCGTAACCTCCATCGCTTCCCGACCTTCATCTCCAGATACACAGGGATCAGCTGTAACGCACAAATACCGCCAAGCATGGTGTATGTCCAACCATGACCTAGCCTTTGTGTGGATTTGTCGATGAGAGAGACGAGAAGAGCTGCCAGAGAACAGCGAACAAGATTGGTCTGAGAGAAACGATTGGATTAGTTGATGATGAGTTTTCACAAGTGGGATCTGGATCTTGACTTACACAGGCTATGGCTCCTGAGCTTTGGTCTCTGATGATGTCGATCATGAGGGTCATCGTTGAGTTTAGGATTGCGATAGACGTCCAGCCCACTGTTCATCACGTTAGAAATATATCGAAAAAAACAGCGGTAGGATTGGGAGACTTACACGCAACCTGTAGCACCAAAGGACCGGCGAGACTGGCGCCAGCCTGGATACACCATCCCCAGCCCACAGTACAGGCCACAAATACAACAAGTAGTACAGGAACAAGACGCAACCTAGCGTACTCAATCGGAAAGTTCGCATCATCCTTCTCATCAATATTTGCAGATCCATCAGTCTCCTGTGATGCGGCAAGTGACTTCTTGATCTTTGCGAAATCGAGGTCAAGTAGCTTGCCCGTCACCGTGGATCCGAGAAGCATGCCTAGCCCTGTGGATAGGTAGCATAATCCGATCATGGTTTCTGAGAGATATGGATAGTGAGATGCGAAAGTGCTTGAGATTGTTGACATGATTGTGTAATTTACTGCATAGACTATGCCAGTAAATGTTAGGGTGAGGATGATGTCTGGGTAGATGAGTAGCCGGAAGGGGTTTGTGCGTAGTTTGGTCTTTGCTACAGCGCTGGAGTCCGCGTTCAAAGTACTTGGAAGCTCTTCGTGGGGCTTCTCGGATCTGTGCGTATTGAGTCGTCCGCTGATCAGTGGCAGGATAGGTCGATGTATACGATGCGGCGGCCTTAAGCTTCCATTGCCGACCATTCCACGCATTGTTTCCGGCAGTAGAAGTAGAATCATGCCGAAACAGACGGCTGAAAAAATCGTGAGGAACCAAAATATACTCCTCCACCCTAGATGCTCAGATAGAACACCACCAACAGCCGGGCCGAGACACGGCGCCAGCATAGGACCGAGGTTGAACATGCCAAAGAACCCTCCCCTTTCCTCGACAGATGCAATATCACCAATCACACCAGCTCCCAGAGCGATGGTACTAGCACATCCGCCAGCCTGCAAAGCTCTCAAAAGCAAAAGCAACCAAAAGCTCGTCACCGGACAAAGAGCAAGGCCAAGACTCGAACCAATCAAGATCGTCAGGCAAAGCAAGAATATCGGACGTCTACCGAAACGATCTGAGAGTGGTCCCCAAAGCATTGGTGAACATCCTTGCATGGCGAGGTAGATTGTGACTGTGAGGTTCATGTCCTCAATGGATCGGTTGAAGGCGCTCGCTAAGGATGGGATTGCTGGGAAGTAGATGTTGGCCGGGAGGGGGCTGAACAGGCCTGCTACACCGGCGATGGTGACCAGTGCCCATTTCTCGTGGCGGTTGTAGACGCTGTAGAGCTTAGCTGGTTGAGTTGCTGGAGTAGAAACGGCATTGCTGTGACCTTCTTGCGGCTGCTCGATGCCCCGTGAAGATATCGTCTTCACCTCCATCTTGTTCATTGTGGCTGGTATTTGCGACAGTGTTCATGGTAAACCTCTCCCATTGCGCGACGGTTGGCCTAGTTTGTGATCGTGGACTAAGACCCGATTGGACTGTGGGTTCGCAGCTCCCGCCGTGTAAGAGAACATCGTGGAATTCGTTCAACACCGAAGCAGCTATGCAACTGCACCACGAACAATACCGCAAAGGCTTGCCGGCCGGTTTCGCAATCCTCAATTCGTGATTGCCTATTTCAGACACCATCAGACGTTAGATCCTTGACTAACACGAGTAGTGCGTGGATCCCAAGATAAGGCACGGAGTGGCCCACTGGAACCCATCGTCTTATCATCTGCCCTCCCGGTCATTAACCCCGGCAAAAGAAGAAGGCCCAGCTCTACTCTTGCCAGCCGGATTTCATACTGACAGTCAATTGGAAGTCGAAGAACATTGGCCATATTTTCCAATGTCCTCGGCTGAGCCTGTAGCCGTAATGGCGGTCACGACTCCGGCAAAGACTTACACGCGAGCGTCCAGAGCCTGCCGGCGATGCAGACGATTGAGAACGAAATGCACAACCGAGGGTCAACACACCTCATGTGTACCATGCCGGCAAGCAGATGCAGAATGTGTTTTCACGCGCCGCGGTGAAGTGGATTTTGATCGCATGTTCCGGCAGCGTCCTGTACGTCGGGATGGTGGTACTGGGTCGACATCACCGAGCCAGTCGCATGTGCCACTGATGCAACAGCAATCTGATGAGGGCATCGCGACATCTGTGAATGAATTACATGGCAATGCTTCGACAACTGCAATATCTGTCTCGTCATGTATCGAGTCAACTTTGGTACAACAGCCTTCAACCCCTCGACCCCATCTAGGATGGGAGGCTCTCCCCCCATTCGAAGAAGTTCTACAAGGTGTTGAAACAATGACAACCTCCTTCTTCCAACTTGGCTTCCTCCCCAAAGCGCTATTCTTCGAGAAACTTCACAAAGACAGGAACTCAGTCAGCGTCTTTCTCCTCCTAAGTATCCTCGGCATCTCAGCCCGCTTCACCCCGTCCCTGGTCCGTCGATACAAAGGCGGCACAAATGCCACGCGAGCATTCCTCGATCGGGCAACTTCGCTGGTTCAGGAACAGATGTTTTCGCCTTCTTTGGAGGCGATTCAGGGATTCTTCCTTATGAGTATCGCGGAGTGGGGAAATGGTGATAAACATCGTGGATTGGTGTATATGGGTATTGCTGTGAGACTTGCTGGGATACGCAGGCTCCATCGTGAGGAGACTTATACGCTATCCAGTGGTGCATCGAGAGAAGAGATTGTGTACTCGGAGGAAGCTCGTCGGACATTTTGGATGCTTGAGACGTTCGAGAACCTGCATTCAGGTTCCGATTCACCAGTCGCATTCTCCTACTCAGATATCACTGTTCTTTTGCCATGCCATGAGCATGAGTTCACGTTCGGCACCGAACCGTCAGTACGTGCAGCTCTAGCTGGGACTCCTCCAGCTATCAAAGATCCCAGTCTGGTCATATTACCGTCACGATCGTTCTTCGCCATCCTCCTACAGACTCATAATCTCTGGGGCAAGGTAGCAAGGCTCGTCAGCGCAGATGCCGGCGTCGCCAGCTCTCGCTCGGAATCGAGGATCACCGCAGCAGAGTACGATCAAATATCTCGCGAGCTTGATGCCTTCGCTGCGAACCTCCCCGTCCAGTATCACTGGTCAGACTGGAATCTACGCGGCTTTAGAGTTGAGGGTTTGGACTTGGCTTATTTCTCGGCTGTGATGGTGCTAGGACTGAGTAAGACCATACTCAGGCGAAGCTATCTACACGACATCCTCGTCAATCCACGCCAGAACGACGCTGCCGACGAGCCAATTCTTGTCGAAGCTTGGCCAAGGGTCGCAGCCGAACTTTTCGAGGAGATGCTCAAGTTAAATGAGCAGATCCGCGCTTTCTTCGGCTACCGCTCCGTCGACCAAGGCTATCCAGCTCTCATCGTCTTCAGCGTGTACGTCTGCGGCTCCTTAGCGAACCATCTCCGACTTCAACCTAGGCTGTGTCCGAAGCTGGCCCCTCAAGCTGTTGAGATCCTGCAGTACTCCATCAAGGGCCTTGATAAGCTCCAGAGTGCCTGGCCCCTGGCTCGGCGTTGGTATCAAGCTCTTTGCAGTGCAAGCGAGCGATCATCATCTTCTGTCAGTGAGTCGTCGAGTGATCACGTGGCGCCAATGACACCTGTCTCTCACGATATGGACATGCCGCTAGCCTACGATGTGCAGTTTAACGACCCTTTCCCTACCGATGCGATGTTCACAGTCTTCGAGACCTATCTGGGCAGTGACTTTATAGATGTCGAGACCAGCGATCTGTTTTGATTTCACATATGTACCATAGATAGGGACCCTGACTAAATTTATATACGTATTTATGAGTCTGTTACTTCCACCCTAGTGCAACCTTGTCCAAAGCCTCCTGTAATGAGACGACATCTGCATACTTGGCATCAAGATCAAATAAATTTGCCTTCTGTATAGCCTCCGAGCGATCGCCACAGGCTTCTCCAACAACCTGTCGCATCGCATCGTGTTAGTCTTCTCCTTCAAACTCGATCAACGCTGCATAGGGGATGCTGGCTGACTCACCATAGGCCGGAAGCCGTGCTGCATGGCATCAAGAGTCGTGGCCCTCACACAGCCGGACGTGCTAACACCGCATATCACCAGGGTATCAATTTTGAGCACCTGAAGCGAATCGTCAGAATAATGCAACAGTGAGCGTCTGGAAGACAACTTACTTGCAGCTCCGTCGCTAGGGAAGTCCCGAAGAAAGCGCTGGCGTACTTCTTCACAACCTTCGTCTCCTCCACCCTCGGCACAATTCCCTCAACATGATCCGCCAATCCCCTCGGATCACCCTTCTGCCACACATTCAACACTTTCGACTTCTTCCAAAACAGTCCTGCATCCGCCATCTCTGGGTGTGTATACTCAACTTCTGACCACACCACAGGAATCCCCGACGATCTTGCGGTCGTCAAAAGCTGACGGATAGCCTCTGGCACGACTACTGCCTCTGGATTATCTAATAACGACAATGGCGAACCTTCTGACCAGTAAGCTTTGCAAACATCGATGATCAGGAGTGCTGGGCGAGATCCCCAGCCCATGCGATTGGCGAAGCCGGATTTGCTGTATGAGTCTGATGAGGGGTGGCTGACAGCCATTGTTGAGAAGCGAAGCCTGCTTGTTGACAGTAATGAGAGAAGAATACTTCAAGCCTCATTGAGATTCGACAGCCCAGCAACCAAAGATACTAATATGAGATGAGGCTGAGTTGGGGGATGAAAGGAGCGTGTGGAATCGTTGACCACTGCTTATCACGATCCCGGCTGCAAGCGCCGCTTTGGTGCCGGATTGTGGGGATTGCATTAACACGACGGCACAAAGACTAGCCGGCATCTGCCTCGCGCATCAATTCGATAATTGTATTTGTCAGTGTGTTTGGGTCAATTGGTTCTTCCTGACAACTGCGCCGTGTGAGCATCAAATTTAAGGAAATCTTTCGACCGAGGCCAGGATCTGCCTTAGACGTTTGCTTCCCGCTGGTGCAGCTTCATGTACGCAAGGCAAACAAGGGCGGGTAACATAATTACGCAAAAGGTGATACGTAATGTGACATTCAGTATCCTAGCCAAGGGTGAAAATTATTGTTTGAGTTCTTTCACATCTCATCTCTATTACGCCCGAAGCGGTACTCTATACATGCATCAACAACTCCTTCGCCCTGGCTGAACGTGGTGTAAATGAGCACCCGAAGCTATCTGGTACACCACTCAATCCATTGGAGAACTTGACCTCCGGAGGAATCGGCTTCCCATCCTCGTCCGTCGGGCATGAAATATCCATGGTTGCTAGTAGCGTAGCCATGATGATATATACGCCAGCCAGAGCAAAGTACTGACCAGGGCACACCCTCCTGCCGAAGCCAAATGGCCCATCCGGCAAAGGTTCGTCTCTACCATTCTCCGACGCTGGGAGATACCGCTCGGGAGAAAAGCTGTCGGGCGAAGAGTAGACCTTCTCATCCCGGGACATGGCCCACGCATTAGCATAGACAACAGACCCAGAAGGGATATGATACCCGTTGTAGATATCGTCGGCCAGGGTAGCATGGGGCACGCCCAGCGGAGACAGCGGCATCCATCGAGTGGCTTCCAGGATGATACAATCGAGCCATTTCAACTTCGACCTGTCTTCAAAGGTAGGCAGGCGAGCCAAGTCTCCGTTCTCGTCCAGACCGATGACCGCTTCGATCTCAGACCTGGCCCTAGCCCGAATGTCAGGGTGCAGGATGAGGTTGAGAATGCAGACAATGATGGTTGACCACGTTGTGTTTCCTCCGGCGATCGAGATAGCTCCTGCAGCACCCTTAATGTCCTCGATTGAGCACTCATTTGCCTTGCCCACCTTTTCGTTCGCTAGATAACGACTGAAGTGCGTGTTGACGAATGAAGGTTGCGTCATAGCTGAGGTGCGAATCGAGGGCTCGACAGCAGCCCACGGGGCATCGTGTAGTTGCTGAATAGATGGTTTGGTACGACGAGCGTGCTCAAGCGGCTGTAAGTGCCTGTTGAGTCTGGCCAAGAACGTCGGGAGAAATTGAAGAGACGGGAAGAAGTCAATGAGGCTGCCGGCGGGTACACCTCCCTGTCCTGTCGCCTCTTCGACCTTCAAAGCCATCTTCACAAATGGGTCGTCCTTCTCCTGTACATCGATACCGAAGCCAACTCGCAGAACGGAAGCTTGGGAAAATTGACGCAGGAGCATCTCCCAATTGGACGGGTTTTCCATGATAGCTTTGGCAGCTCTGACAGCTTCTTCCTCCTGAATCGGACGATAGGATTTACAAGCAGTCTGAGTGAATGACTGCTGCAGAAGTTTCCGGTGCAATTTGAACTTTGGTGACCATCGTAGAAACGTCAGGGTGACGCCCCAGCCCATGACCTCGAACAGGACGAAGCGAGGGCGGTCGGCGTAATTCGCGCCTCGTTTGTCGAGCAGTTGCCGAGCGGCCTGAACGCTATTGAGAACGATGATTGACCTGCCGAGGACATTGAAGTGAAGAATGTCCGAGTCGTATTGCTTTCCCCATCTTGTGTAGTCATACTCGGGATGATCAACAGGGATAACGCGGAGATGCCCAAGCAATGGCTCAGCCGGTGGTCCCGGTGGTAGAGGTAAGCCATTTGGCTTCTGCAATTTCCTATAGCATAGAACAGCAACAGCGACGACGGCCGCAATGATGGCCATGTAAGGCCTAGCTACATCAAAGAGCATTGTGATTGCGGCGATGATCGAAGTCCTTGAAAGTGATGCAGGTCGTGCCGTCTTGGGGGAGATATCGAAGTGTTACGTGATCGGACAGGATTGCAGAGTCCGCGCGTAAACGCCAAGGAAGCTTTCTCAAGGATAAGTGATCTTGCCGAGACAACAAGCGACATACATGATTGCAGTCTGACAGCGAATGATGAGCATTATCACCAGAGGTGAATCAGCAATGCGTGATAGGTGCTTGAGATAGCTGGTAAGCCGGGAAGATGAGGTGACTATGGATGGCGCCGGTCGGGATTGGAAAGAGCACCGCGATGGCTCCGCTTCTGCCTGCCGCTCCGGCAAGACAAGCGAATCATCAGTGCTGATAGTGGACTGATAGCGTGCATTGCCGCTAAACTGCCGAAAATTAGAGGCTGCTTTATCGCCGTTATCCACTGTCGCTTTCATCTTGGTCCAGATCAGTTCATCCACTTCCCCAGTGCCGGCGGTGGTCATCAGAGAAGCTTAGACACCGGCAACACGACATGCCATCGTCACACAGTGCCATTCAAGAACATGTAGCTTCAACCTTCGTGCCCGCCAAGGCACTTCAGTCTCACATCTTCTCTTTCATCCCCTTCCTCATGCTTTCTTATCCGTACCATCACTGATACCCGAGCACAATGCCTTCCGTCCTCCCTCAAGCCAACATGCTCGGCGGTCTCGGTGCCAGCGCCAGCGCCACAGGGCCAGTCGTCTCGTCACCAACAACAGCCGATCCTTATGTCTACCAAAATGGCTTTGGCAATAGATTCACGACTGAAGCATTGCCAAATGTTCTTCCATACGGATGCAACACTCCTCAGAACCTCAAGTACGACTTGATCTCTGAGCAGCTCAATGGTACTCCCTTTGTGTCTGCAAGAGCTTCGCTATTACACGCCTGGTTCTATCGCATTCAACCATCAGTTGTACACGGCCATCTCACAGACTTGCCTCAAAATCCCGATCTTCAAGCAGTCTTCTCAAAGTCCAATCCCGAGATTCGCTTCTCGCCACAGGACAGAGGATGGGACCCTTTCCCGATTTCGGATGCCGAAGAAGGCGTTGACTTCATCAGTGGCATGAAGACAATCAGCGGACATGGCGACCCGACCACCAAAGATGGGCTCGCTGTTCATGTCTTCACAGCGAATTGCGACATGCAGAACCGCGCTTTCTGTAACAACGATGGCGACATGCTTATCCTGCCACAACAAGGACGACTGGACATCCAGACGGAGTTCGGACGTTTGATGGTTCGGCCTGGAGAGATTTTTGTCATCCAAGCCGGCATGAGGTTTACGGTCAAGCTTCCTGATGGCCCTGCTCGAGGCTACATCCAGGAGGTCTACGGCAGTCATTACGAGCTTCCCGAGCTTGGCCCCATGGGCTCCAATGGCATGGCTCTGCCTCGCGACTTCGAGTACCCTGTCGCAAGCTTTGACATTGACCAATCAAAGTGGCAAGTCGTCGTCAAGCTAGCCGGAGAGCTGTTCAGTTACGAACAAAACCACACGCCTTATGATGTGGTCGCTTGGCACGGAAACTATGCACCTTACAAGTACGCAATGGAGAAGTTCATCAACACAGCCACAGTAGATCGCGATCAGAGTGATCCGTCTGTCTACTGTGTGCTCACGGCCAAGTCGAAGCTGCCCGGAATAGCGTTAAGCGAATTCCTCGTCTTCACGCCGAAATGGAGTGTCACAAGAGACACTTTCCGACCACCATACTATCATCGCAATGTCGCAACAGAGATCATGGGTGTCATTTACGGCACATGGGGAGGCTCTTCAACTCAATTAAGTCCTGGTGGCCTGACCTACGAGCCGAGTTACATGCCACATGGCGAAACATACGACAGATGGAAGGAGGCGACAAGCGCTGATCTGCAGCCAGCAAGAGTCGGAGAGGGCACGATGGGCTTCATGATGCATATCTCAGGTCACTGTTCTCTCACGAAGTACGCGCTTGAGAGGACAGGCTGCTTACAGCCTCTGCAGGAGGGCATGTGGGACGATTTCAAGCCAGGCATGCTCAACCATTTAGACCAGATTCAGGCAGACCTCGCTAAAGCAGATCTTCCTGGACTTTCGACAGCGCCGAAGCGATGACGTATATATCTACCAATATTTGACAAGTTCTTGCACATTCTGAGATGTAAGGCATATGTTACACTGTTTCCCACCGCAGAGTGCTGAGCTATGTGTGAGGGTGTCTTGACGCCCAGATTGACCGGATAGCAATACATCTTCATTCGGCGCGTGATGGCGAAAATTACACATTAGTTTCGGCGCCCTTCAGTCTACCGGGAACACAATACCAGTTGCCTAGAGGCCAGGCGTTATCATGGCCGGGAGTCTCGGTCTCCTTCGATAGAGCTTCACGCTAAAAACTGCCGGCCGGCGCAGCTATCAATCCTTATCTCTTCGACTTCCCCGGCTATCGCTTTTCGCCCGCAAAACCACCTTTATCTATACTTCACTGCCAAGCCCTCAGATCCCTGAATCCGGGGGAATGGTCAGCCCCGGTCGTGGATTAACTTTCCTATCTGGCCTGACAAAGTTGACAAATGCCAGGGTCAGCAACATCCCAGACTCTATAAGACGGCTGGTCTGAGTCGCCTCTACCCACCTGTTGTGATGCACGAGAATCATACAAACTTTACCTTTGATAAAGTGTGATTGAATATGGACAAGTCTGAGAAGAACATCTCGCTCTCTAGAGATGCGCCTGTGGATGTCAGTGAGGCTGAGTCTCAAAGCCTGAGTCGGAGAGATGTCTGGCTCAATAGGTTCAAGCGATGGGGTGTTGAGACTCGAGGCACTACGCCTGTTCCTCTTGAGGAAAGGGTTGATACTCGGTTCATCAACGTCTTCTTTGTGTGGTTCACTATGAGCACTAATCTGCTGCCGTGAGTATACTCCCACGTCGAGTAAGAACACGAATCGAGATATGCTAACAAGACATTGATACATAGAATCATCACCGGTATGGTCGGAACACTTGTGTTCGGCCTCTCCTTGAAAGCATGCTCTCTCCTCATCCTGTTCTTCAGTATGCTGTGCACCATCTTCCCAGCCTACTTCAGCACTTTCGGCTCCCGAACTGGTTTACGTCAAATGCTGCACTCTCGTTTCACTTTCGGGTACGTCCATCTTCTTTAATCTGAAAGCATTCCTGGTCTAACATACAGTTCGCAGATACTATTTGATCTCGATCGTCGTCATCCTCAACCTATGCACAATCGCCGGCTTCGGCGTCATCGATTGTGTCCTCGGCGGCTCGACCCTGTCCGCCGTCTCGGATGGAAACATCGACAGCAGTGCAGGAATCGTCATCATTGCTATCATCGCCATGGTGGTTTCTTTTGGAGGTTACAAGTTCCTACATCAGTATGAACGGTACTCGTGGATCTTTGCCCTGTTGTCTATCATTATCGCTACCGGCGTTGGTGGCAAGCATTTGAGCAATCAGGCTGAGAGACCAGCGCCAGAGATTGCCACGATTGTTAGCTTTGGGGGTGTCGTAGCGGGTTTCCTGATTCCCTGGGCTGTAAGTGTCCCATGTATACACTCGCTTGGAGTATTGTACTAACAGCTTGAAGGCAATGGCTGCGGACTTCTCGGTCTACTGTGCACCTCACGTATCGACATGGCGCATCTTCGCATACACATACGCCGGCTTGTTCTTCCCGACCGTTCCTCTCATGGTTCTCGGTGCAGCCATCGGTGGCGCTACACCCAACATCGAATCCTGGTCTGAAGGCTATGACAGGTTCATCGTAGGCGGCGTCCTACAAGCAATGCTTCTCCCAGCAGGAGGCTTCGGTCGTTTTGTAGCGGTCCTCCTCTCCCTCTCCGTCGTCGGCAATCTTTCGGCCGCCATGTACTCCATCTCCCTGAACTTCCAGCTCTTGGTTCCCATCTTCGGCAGAGTGCCACGTAACCTCTTCGCCATCGTCTACACCTGCGTCGCGATCCCCGTCGCCATCTCAGCTGCAAAGTCCTTCTTCTCTAGTTTGGAGAACTTCATCTATTTTATTGCTTATTGGTCAGCGGGGTATGTGGCTGTTGTTGGCACTGAGCACTTTGTCTTCCGTAAGGCGGATTGTTCGAAGTACATTCCTGAACACTGGGATCAAGCAAGCAAGTTGCCGACTGGGCTTGCGGCTATTGGCGCAATGGGTATCTCGTTCGGTCTGGCTGTTCCGTGCATGTCGCAGGTCTGGTATACTGGTCCCATTGCCAAGGTTACGGGTGACATTGGGTTCGAAGTAGAATTGGTACTGGCTTGCTTACTCTATATGCCCCTGCGCTGGGTTGAGTTGAAGTTCAGACCCGTCTGAGCACGGAGCACTTAAGCCATCTGGGCGGTGTTCCGACCAAGCTTCTTATTCCAGTCTTTTATTTGCAGACAAGATAGCGCTATGTACTGTTTTAGCCCACTTGCTGATTCTTTCACATTCTCATTCTCATTCGGCTGCATCCTTCATGCTCTCGACGCACCTGCTTGTAACTAAACTTGCGGCCTGACGAACAATTAAATTGCATCATTTCTGCTGAGGAATTGAGTTTACGCCCTATAGAAGCCCCCGATGCCTATGTCGACGAGCTCGTTGCTCCCGCTATAGCCTAGTTCTGTAAGCCTCGGCGGCAATCTTGCAACGTTATTCTATTGCAAGCTGAGATCGCTCTTCCTTCTATAATTAGCTTTCACTTCTCAGCCTTTGCGTCGCTTAGGAAAAAGTACTGACAGAACAGCACGATGATTTCCCGAATAGAAGACGCAGGTTTAGTAGCATGCATAAATATAGAAGATGGAAAGGAGGGGCGCGTACTGACCACAACATATGTGACCTAAATATAGAGGCGCAACTAATACCCGACAGACAAGCTGAAGACAACAGCTAGCATTTTCGTCGCAGAGATGCCTCCATTGGTCTAGCGATTTATACGCGCCGCAACGGGCTAATCATCTCGCCGTCTTATTCTGTTCAGCTGCAACTCTTAACATAACTGTTCACCAGGGCGACAATAAATGTATAAAAGACAGGATGTTAGCTGTGCAATTCACCCCAATCAGCAAAATATTCACAGACATCTCATTTCAACCAACTAAATCATCGTTCACGAGTACCCCTCCTATTAAACTCTGATTACAAGCAAGATGCAACTCAAAGCCCTCATCATCCTCCCTCTCGCACTTCTCACTGCCTCGGCCGCCCCCAATAACATCCCCGCCACGGATCGAAACATCGAAGCGCGGGCCTGGAGCTTCTACGCCGGCGGTGGTGCCTGTCTCACGGGCTGGAACGGGCAGTGCAACTTTTACTGCAAGGACAATATCCGCACTCAGAAGGAGTATCAGTCTTGCGTATTGACCAAGTCTGAGATTGCGAGGTTTGGGTGCGTGTGGGGATGGAGCAGGTGCAAGTGTTCTTGCGCTTGAGATGGAAGCGAGAATTAGTCCTTTAAGATGGTGCTTTGGTTTGGTTATCTACTAGGTGCAATACAACAATTAAACATCATCCGACTTTCCACATTGGTATACCTTTTGCGAGATTTCAAGCATAACGGCTACTGCTTAAGCATGTACCGCGGTTGTACATATGATCAATAGACCTCCTCATTCATTTAATTGAACAGTCAGTTCAAAGCAGGCCTCTTATATGCTTGCAATGACAAGTTCTCTAAGGCAGAGATTGATCTCCAGTCTTGTAACTTCTCAATGGCTAGCCTCTATCTCATTCATGACCCGGAGAAGGGAAGGATGGAACTCTTCCCAAGCTGCAACCAAACCCCTGTTACGGCTCAGATCCCTGCCCGCCCCAAAATCAATAGCCATTCCGTCGAGATCCGTCACTTTACCGCCCAACTCCGTGAAGATAAGTTGTGTCCCTGCATGATCCCAGATATGCATTCGTGACATCGGACCCGACGGCACCCAGAACTGAGCACTGCCGTCGCCGATGATGAGAGCAGCATAACGGATGTGCGAGGACCACAGCTCGATCCCGGGGAACTTGACGTTGAAGTGCGCAGCTAGCTCGGCCACGGTGTCGTGACGGGTGACGGGGCAGGCGGTCGAGCCTACGATCTTGAGGCTGCTTGCTTGCTTTCTTGATATGATGTTGGTAAGTGAGATTGGCTCGCCGAGACCTTGATTTGTCATGGCGCGGAGGGTAGAGCCTTGTCCGCGTACTGCTGAGAGTAGGACTCCGAAGCTCTTCTCGTCAACGTCAGTTTCTGAGACTCGAGTTGTGTCGGCACCGATGTTGGGACAGCCAAGCACTCCTACAACCTCTTTACCTTCCTCAACCAGCGAAAGTGATACTCCATACTGCTGTCCTCTGAGAAAAGTAGCAGTCCCATCAACAGGATCAATGACCCAAAACCGCCCCTGCTCTCCTCCCTCCCCCAATCCTCCCAAGTCAATCCAGCCCAGTAGCTCATCCACAGAACTGGGTCTCGGAACCTCTGGCCAAGACCTTGACAATCTCGACGATTCAGCGACTGATATGACCAAGTCGTACACCTTGCCGCATAGTGACTCATCTGCTCTCAAGGCCGCTGAGGTCTCTTCACCCAGGAAGGAGTCGTCGGGGAAGACTTCATGTAAAATACCAATCAGAATAGCCTGGGCGGCGAAGTCGGCGATGGTGACGGGGGATTTGTCGTCTTTTTCGATTTCTTTAACTGTTGATTGTACTTGTTTGGTCAGGATCGAGGCTTGTAAGACGGCTACTTCTGCGACTTGCTGCTCAAGCTTGTGGCTGTTTCGCGACGACATTGTATGCTCTTCTTTGCGCAGTGATAGCCGGCCACTTAAAGACCCAGTATTGTGATCAAATGGCGATCTGGTGTCGAATTGTACGAATAGACCTTTCTTGAACGAGTAGTTGAAGCACGTGTGCATCAACACACATGATGAATATCCTTCGTAGCACTATATAACAGTTAACTATATGAGTAAGTCGACCCTAAATAGGGCAGTCTTACCATTGTCATTTCCAGCCGAGAAGATACAGCTTTGCTTTTCAAGACACTAATGCTCCATACGCGCTATTCCCGTTTCCATCGACAACACTGGCGGCCCTCCGTCCAAGGCAGCTCGGCTAAAGTGGATATCGAGTTATCATAGAAGTGAAGGCGAGTTGGATCATGGCCTGAATGGTTCAATAGGCCGATCTAAGATCCACGATAGCCGATGAGAGCGAAGGTGCCGGGAAATAGTGCAACCAAGTGGGAATGCTCAATTGCAAGATGAATCCTCAGGTATCTTCCACTGATGCGAAAGGCGAAGGAGTAGTTGCTTCAACGGATCTCACAATGCGATAGCCGAGGCAAGCAAGTATAGACTAGGTCCAGTACTTTAGACTTCAATCTTTTCAGCAGGACATACAAGCAAAGCAGCTTGAGGGAGGGCCATTGTCAATTAGTCGATCAATCGTCGATCTTCTTCCGTACGACACCCGTCGACTTCAACCTCAACACCACGAGCCATGCAGAACAATCTACGAACTACACCTCAAACGTGCCGTGTGGCCGGCCACCGCGGCTACAGTTCTGCAGCTCCCGAAAACACACTCAGCGCATTCCGCAAGGCCCGTCAAGTCGGCGGCCCTGGCGTCACCTGCGAGACCGATCTGGCATTGACAAAAGACGGCCGGCTCGTTCTGATCCACGACGAGACGGTTGACCGCACAACAGATGGACATGGTGTCGTGCGGTACATGGACTACGCCGATGTCGCTAAATTGGATGCTGGTGGCTGGTTCAGCGAGGAGTTCGCAGGCGAGCGGATCCCTCTCCTTCGAGATGCTCTAGAGTTGGGATTGGAGCTCGACATCATCTATCAGGTTGAGCTGAAGATCTACGATCGCAACGAGGACATTTTCACCGCGCTACGACAATTGATCGACGACCTTAATTGCGCACACATTATGCAATTCTCGTCGTTTGACTTTGTCCAATTACGAGAAGTCAAGAAGGTCATTCCCGAAGTCCCGACCGTAGCCATCTCACACTCACGGTTGATCGACCCGGCTGCTGTGGCCCGCGAAGCAAACGTCGACGCCGTCAATCTCGAAATCCAGCATTTCCCGAGAGGCGAGGCGTATCAGATCCACGACGGCGGGTTTGCTTGCTTCTTGCATGTTCCTGCGCCGGCTCGCCTGGCTCCAATGAAGGCTTATGGCGTGGATGTTGAGGCGCAGGCTGTGGAATGGGTGAGGCAGGGGTTACTGGATCAGTTGATTAGTGATGATGTTGAGCAGGTAGTCAGGATCATCAATAAGGCATGGTCATAACGAGGTGGTAGGATGATGCGTACGACTCTCCTTGATTACTTTAATAATAGACTTTAATAAAGATGAGCCCGCACTCTTCTTACTCCTAGTATCTAAAGTAATTCCTCCACGCAACTGTTGTTTTATTGCTCTAGCGAGCGAGTTCCCCGAGAACATTCCTTAACCTGGCTTCTGAAGATCTGGCAAAGATCAATCTACCACGTGGGCCGTAAAAGTAGATTTACTGGGGAAACGGACATACTAAACAGAGTGGTGCTTGTAGAGAGTAGAAAAGTGGTGTGGACTCTGTGGAGGAGGATTCAATTGTCTGGGGTCTGCTAGTCTGTTCGAGTAACTAAAACCACTACACCACCTAACCTTTCATCATTAAGGTACTGCTCATTACGTCTACGTCGGTGCTACACCGCTGCCTTTCCAATTTCTTCACAAATCTAGGCCTTGCTCAGTTTGTGGTATCCATCACTGATAGCTGTAGTCGCTATGCCCACGAAATCCTAAGCAGTCTCACCACACTCAGCCTCTCATGGATAGCACCACATCGCCTTGTCCCGACCAGCCATCACGCCCATTGCCATCGCCATCCAACTCCCAACACTCCCCGGCCATTCCAACTCCTCTGCTGAGCTGCCACGGCCGCGTACGCACAGGGTGTCTAGTCTGCCGAGCGCGCAAGGTGAAGTGCGACGAGCAACGCCCAGCTTGTCGGAAGTGCACCCGGCTGAATAAGACCTGCGTCTACCGGCTTCCTAACGCATGGACCCAACCTCTAGACCAAGAGGGTGATGGCCATTCGACTTCGCCTTCTTCGCAACTCAATTCAGCTCTAGTGGACACTTCTCCCGTCATCACTAGGAACGATGCAACTTCGCACGAGCTTATCGGAATACCAGCCTTGCACCTACCAGCCACCACTGCATCAGGTCAGCCCTCGCCAGATGAGGGTACCAGCAGCCTCGGTCAGCCTCATTTTCACTTCACTGAGTCGCCCCCGAATCGATATCAGCAGGCATCCCAGTTGATCTACCTCAGCATCGTGACGGATTGGATGGCAGCATGCGAGACCCCAACCGCATCATCCTTCTCCTACTTCATCGACACCGTGGACTGCCCACTCATCTCCCCCTTTGATTGTCTCAACTGGACAAGGGTCAAGAACTACATCGTTCACGTTGGTTTTGAGCAGCCACCCGTCGCCCAGGCCCTGTTGGCCATCCAGGTCTTATACAGAGCGCAAGTCGATCGCTTGCCCATGGCGCATGCTCTGTCGGTATACAAAACAGGTCTTTCCAGCTTCCAATCCGTGCTCGAAGACGAAGCGGCAGATTTCAATGTCATTCTCATCATTGCTTTTCTTCTTTGCCTGTGCGCAGTCACATCGCCCAACGAGGATGAGGCCTCCCTGGTCATTTTCAAGGGTGCCTTTGGGCAAAAGCTCGAGACTTGGCTCACGTCAGGCGATGCAAGGTCGCCGGTCTCGTTGCGTTTGTGCGCGTGGCTCCAGATGCTGACAACTTCATCGAAACGACAGGGTAGCCCAGGGATTCTCCCGCAACCCATGGCCAATCTGCTTTACAAGCACGTAAAAGAAGCCCCTAGCCTGTCGAATGTTGACGCAGACCAACACCCTGAACGCTGTCTTTACGACGCCAATGCCGATCCCATCTTCCACTTTCACCTTCAATTACAGGCCATGTCCCATAGAGTCGCAGACGTAACCCATTACCACCGATCACGGACCACCGCAGAGGATCAAGTCGAAGTCACTCTTCTCATGGACGCTCTCAAGACCGACCTTGCCCATCTCTGGGAACATAGACCTGTGCCTCTGCGACTATCACCAGATAAGATACGCGAGCACTTTTCAGCCCAAATCTCCGAACCCTTGATTGCTCTCTCTGGGCTTTGCATCGCAGCATTCCATACCGAAACGATCATCATCGGCCGCATCCTCGGTGATCGTCCTTTCCCATCCCCCGAAGCCAGCGAATCACTGAACAACATACGCGCCGTCATCGACGGTAACTGGAACTGTTCCGAAGCGGGAGGCCCCAACGCAGGGTACGTTCGTCCTCTATTCGCTTATGCTTTGGAGGTCTGTGACAAGTCTCAGTCAGACTGGGCAGCAGGACGATTGAGGCAGATCACGCAGCCGACCAGCCGGGGGAACTTCCTCGCTTCGTTTGTGGAGGCTCATGGAGAGGCGCAGAGAGCGCAGGGCAGGCGGGTCACGATGAAGTTCTTCTGCTATCAGACTTTCGGTATACCGCTGCCCTTCATGTAAGCGCTGGCTCTTTGCGAGTTTATAACGACATAAGTAGAAATGGATATCAAAACCTTGCCGATTTGAACTTCAGAGGATGTGCGAACACAGATGTCTACTTTGTAGACAAGGTAAAGAATGATACTTATCAGTCATCGCATAGGGGTCTTAAGGTCTGCACAGCGATGTCACAAGCGTGTAGATGGCATTACAGACCGCTGATAGTCAGAAACTTTGAGGCTTGTTCCGTTATGTGTACATCAGAGCGTGACACGGAACTCGACCTCATCCGAGGCCTCGCCATAGAGAATGTCGAAATCCCTGACCCAGTCGAAAAGGCACGCTCCCAAGCCACTCCTTGCCCCAAACACGTTGAGTTCGACAAGCTGAGCTGCTTCAGGATTCTCCTCGTCGTCAAAGAAAGCATCGAAAGAGAACCCTTGTTCCAATAGCGTGCGGTGCTTGCTCTCCTGGTTCGGGAGCAACGAAGACATGATCTTCGCGTGAAGGGCTTCAATCTTGTTCAAAATATCCTGAGCGACCGCTTTATGCTTGTCTCCTTTGTCACGGACTAGATGCCCGAACCGCCATGGCTTGTGCCACTGGTACTGGCTGACGGCGGAGATGCGTCCTGAGCCGGGGATGCAGAAGACGCGGTACTCCAAGGCGCTGCCCATGCGGCTATTGAAGGGCGTGAAGAACACCGGTATGCCGCTGTCTGAACCCCGGGAGAGGGACCTGGTGAGGTCATTTGCAGCTCTCTGGGATGTGGTGAGCCGGAGGATTATGTCTGTGGAGGAGAGCATGAGAGACTGCGGTTTCTTTCCTTCGTGCAGTCTGCAAGAGGCATCCTTTGGCGAGCACCCGCCAAGGCGCATGAAGAGACCGCTGCTATCGGACGGAAATCTCAGAGTCTCGAAGATCGGACGCACGATTTCATCCAGATCTTCCTTGTGAACGCGACTGAGAGTACCCGTGATTATGGAGACGGCCGAGGCCTCGACTAGAAGTCGGGCTTGGGTCGATGCAAGTTGTACAACCTGGGTTTCGGAAGGCGAGATGCCACGGGACTCTGCGATAAGTGGTAACCACTCTGACAATGCGTACGGTTCTTCTGAAACACGATTGACTGGTCTGGGTAGTTGGTCGGGTGCGCAGAAGGAGGTGTTGAAACGTGTAGCTGGGCCCGGCTCGTTGTCCTCTCGGACGAGCTGGTAGTCGATGATGACGAGCTTCATTTTAAGATTTTTCCATGTTATCCATGATGTAAGAGGAGAGGCCTAGAAATGAAGCAACGACGTAGACGCAATGAAGGCTTGGGTCGATGGTTGACTCACCGAGGCTGTGCTGTGCAGTCGGTTTGTTGGCCCTTTCCAGTGGCACTTCAGGCAGACGCGGCACAACTGCCAGTGCTCAACGGACCGGCCAAGGACCGACCTTCCAACATCCGAACTTCAACCTTGATTGACGACATGATCGCACAGACAGGATGCAGTTTCGTTAAAGCTAAAACTTGCATCGCTCTAATGCTTATATCATCTCAATCCGCTACTTAAGTAGTCGCCGTATGTTCGTTCTTGTACGCAACCTTAACATCATGCTTTCTAAACGCATAAGCTCAGATCTAATAAGACATACCCTCGCTAGTCTTAAATAAAGCGACGGTAAACCGCCTAGGTGATGAATCTCCCAGATTAAATACGTTTCCCAATTCCATCCCATGCACTAGCTCGCACAAGTTTCGTCACTCCATGCACCACGTCGTCACCACCCTCTTCAGCAAAGAAACGGAGGCCGTAGCATTTTCCTGTCGGATGATATACCCTGGTAGAGATGACGGTTCGTTCGTTCACGAAGACTTCCAGTACACTTTGGTCGAAGAACGCATGGACGTGGAGATTTTCCTCTGTTTCGTCGTCTTGCTCCGTCTTATACGTAAAGAGGGTGTGTGGCGCGGAGTCGAAGCCGTGATTCGTGTCTGCGTCTTCTGGAGGCGGGCGGTGAATAGTAAATGTTTCGTTATCAGGATGCCAAGCAAGCGTGGTGCAGTGTTCAAACTCTGTGTTAGTGGTCAGATATCGAGAATGTAAAGCTGCACGAATTAGGGAGTTGTGCTTACTGCTATCGTGTGCAACTTGTATACCCACGCGGTTGCATGTCTGGCTAACAGCAATTTTAGCCATCAACTCCCACTGGCCCGAGGCCAGTGCAATAAAATGACTGGGCGCATCCGACAGCTTTCCAGGCAGTGTGACATCTTGAGGTTGTCTCTCCTCACATCCACGGCGAAGGCCTGATAAGCGTGGCTCAGGACGAATCCCAAGAGTGTGCACAGTATACGTATCCTCTGAGCTGACGGGCACCAGCTCAAGTGATGTGATTGACTGCAACGGTGACTTGCGTGCCCTCAACACATTCTCCAGAGTCGACAGTCGCACCACCCTGGGGAGAGATATAAGTGAACTCCACCCCTGACGAAGACGACGTTCAGTAGACAAGTCCTCTTCCGTGATCCAGCCATATACAAGATGCTGGGATGTGATTGGATCCCAAAACGCATTCGCAGCAAGGAAACACCCATGATCAAGTATACCCGCAAACGCATACTCTGTCAAAGGATCGTCGACCGTACGGCGGTTGTGTGATGGTCGGAGGCACATCCATTGCTGAAGTCGCGGGTGACGAATCCGGCGTGCTGCATCCGAAGCTAAACTTTCCTTTTCTGGGAAAGATGCTCCCTCAACTTTGATAATAACAAAGTCTCGGGTACCTCCAGACTCGTTCGTCAAGGTCATCAGATTGGCTACCTCCCAATTGACACCAAAGTCACCAGACCAGTGTGATGGACAAAAGTTCAAACCGACATCGACTAGTGGACCAGCATATTCCCAGTTCCGAAGGTTTGTAGCGTCAACCTTGTAGATGAAGGCGGTCGGGCTCTTGTCCACAATTCCCCCTGAAATCACACCGTGTAGGCTCGACAGCTCATCGTTCTTCCCACCAGGCTTCCACATCGTCAAACTCGGATCTCTCCATCCAGTAACAGAGAGGTTTGACGGTGGCCCTGGAAGGACTGGATTGCTCTCAGACCGCTGCCACGTTTTTCCGCCATCAGAAGACATAGCCAGGCTCAGAGTCTCACTCCCGACGACGTAGGGCAGTGTGTAATGGATCGGTAGATTGGAGACTGATGTGTAAGCAATAGTTAGCCCTCCCGGGTTCCCGTCAATGTCTGTTGCGTGGAGACAGCCCGTAAACACTCCTTTGTAGTCGTATGCTGCTGAGGGTTCTATAGCAGGCTTTGTGTAAGTCTCCCACGAGACTAAGTCGCGCGACGTTGCGTGACCCCAGGACATATTGCCCCAGACATTCCCGTAAGGATTCCATTGGTAGAAGATATGGTAGAGTCCTGTGCTTGGGTCGTATCCTGGACCACAAGGATCATTGAGCCAACCGCTGGGTGCCGTGACATGAAACGAAGGTCGGAAACTGGATTGCCTTGGTGAGTGCTGTTCCCTATCAGCTGCACTGGAATCAGTAGTTTCCATTATTAGTGTTTGTCGATCAGCTGGCTGTCGATATGCGAGGATGAAAAACGACTCAGGAAAAGATCAAGTATTGTGCAACAGCCGTTTAGCACATAGCGATGTTCAAATATGCCTATCCAAATCTTAGATAAGTCCGACCATATCACATGTGCAACAGTCTGGAGGGCCACGATGCTGACGAGATCAATACTCACAACTCAATGCAAGCAAAGCAAACAATGCGGCAAATCTGGAAATCAAGCTCCCAGCGATGAATGTCTTTCTCTACAGCGAGCACTGGGAATCGCCTCGCGGTTATCTCGGCCAGCGCACGTGTGGGAGAGCGAGCATGGCTCCGCAATACCCGAGCTTCAATTCTCGGCTCTGCCACCAAGGCCCACTCCTTGCGCTGGTGGCTAGCACTGTCTCAACTTTATTATCTAGACAGCGTCGTCGTTTCGCTTACGACGGGGCTCCTTGAAGGACCTAAAAGACTAGGACCAAAGAATGCCCGCGTGAGGGTACGACTACTTGAGCGTTCTCGCTTAGAGTGGGTTTCCAGATATGGAACACCTGAGCGACCTCAGGAATCGCTCATTCCCCCGCTGGCTGGTTAGACATGTGGTCGCAGATCAATTACCGATTGGCTTAATCATTTGGACGTGTTCAACGACTTCGGCAAGGCTCTACAATTGATCTCCAAGAATGTATCGGCCAACAGCCTTATAAGACTCCTGGTTACGATGCCCTGATGCGATGGCAATGAAGAGATTGAGAGACAGCACCAGTCGGCTCATTCAACTCAGCAACATCTATCTTTGTCGCATTTCTTCTAAAGCATATTAATTACCATGGAAAAGCCATTCTCCAAGTCAGAGGCTGTGCCCGATAACAACCTGGCCGATGCTGAAGCTGCCATGGCATGGGAGCACTCCCTCACGGCTCGCCGGGCCTGGAAGCTCTACCCAAAGGCTGTGGGCTACAGTCTTTTCGTTTCTCTCCTGCTCGTCATGGAGGGATTCGATACAAAGGTTGTGGGCTCCCTATACGCGGTCCCGGAATTCAAGGAAGCCTCTGGGTCTCGGAATGCCGACGGGAGCTACGAGATCCCGGCGGCGTGGCAAAGCGGCATCAGCGCTATCAATGGTGTCACAGCTATCATGGGCATGTTCCTCGGTGGCTGGGCTTCTGAGAGGTTTGGCTTCCGTAAGACCATGGTCGGGGGGCTGTTGTTGATGCCCCCGATCATCTTCGCCTTCTTCTTCGCTTCGGGGCTTGAGGTCTACGCGGTCGCCAATTTCTTGTTTGGTAGGTCTGATCTTGAATCTTCCCATTCAGGGTGTCTTTAATTCTGTATCTAATGCTCATTTTCTAGGTTTCCCTATTGGAATCTTCCAGAGCGTTACCACGGTCTATATCTCAGAAATCATGCCAACCGCGCTACGCCCTTATATGACGAGCTGCAATTCCATGGCTTGGGTAAGCCAAACACTTTTACGTTTCTTTAAATCATCAAAGCTGACTTGAAAAAGGCAATTGGACAACTTCTGAATGCTGGTGTCTTCCGTGGCTGTCTCCAATTACCCAGTCCCTGGACATATAGAATCCCGTTTGCTCTCCAGTGAGTCTTGACCAGTCCCCGAATACACAAACACACACACTGGTGAAAGAGACTCACGCAGAAGAAGGTGGTTTTGGCCCGCCTTTCTTATCATTGGTATCTGGAGAGCCCCAGAGTCACCTTGGTGGCTCGTTCGACAGAACCGACTAGAAGAAGCCGAGGCCGTGCTTGTACGAATCACTTCACCAGAGCTAGACATTGCACCTGCAAAACTTGTCTCTCTCATGGTCTTCACAACAGATCATGAGCGTGAGATCGAGTCTGGAACCAGCTATATTGCTTGCTTTAAGGGCGTCAACCTTCGCAGGACTATTATTGTTATGGGCATTTACAGCATGCAGTGCCTCACTGGCGCACCGCTGAGGGCCTGGATGACGTACTTCTTCACGCAGGCTGGGTTGCCCGCGGACCAGTCGTTCAACATGACCATTGTTGCGTTGTCGCTCTCCATCTTCGGGGTGATTGGCGCTGTAAGTCTACCCCTTGAGATGTGTGCTTTTAAGCCATGAATAGGGGTTCTCATGCTAACAATCATACTCTAGTGGGTTGTTCTTACGTACTTGGGCCGCAGAAGGATGCACCTCTGGGGCATTTCAATCTCAATCGCCTTATTCACAGCCATCGGAGCCATGGGCGTCGAGATGACCAAGTCCAACGCCACCGCACTAGGCTGGGGCATCGGTTCGATCCTCGCCGTGGACAGTTTCATGGCAAACCTCCTCATCCTCCCCGTCTCATTTGCCATGGTCACAGAAATTCCCTCTTCACTTCTGCGCAGCAAGTCCGTCGTGATCGCACGCAATTTCTACACGGTCGTTAATATCTTTGCCGGCACTATTACACCTTACATGATTAATCCTACCGCGTGGGCCTGGGGTGCTAAGACTGGCTTCTTTTGGGCTGGTGCTTGTTTGGTCGGTCTTGTGTTCACTTTCTTCATGGTGCCCGAGTCTAAGGGACGTACCACCGCCGAGATGGATATTTTGTTCGAGCAAAAAGTCAGCGTCCGCAAGTTTAGAACTACAGAGGCCAAGCTATCTCAGGCCGAGGGTGGCGCGTCAGCCTAAGTACATTCGTTCCATGAGGAAGCAATTCGTTGTTATACAAGCCTTACGTTACAGCACCTTCCAGCCTCTCTTTATTTGAGCACGTTACAATGGAATTGAAGTCAAACATCATGGTTCTTCTGATATGATGCCCCTTCGGGTACCCTCTCTACTCAATGGACCCAAACCGATTTGTTGAAGGGTTGTTCAACTGACTTGGTCTACGAGGATCCCTCCCCAGGTACTTACGTTGGTAGGTGATATGCATCACCATTACCTATCACTCAATAGCAGACGGCGCGGCACGCTAAAACGAAGGGTGGTTCGCGCTATATTTACCATCCTCGAATGAGACACAGTGGATAGCTGGAACCTTAGTGGCTGAGCCTTACGGCGATAATACTCGCCCTGGTAGTATGAATGCCGCTTAGAAAACAAAACGCCAAAGCCCGCAGACAAGCTGCCCAAGAAAAAGCCAAAGTACATCAGATCGGAGCAGTGCTCCGTCATGCCCTGAACGCTTGGGCAGGCTTGCGTCCGATGATGAAGCGGTAAGACGTGATGAGCCTCAGATCCTTGTCTCTAAACTCCCGCTTGACGTTTTCCATCATGACTCTACACTGCTCCTCTGTGTAGTGCCATACTCGACTGAATAATGCGGGGGTATGTGAGTCGACCGACATTTGCATGTGTATGAGCTCGAACTTTCCGAGCTCTTTCAAGATTGGATCTCTTGCCCACGATCCGATTGGTATCTAATGACAAGATTATCAGCTTAACCCGTAACGTGAAATAGATACACGGCGTCGGCAGGATATCGGGATCGAAGGGTATGGACTCACTCTGTAAACCAGCTCTTGTACCTCCTCAAATCCAGCGTCAATCATCCATTGCCGATGGTTCTTGGCCACATTGATCTGCTTGCCAAACAGCTTACTCGCGCCATCCAATTTATCTACCCACTCCATCGTCCAGGGTGCTCGAGAGCAACTATCGTCATCGCTGAAGATCCAGGCATCATACTCCTGCATCTCCACCCAACCACCCGGCTTCAACGTGTCGAGAACATTCCCGTAAAACCGTGGCCAGTTTGCCGACGTTCCGCTCAACGCTCTGCCGTGGATGTAGTCGAACTTCTCAGACTCTTTGTACGTCCACTCGTCTTCGTAATCGTCGACGTGGAAGCGGCAGTTGTCCGGGACCCAATCTGGTTGGATTGGGGAGAGATCGACACCGAAAACTTGCGAGTCGGGGAATTCGTCGGCGATGTCGATTGCCCAGATGCCAGTGCCAGTGCCAAGATCCAGGATGCGCAGCTGGGATGCAGTATCTGGTGACGGCAATGGTGCTGTGTATAAACGGCCGCCAAGGATCAGACGCCAGATGTGATGTTGCAGGTCAAGTCGATCTTGTTCCGTCTCATCGTTCGGGAGAACATATTGACCCTCTCGGTAGGCATGATATCGACGACCATTCTCATATGTGTAATGCCGAATGGAAGAAGTCACCGAGCCGGTGTAAGCCGTGCCTCCATCAGATCCATAAGCCGAGTCTGCATCTGTCCTATCGATTTCCTCTAGATCATGCTATCACATTTCAACATCCATGTCAGCAAATCGCACATATATGCCGTCTCGCAATATATATTGCGTAGCATCCAAATGACAGAAACCGGGGAAGGGAGGCGCTAACATCGACTTGCACAGCAACAGGCTCTGAGCCATTTTGCGCAGCGGGGTTCAGAGCGGCAGCTAGCGGGGCAGACGGCGGCGTGGTCGCGGCAGGAGACGATGATCCCTTGGGACGCTCAGACGATGCCATTGCCGATCTATCGGTTCCTGGGCGGCGGCGCGTGCATTGAGGAAGAAGGTTTTAACGATTGGTGGGGGAGAGGCGAAACCGACGGATACGCGTGATGGGAGCGGAGAGAGTTGGGGGATGTGGGATGTCGGTAAGGAGTATCCTTGCTTTGCAGGTATTTCAAACGTACGAGTTCACGGGGCGCTAGGGTTCAACGAGGTTTGGCGTGCGCTGGAAATTATGATGACAGGCACTTGGAACGTCACTGCACGTGTTGTCGGTGAAGGGCCTCAGTCCAGAGTGGCGGGGCCAGGCTGGTGGGTTCGATCGCTGGAGTCGGTTAGTCGCTTTCCCGAGATCCGGTTCCTGTGCTCCGACCTTGACATTGATGCCATCATCACACTGATTGGATAAGATAGTTCGAAGCATAGGCAGACTCGAAGCTTAAAGTCACCGCAATTTTCATGGTTTATTCGAGCCCCGAGCGGCAGGCCAGGTTAGACGTCGATGGTTTGCCCCATGCGCTCCAAAGGCGCACATATACCTCCCTCGCCCATTCAAGACATGCAGATTTAAGAAGGAATTCTAGACAGCAAATTCCCATTCCTCTAATATTAAATTTGTAAAAGATCGATCTTGTCATCAAAGTGTCTTTAAACCAAATTTCGACAATGATGCTCCATGGCACTTATACAATCCTTCTTCCAGCACCCACCCAGCACATGAAGCAGAATCGCTGCTCGGTCAGGGTCCTCCGGCGCGGTACGTTAGCGGGTACGGGTCGTTCCTCGATCGCCTAACGTGGCACCCTCCGAGTCCCCATCGTGCACGCGCACAGTCCACCCACCACTTCATTCCCACCCAAACAACGTGCGAATAAACCACAGACCCAAAGCCTCGGGATCGACAACTGCAACACAGCCCACCATGTCAGCAACAAACAATCAGAAGCTAATCTGCGTCGTCGGCGCCACCGGCAACCAAGGAGGCTCAGTCGCCCGCCGCTTCAATGGAGCAGGTTACCGCGTCCGCGGCCTCTCTCGTAACCCCTCATCCCCAGCAGCTCTGAAGCTCGTCGCAGAGGGCATCGAAGTCGTCGCCGCTGATCTTGACGATGTTTCGACTTTGATCCCAATCTTCAAGGGCGCCAATGCTATCTTCAGCGTGACGCAGTATTGGGAGCCTTTTATGCGTCCGGATTGTCGTGCATTGGCGAAGGAGCAGGGCATTACTTGTCGCAAGTTTGCATATGATGTTGAGTATCGACATGGCAAGAACATCACCGATGCGGCGGCTACTACGATCGACTCACTTGATGAGAATGGGTTTCTGGTGTCGACTTTGAGTCATGCTGGGAAGTGCAGTAAGGGAGCTTACACCGATCTCTACCACTTCGACAGCAAGGCCGATATCTACCCTGCCTACGTCCAGGAGAAGTATCCCCAGCTGGCTGCGAAAATGTCGTGCATTCACACCGGATACTTCTTCACAAGTTTCAACATTTTGCCAAACTCGTACTTTGGAAAGGTGAGTTCGTCCCTCAGAGCATAAGTCTGGGGGTTACATTGGTGTAACCACGATATGTCTTACTGACCACCCCTACCTCAACAGCTCCCAGATGGCAGCTTCCAGATGGCCTTCACCACAGCCCCAGAACGTGAAGTCCCTCACTTCGATCCTGTCGGGGACATGGGCAATTTCACCTACGCTGTAAGCCAGCTGCCTCCCGGCAAGGCTTACATGGCCGCCGGTACCTTCTCCAGCTGGACCGAATGGATCAACACTTGGAGCAAGATCACTGGAGCTCCTGCGTCGTATAAACAGATCTCACAGGAGGAGATGATTGAAGCGACTGGAGAACATGATCTTGGACTTGAGGTTGCGCTCATGTACTCTTATGCGAATGACCCTGGTTATGACGGCGGCATGGACCTTTTGACGGCGGACGATATTCGCAAGGTAAGTCGTGTGCTTCTCTGAGTAATTGTTCTGGAAATGGGAATTGAGACTGACTTTATTCAGGCTGGTGTTGAATGCCCAATGACCTCCTGGGAGGAGTGGGCGAAGAAGCACGACTGGTCTGCTGTGCTCGCCAAATAGAAGACATTTACTATAATCCTGTTTCGTTTACAGAATACCGGCAATGACAGATAAACATACACCAATCAGAATTGTACATTCCGATTTTGGACAAATACATTAAAGTGCTGAATCGAAACAGCCCTTGACAAGCTAGGTTCTTCATGCCACCGGAGCAAATGCTCAGTCGGGTCATCGCATGGGCCACCTCGACTGAAATTTCGGCACATCGCACCGCGGTCAAAAGATGATTCGCAAAAACGCATAGTGCATAGTGACGTTTCTTGTCCTATTTGTGTGCACGCCGTATATCTGTAGCAAGCCCTGCACTCCTCCGGGGTTACATTGCTACCATTCAGCTACATGTCATCCGGCTCAAGTTCGATCCGTCTTATTGTCGTCTTCGACCTCACACTCCCATGATCATTCTTGTTCCTCTTGCATATGTGGTCCATTGTCTGAGCTTGTACAGAACTATAGGTGCCGTTTCACTAAATCTTCGATCGCTGACAGTTAGAGCTGGTCAGCCGTTGCCGAACAGCCGACTCGAAAATAGCAATGACCTATCAAATGGGGTTTTAGTCCATGCTTCTGCGGTGATTATTAGCGAAGCGCAAGAGTTTACTAAAAAGAATGAACATGAGTGCATTGGCTTTCCTCGTCTCCGATCCATAACGGAAACCAGCAAAGGCAGTCTCGGACTTATAAGAGCTCCCGGCACCCGGGACTTGCAGAGCACTTTTTTTTGTAGCCCGTCTTCTCCCATCCTACTCAATCGCTCCGTAAACATGCGCTTTCAAGTTGTGATTCTGACCTTGGCGGTTGCTGCCGCGGCATTGCCCGAACCTGAGACCAAGGCCAAGGGTACAACAGCCAGAGCTTTTCCTCCCCAAAGTATGCCCCCGGCTAACAAAGTACAGGTCTTGTTCCCATCCAAGACGATCGAGAAACAATTGAAGCCAACCCAGCGGGGGAGATCAGCGCAGCCGGTAAGTGCCAGTAGAGAGCTTCATGTTGGTCGCTAGAATGCTAATCGTTGCTACTGCTAGCTTGCCACCGATGCCCCTTCCCGTGCACGGCGTACCAATGCTGTGGTCTATGGTCTCATTGCGGCTTGACCCTGTGGGATAGCTGTGTTTGCACAATCTTCTGAGAAAAGCGCTTCGGGAGACGGATTGACGTGGCAAGATAGCCAAGAAGAAACATAGCACAAGTTCAACACAACATGGACCAGAAATTTGACTTCGTCCTCATTATCCCTCTTTAGTAGTGCCATGGTAAAACCCAGCATTCACATTGTTCTGCATATAATCTGATTTCCACTTTGGAAAGCCGGGCTTCGTTGGCCCGACTATTGATCAGCTCATGTCGCTGAGACCCATGTAGGACTCGATAGCGCGGCAAGTGTAATTGTCAGTAAACAACTGCACTTCGGGTAACTTCTCATGACCGAGGTACCCGATATTAAAGCTTGTCATACATCTAGAACTTCATACATATTGCGGGGGATGCTGCTGCAGGCTTGGCTCAAGTGCATGAGCAATTGAACCAGTACAGCTCTCCAAGATACCCAACCGCACCAATCTTCGCGCACCTCACGGAATGACTCTCCCACAGATCTGCAGGACTGAGCTTATATTCAAGCCGGGAAGGCTCCATTTGGCGACGACCCGAGTCCTTCGCTGTCACCTATTCAACCGGATGGTCCCCATTGGCTCCGTCTCATGAGGAGTGCATCTTCCCGTCTTTCTCTATGCGACGATCTTCAAACAAGAATAGCTAGACCAATTCTTCGTTCTCATCAACTATCTCAGAAGCGTCGGAATAGCGAGTCCCCGTTCAGGGTGAAGCCGGTCATCACGTTGGCGGGTATAAAAGGCACAATACATCTCGTAGGCACTTCTTCACCTGTGATCACTCACGAGCTTCAGGCAATTCTTTTTAGCTAATCATTTCATAACCTGTAAGTAAACATTGATTCCTAATAACGACCCTTCAGCTGGCTCACGGTGCCGTAGTCATCAACATGAAGTTCGCCGCCATCTTCGTCTCCGCTGCCGCCCTCCTCATGGGCAGTGCCTTCGCAGCCCCAATGCCCAAAGACGCGTCGGCTATGGAGGTTCCTCGTCAATTCTGCGACATTTGCTACGTCACCTGCCGTGACAACTGCGGTGCCGTCTGTTGCTGAATAAGTGGTCAAATGAGATTGGCTAGCATCTGCTCGGCGTGGAAAGGGTTGACGGAGGACGGGCTTGAGTACAGTTCGTTCCATGCGAATTTACAGTGATTTCGCGAAGAACTACACAGAACTGAATGCATGGACCAAGTTTGAAGAATTATTTGCCTAATGGCTAAACTAAATTGATCTGCCGGTCCCTTTCCATCATTGTTTAGTACTCAAAGGTCTGCCCAACCATCTCCTCACTCAACTTCCACAATCTCTCGGCATCGATAGGATCCCGAGCCCAAGACCAGTAGTCTCCCTTCCATGGATCCGCCACATGCGCATCAAAGAAGTACTTTCCATTCAATTCCTCGGTTTCAATGTCCGGGCTGAAAGCCGTCAAGATGTGAGTCGCCACACTATTCGTCTGGTCCTTAAACTCGGTCTGTGGAATGCTGCCACCGCCATACTTGGTACCGTACGTATCCTCCGCAGTGGCCATGTCCTTGAGGAACTGATCTGGTGTGGTATACGAACCCAAGGCGAGGGCGGTGCCCAAGACCACGCCAGGGTGCATGCTGAAGGCGTGGAGGCCACGCTTGCTCAGCTTCGAGGCGAGGGAGACGGCGAAGAGCAAATTGGCTGTCTTGGTCTGAGCATAAGCCTTGAAAGGGTCGTAGAACTTCCCGTCACTGAAGTTGGGGTCCCAGAAGCGAATGCCGCCGTATCGTGCGCCATTGCTGCCCACGGACACGATGCGCGGTGATGATGAGGCGAGGATCTTGTCCATGATGAGGTTTGTGAAGAGGAAAGGTCCCAAGTGATTAGACTGCCACTGATTCTCGTTGCCGTCTTCAGTGAGGCTGAATGGTGGGCACATGATACCCGCATTGTTCACGAGAACGTCAATTGCTGAAACATCGTCCCATGCATTGACTGCCTGTGCAGCTTCACGAACGCTCTTGAACGAGGCCAAATCTAGCCTCAAAGTCTTGACGTTGATGTCGGCCCTTTCCGACGTGATCTCGTCCGCCGTAGCCTGCACCTTGGAAAGTGTCCGGCCGGCAAGGATGAGAGTGGCAGGATTGGCGACGAGGACTTCCTTGAGGAATTTGTGTCCGAGGCCACCAAGACTGACTCCAGTGACGAGGATGGTGCTTCCGGCGATACGACTGGAAAACGCGGAGACGAGGTCGGCGTTCTTCGCTGTGTGATCGTAGGTGTTTGCCATTGTGAGGTTGGTTTTAGTTGTAAGTCGATTGCGATTGCTAAGGTGTGATGAAATGGTTCTGATTATGATTGTGATTTTCTGCGATGTGAGATGCAAGTTGCTGTCGATGGATTGATGAATGATACGAATCAATTGAAAGCATTGAAAGGCACGATCTATATATACTATTGAATCTGATCCTTCTCCATCATCGGCGTTAGGTTGAATGGCCTCTTTTGCATGAGACAATGCAGGCGCTCACTAATCGTGTCGGGGATTGAATTAGCCATGACATGGCATTTCGTGCCGAAGAGGGAAGGGATACCGTGAAAAGGATCCTGGGCGTCACTGACGCCACTCCTGAGATCTGCTTACTTCTAAACGCCGTGACCGTAGAAGTGTAATGCAAGTTTAGTGTAGGAATGCTGGATTTTAGTGACGAAGATCTCCGTGGCTCGGGGATAAGGACTGAAGCCGCGGGGCTGGCCAAACAAGGGCTGAGTTAGGCGAGGTAGGCACTAAAAGACTTAGGTGGCAAGGCAGGCAGCCCGTCTTCCGTTTCCAAGTCATTGAACACCATCGTCAAACTACCATACTAGGAAAATAAGGAAATCGGAAAAAGCGAATTGTGCTCCTGATGGACCAAAAGGGCCAAAAGCAAACAGGCCTGCAGGCCCAGCTTGGAGAGGACTACGACTGGGTTAGGACGCAGCTTGTCAGAGATTTGCAAGCGGGACATAGACTAAAATAAGTCGTCGCCACTCCAAGCCAATCAAGGCTTATTCGGTCCAATAGTCTAATGGTTAGGACATGAGGTTCTGATCCTCAGGGTCCAGGTTCGATTCCTGGTTGGACCTTTTCTTTTGCTTTTTTGCACTTCCAGCTCATCCAATTGATGTCTTGAGCTGGGATAGTTGGCTGCTCATTTTTCGCGTTTATAGCTGGCCGGCACAGCGGTTCAAACAGCTGCTCCGACTGCCGAGACTGGGTTTTGTGCATCTCGCTTCTCACATACGATCACATCGCACAGCCACAATCGTGAGCCCACTAGCCACATCTTCCTCCGTCAGCCACAACCATTCCACTGCCCCGCCGTCATCACTCAACCTTAGACCCTGAGCAGCAGGCAACATCAAGCTTCACGTCATCCGCATCTCAGGCATTGAGAACTTCCCAACTTCATCCGAATCCCCAGGACCATACGAATATCTACCCTGTTTGCTTCGACCATAATCTCGCCACATCAACACATCAACCTCTAAACAGCTACCCCCACCAAGTCAGAGTGAACCACTCTCATAACCCCGCCATCAAGCCTGGAGCACATCCACCGGCTTAGACATGTCGGCCCTCAGTACCCAGGCCATCCTCCAAGGCATGGCCGATGCTCTCCCAACACACAGCCCATCAGACGACTCCTCAGATCTTGCTAGCTCATACGAAGCAATCGCACTTCTGATTCACGCATACCTCGCCGCTCTTGATTTCAGATTATGCGGCTTCGACGAGGATAAGAACCTCCGTGAGTCCTCCTTACCACATGACAATACTTTCCCTCCTCAAATCAGACCAATGCTGACATGGTATCTAGCTGAATGCGAATCTCTCAAACCCCGTCTCCCTCCACAATGGAACAATGGCTTCGGATCCCTTAGCTTCGTCTACGCTCACAAGCAGTCATCCATGCGCTTCATCTTCCGCGTCGACCGCATGGGCGCCAAAGTCGAGATCCGTGGTCTTGCTGTTGGAGACGAGAACATCCATCGGTTTGAGCGCACGGTCCGCGACGTTGTGAGATCAGATGCCCTCCCCGTACGGATCCCCATAAACGGCGACGAGGAGGATCGAAGTGGCTTGGAAGACAAGCTTAAGAGTGTTTTTGTCTCAGAACAGGCTATCACAGGTACGTTCGCTAGTTACATGTCACACCTTAGTGTACTCTGGCAGGAACTAAGGAACTGACGTTTCGTGAATAGATATTCTGGAAGATCTGAAAGTCAAGATCATCCAAAAGCTCATCCCCAAACTTCAGAAAGACGGCTATATCGAGACAGCAGAGGCAGAAGCAACCGCGACATCCGAGCGCCGCGCCCAAGAAGCTCGCAACCCCCACCGTCCCTTTCGAGGCGACCAACCCCAATCGCAGATTCCACCACCCAACCCTTATCCTCATCCTGACTACGCTCGGCCAAGGCCAGGAGCACCGAGCGGCGAGTTCATGCCTCCTGGATTCGAGGATCCGTATGACATAAATCGTCCGCCAGGTTATGGAAGTGGTCTACAGATGCCTGGTCGCTCGCCATTAAATATTGGCCATGATGACCTTAACCCTCCTGGTCTTGGACCTCACGACCCTCTTCGAGGTTCCTTTACGCCTGGTGGTCTTCCCCGTCCCGGTGGTGGATCAGGCATGCACCCAACCTTCGACGATCCCCTCTTCCAAGGCGGAGGCGGCGTCGGCCCCGGGCAAGGAGGTTACGACCCTCAAGCACCACCCGGTGCGAGATGGGATCCTCTTGGTCCAGGAGAGGGTCCAAGATTCCCAGGGCAAGGCGGTGGTAGGGGCAACTATCCCTTCGGCGGCGGTGGTGGTGGCGGATTTGGCGGAGGAGGCTTCCTGTAAATCACGTTGCAGAACACTGGTTGCGACAAGATGAATGACTTCACGGGAACAATGATGGGATATGCTTGACGAACGAGAGTATGAGAATGGAATGGCAAGGCGCACGTGTACACACGCCGCTCACTGTATATCTAATCAATGACACTATCCGGACACTCATTAAGTAGTGCAGACCACGGCGTAGACAAGCTTTGCTCGAGTAGTCGGGATTGAGTATCGTAATTTGGTGATGCATTCATTGACTCGTGCCTATCTATATAAATAAAGGACCTTGCGTCCAATCCTTGTCCGATCTTCTTTTGGCGAATATCGCACTCTAGTTTTCCTCAGACCCCAGTTCACTGCTGAGAAGCAATAATCCATTGTCCCACGACCTCACCATACGGTCATAAACCGATCGGTCAGTATTCGACAATCCGCCAGTCAGGGTCGCTGACGTAGGTGCCGCATCGCTTCCATAGTCTCGCACGCCAGATCTTCAGCATAGGCTCTAGCTTTGCCATTCGCCTCAGAGTTGAAACGTTCACCGCCATGACTTCTCTCGCCCACTCCTCGCTCTCTTTGCCGCTCTACTGGCTTGAGCCCGCAGCATTTGCCAGCTCATTGAGTTTCGTCTTCTCCTCCTCGGTCAGGTTGTTGTAGAGCTCCTGGAAGTTGCCAATGTTTTCGCGAGCTGCCCTCATGAAGAACTCAGTCAAGTATGCCTGGGTTTCGTCATCACGTTGGCGCTGTCCACCTTCCATGAAGGACATAAGGTCAGCCTTAGTAGAGCCAAGACTCAAGTCCAGAATGTCATCGTCGTCCTCCCAGTTGTCGTCGCCGTCGTCCTCAAACTCGGCAGCAGCAACAGCCATGGCCGCGGCACTTGACGCAGCTCTAGCGCCTGACGCGGAGACCATTTCCTCCACAAGGACCTTGATGATCTTCAGGGAGGCGGGAATGATGGTATACTGGTCAGGGTCTGCAGAGTGAAGGTGTCAGTAGACTGCAGACAAGCGCGATGTGACGAGGAACTTACTCTGCTTCGCGCGCGACCGGGTCTTGATACGGCCGTCGTCTTGCGCGACGATCAAATCGCCCTTGACCATGATTTGCGAGATGCGCGAGTCGTTGAGTGAGTACAGCTTCGAAAGCGCGATAACACTGTCAATGATTAGCATATATGCCAGCATAAGACGACGAACGTGGCCTTACTTTTGACGGATCTCATCATAACCTGCGAAGCTGACTGAGTTCTCAAGCCACTTTGCAAGCACAATTTGCAAGCCGTTTTCGCCATTGATCTGGATCTGGCTGAGGAACTCCACGACGTCTTGTGCGCCGCTCAAGGACAGGCGTGCGAAAACCAGGATGAGCGACTGGATAAATTGGGCAGCTTGAGCGGTTGCGACGCGGTTCGCAACAGCCTGAAGCAGCTGTGGAAGGAAAGGCCCAAGGCGGTCTTGTCCAGCTTTCTCAACAAGCTCTGCAGCGAGACCACCGACCTCCGAGGCGGAGTTATCTTCGATATCCGCACCAAGGAGGCGGTCAATGATGTGCAAGCACACCTCGAGGCCTGAACGTCCATTTGCGTCTTGCCATGCAAAGACCTGTTGATGATCGTGCTGCAAGATCCACTTGATAGTTTCAGATCCTGGGCGCAAGACCTCGCCTTCAGTCGATTCCATGAGGAGGCGGTTGAGCTTGGGGAACGTAGCAGCCACAAAGCCCGGGGGAAGTGGCTCTGATCCGTGCTCAGCCAGGACGTTCAGAAGTTCTGTTGCGACCTATATTGAATCAGCTTCACGGTCCGTAATTCATGGTCACTGGTCGACTTACTGTGAGGAGAGGGTCGTCGGAGGTCATATCAGCAACGTCGAAAGCTCCAGTCAGCGTGGGCAGAGTCTTGCTGCAAAGCTGGGTATAAAAAGCAGGCTCGGAAAGGGAGACGATGATCTCCTCGAAAGTCTCCGAAACCAGCATGTTGACCTGGAAGTTGCTCGCACCGAGTTTCGCGAGAGTGAAAAGGAGATCGACGGAAGGAATCTCGTCCGACAGGGCGACCCGAGTGTTCAGACTGATGGCTGCACGCAGAGACTCGGTCAAAGTGACAATGAGCTCGTCCGCCTCCTCCATATCTTCTGGGTCCTTGCCGTTCATGTACGTCTGGATGGCGCTGATGATGGGGACCTGACGTTCTGCCGTTACCTTAGCGGCATTAATCAGGCTCTCCATGGACTTGATACAGGCGACCTGGACGACTTCAGAGCTCTCGCCAGTGATCGACTCGGTAATACGGTCGAGCAGTGCCGGTGGGGGCTGATAAGATCGGCCAAGCATGCCCGCAACAAGGTACCCACGCGCCCTCAACAGTGACTCCTCGGGCCTGTTGATGGCAAAGTCGACCAGCTCAAGATAGGAGTGGGCGACAGTGTCGGGAATAGTCTTGTTAAGATCGTGGAAGTCGCTGGCCAGCATCACAAAGAGGTACAGGGCAGCTTCTTGCGCTCTCCAAGCGTCAGCATCCTGTCCTGGAAAAAGTGACTTGGTGTAAGCAAAAAGACCATCTATGGTCTTCTGGTCAAACCACTCTCCCATCTTGATGAGAAGATCGCCTGCTGCGGTACGGGCGGTGTAATTAGCAGAGACGGATGTCTCCTCAGCCAGATACAAGGAGCAGTCGATGTCCCAAAGATCCTGCTCTTCGCGCGTGACACGAGAGTACGCTACCAGCATCTTCATGATCTCCATCATCCACGGCACGTCCTGGGCGGACGCGTGCGCCTTAAGCTGAACATCGAGCTCGGCCTGGACCGGGGGAGCACGGAAGCACTGGTTCAAAAAGTCTAGCTCCTCAAGGATCAGGAAGTCGAGTGTGTATGGGAGATTGTCCGAATCCTCCAAACGACCCTGAACGTTGCCCTTGATGTAAAGCTCCTCATGCGAACCTTGCAGCAGGTTGAGCTCCTCCCAAACAGCTGTGAAGAATGTCGTGCTCTGCGGAAGGAGCAGGTTCGGGAAAACGCGTCGAATCCTCAGCAATGTCTTGACCGCCTGCAGCTTAAGAGCAATAATCGCATTCCAGCTCTCGGGCTGGCTGCTGTCATTCTCCTGTAGTGCAACCTCAGGAAGACGTGACTTGAGGACAGTGACAAAGAAAGGGTTCCATTCGGTAAGCAGCTCTTCTGCGAAAGCCTTGACTTCGGTGGCGTGGTCGTCCTTGACCATGTTCATCAGATCGAAGCAGCCACGGAAAACGGATATAGCTTGGGCGCGGAGCATCGGCTTTCGGTTCTCGTTGAGCGCGACCTCGGTCAGGGATCGGGCAATGTCGCGAGCCATGGAGAAGAATTGGTCATCACTCAGACTCTCGTCGACGAGATCGCCGAGGACTCGTAAAGCTCCGTGGAGCTGTGTATCAGTACCCGTGGGGACGACGGCGAGGATTGTCGACAAAAGGGTTGGCCATTGTTCGGGGAAGTCGTGGATAGCAATCTTGCCGATAGCATAACTAAACAGTTCCTGTTAGAGGTTGTAAAGCCAGAACAACGGCCACTGCGCCAAAAGCCAGCCGTTTGTCAACATACCTTGCTGCTGTCTTGATCTTCCGGTCATTTTCTTGGCTCAGGGCAAGGTCAAGAAGCGATTGCTTGATCTGGGCTCGTGCCTCGTCGGAAATGGGAACCTGGGGTTCACTTCCGATGTCCTCAGGCGACCACTCGGACTCGATGAACAGTCTCAGGGTGCTCAGGGCAGCTTGACGGACCGAGATATCGATCGAGGTGTGTGAAGCAACATTGACGAGAGAAATCGGATACGCAGGGTTCGTCCTGGCGCGCTTGAGCTCAATCTCAGCCTGCTGCCGAGGAGCCTGTCCCGGCAGCTGGGTGTTGGCCAGCAGCTGCACGAGTTGGTCCTCCATTGTGACGTCGTTTATGGAAGGCCTCGTACGCAATAAAAGAAACGCTGGAACTGATATATCAAGAATTGAGAGGGCCGAGACTTGGATGTTTGACGAGCCAGGGCAGACGCGTTAAGGAGGGGTGGTTGTTGCCAAAAGCTCCCAATGTGGTGGTTGCACCTGGTTGAGGCAGGTTTTTGGCGGGGTCACGAATCGGGGTGCTTTGGTGTTTGTGCACAGGTGCATAATTTGCATAAAGCCCACCAAACGGACGCGTGAAGTGTAAAGATGATTGGTTGAGACGGCAACACAAAACAATGGACGGAGGCCATCAAATTATTCAAGGCAACATTTGACGATATCGCCAATGACGAAATGCCACCTGAAGGCGTAAGTGTTATGCACTAGGTATTTTTTGCCTAAGCCAGATGAACCTAGTCCGCGTGGCACCGGCGAAAGTGACAAGGCTGAAGCTTCTATCCTTCAGGATAGCCTGATACACGCACGACTCTGTCCAACCAGAAATGAACTCAATTGAGCCACTTTTGGGTACTCTTTGTCACAGTGCTTCATGAAGTGCCAATGAGTGACGTAGTCAGCCAAAGTGCCAATGGTCTGGCTGAGCTATGATGCACCAACTGCCGTCTAATTTATCATTAAGCACCTCAGATGGAATGACCGCCAAGCACTGTCGTTTCACGCCGGAAGGTGAGCACTAGATCGAAGCATATTCAAATTGGCCCGAACGCAAGCGATGAAGTATTAAGGGCCTACTGCTTTTTATTCCACTTCGACACCCAGAAACAACTTATATATACCTAACCTGAGGTGTGTCGAAGCTATACAGGGTAGGCGACCTCATTTGGTGCTCAAGAGGGGGCAGCTGCCGATGAAATGAAACCGCCGTGATCGGAGACCATTTTGCTCCGACAGGTCGCGTTTCTTACAGAAAAAAAAGGTATTCGTCGCTGAAAATTACTCGGTCGAAACTCCACGGAGAAGCAAAAAACGCGAGAAATACGTTCCCGCTACCATTATCACCTTGGCGCAAAGAGGTTGCAGCTGTCTAGTCCGTCAGCGATAAGACATCCCTACGCAATGTAAGCCACACAAGGGTCCAGAGCCGGGGAGGCAATCCGTCAAGTCTTGGGTCACATGTCCAACGGTCCAACAGAAGCTTGGAATATCAGCATGATCTTTGGTGCACGACTGTTGTCCTAGGTGGTCAGGAATAGCTGCCGACTTTGCTCGTGGGGGTGACAGGATCGAAGCTGAAGATAACGTTGCATGCCTTGCCTCTACTACGTAGGCGAGAGTCGATGAACCTGAATGAAAGTCAGACACGCAGATGCACGCATGTCGACTCACGTGGCAGAGTACACGCATTTGTGTCTGGGGATCTTCAGCAACGCCTCGGATTGACAGTCGCAACTTCAAAATCGCCCTCGCAAGAGAAACCTCATTCCAGCAATCACTAGTGCGGCCACGTTCGATCTTGTGCCGCATCACCTCGAACTATTCGACCCGGACAAATAATAGAGTTCCGGACGAGAATGCAACATTTGATTTCTCGGCCCGAGCTATCGGCAATGAGAGTGTATTGGCGGTAATCCGAGGAGTTGAGTAGGCACAGAATCTAAGCTCGAAGCCCGAGATCGGTTCGTCGGTCTAGTTAGAATCTCAATCAATTACTGTTGACTCGATAAGATCGAGTAATACTAACTCCAGCCCATCAAATCGCCGTGGCTTGCTCCGAAGCAGGGGGGATACCCTTGCTCCACATAACAAGCTTGTCATTGCGATAAGCTGATTGACCTTGTCCTTTCCCTCTTGGTCGACCACTGTTAGCTGTGCGATGCAGTATCTCTCAGTTGTTGGTCGCTCGTCATTGGTCGGCAGCTCTATCTCGATCCCCTCTTCCTCAGCCCAACCTTTTCCCCGGACTCTGGCTGTAGGTTCCCCCCTCCCCTCCAGCTCTCCCCTGGTTACTCTTTGCCGCTTAATCTGCTTTCCTCTGGTCGGATGTTTGTTCTTATCTATCGTCCCGCCGTCGGCGACGCTTATGACGCGTTTACCGGCATTGCCCGCATGCAGTAGCGTAACGGCATCCCCGACAGTACCAGATGGTGACAATACAATGTAGAGCAACGCTCACTACGGCTTCTTTTCTCCTCAGCCGCGTCCGTGAACGTCTGCTATCGTCGCCAAAGTTAAGCAGTGTGGGGGGTCCAGCACACCTAAACTGCAATCGCTCACGTTCCAGTGCGCCACAACATGGCCTCGAACTCCATGGCAGCACAGCATTAGCAACGGGAGCTAATCCTTGTGTGCGAAATCCCTCCACTGCCGTCTTAGCTTTCCCACCAAGCTCAACTTGGCGAGAAACACTGTTTGCTGATCCCGCGATTCAAGAGCCCCGTCGCACCGATAATGCATGGGAAGGGACCCTCCATCGCTCCTGCCTGCAAGCTCTAGATAGATAAAGACCCGAACGTTCCCCTCCTGCTTCTCTTCGAACTTCTCCAACCCGCGTTTTTGTTCTAGTCTCGGTGATCTGAGTATTGCTTCTTCTCGATCTTTCACGAAGCTGTTCGACAGTCAATCTTGCCTGTTTTGGCCTGTGCCTCCCTACCGGAGTGTCTTCTCCTCAGCTCTCCAACCCACCATCTCCATTTCCATCTGCCGGTTCACGTCATAATTGACCTGCCGTGTCCCACGCGGTATTCGCGCTTCCAACATCAAATACTAATTGAGACGCCCAATTTTGATCGCGTGCGCTTGCAAACTGAGAGTAAGACAGCCACCCCACATCTCAAAACGGCTACAGAGCAGCTCTTCTAACATTACATCTCTTCAACAGAACAATTGGCAAGATGGACACAGGGACGGCCCAACCAGCCTCCCGCAGGACGCGATGGGCGAATAAGCTAGCTGTCGAGTCAGAGCCCGGCCTTACAAATACACAGCTGATGCTCACCAACCACGATCTTAAGCCCGTTGAAGTTCAACGCCGCCAATGGGGACCCTGGAATTTCGTCGGATTTTGGATGTCAGTCGATGAAACGAAACTTTATCCTTAAGGACTTGATTCTGACAACAGAAACAGTGCCGACTCTTTTAACATCAACACCTGGTAAGTTCTTCGCGTTAGATGATATGATGGGCAACATTTTGACAAATAAAATAGGATGATTTCTTCCTCCATGATCGTCGGAGGGCTTTCTTGGTGGCAAGCTTGGCTTTGTGTATGGATCGGGTACGCTATCGCGGGTTGCTTCATTGTCCTGACGGGTCGTATCGGTGCGGTGTATCACATTGGGTTCCCTGTCGTCGGTCGATCTTCGTTCGGCATTTGGGGCAGTTTGTGGCCCGTCTTCAATCGCTCAGCAATGGGTAAGTGACAAACTTCCGACTGAAATCACCTGGAGGTAACGAGACTGACAATATCAAGCTTGCATTTGGTATGGTGTTCAGGCTTACATCGGCGGCCACTGCGTCTACCTCATGATCCGTTCCATCTGGAAATCGTGGGACCGCGATACCATCGACTCTGGCGCCTTCGAGGGCCAAGCGACAACCACTGCTGACTGGGTCTCCTTCTTCATCTTTTGGCTCTGCTCCCTCCCAGCCATCTGGTTCCCCGTCCACAAGATTCGCCACCTCTTCACCGTCAAATCTTACTTCGTCCCCGTTTGCGGTATCGCTTTCATGATCTGGGCCCTCGTCCGTGCCGGCGGCATTGGACCAGTTGTGAAGCGTGGCAACACTATCCATGGTAGCGACCTGGCTTGGGAGTTTGTTAAGGGCGTCATGTCCTCCATTGCTAACTTTGCAACCCTCATTGTAAGTCTGTCGACCTCCATATGCGTACCCTGCCACTAATTCTGACCAGGTCAACGATCCCGATTTCACTCGTTTCGCGCGTAAGCCAAAGGACGCCCTCTGGTCTCAACTCTTCACCATTCCTGCCGGCTTCGCGTTCACCTCCTTCATCGGCATCATGGTGTCTTCCTCCTCCGCCGTCATCTATGGAGAGACCATTTGGGACCCTCTTCTGCTTCTCGATAGGTTCATCGACGACGGTGGCTCGGGTGAGCGCTTTGGCGTCTTCATCATCGCTCTAGGTTTCGCCCTCGCCCAGCTCGGTACCAACATTGCCGCGAACTCCGTGTCAGCCGGCACAGATATGACGGCTCTTCTCCCTCGCTTCATCAACATCCGCCGTGGTGGTTACATCTGTGCGGCCGTTGGTCTCGCCATGTGTCCTTACAATCTCCTTACCGACTCCAACAAGTTTACCACTTACCTCTCCGCCTATTCAGTATTCCTCAGCTCAATTGCCGGCGTCATGATCTGTGATTACTACCTGGTCCGCAAGGGCTACCTTGAGATTAAGGAGCTCTATGACGGCCGCAAGTCCGGTCCATACTACTTCACCGGCGGTTTCAACTGGCGCGCTTACGTCGCCTACGTCTGCGGTATCCTCATCAACGTGGTTGGCTTCGCTGGCGAGATCGGCCGCGAGGTCCCTATTGGCGCCACTTACATCTACCGCATCAACTTCTTCTGTGGTTTTGGTGTCGCCATGGGTGTCTACTGGCTCTGCTGCCACTTCTTCCCCATCCCCGCCACAAGCAAGCGTTGGATGGAGGTCGGTGATGAGATTGATGAGATTCGTGTGGCATATGACTCGAACATGAGCCAGCAGGAGGATTACGACGAGGAGAGGTCTACCGGAGGGAAGCCCAGGCCTGTTGACGAGCCGAAGCACTTTTGAGCAATGTGGCTTAAGACTCATGTTGGATGACAAAGGTCGTACTTGGATAGGCTAGACTTCTGCCCATCGTAATGAATGATATGACTTCTCTGAGCAGTAACGAACTTCTGGTGATCATCGTCGACGCCGACCAAGTAATATCATCAAGCCGATATCGGTGAGGATTTGAAGATCTTTGGTGCAGCCTCGTCCTGTGCTTGAGTTGCAAGAGGCCTTGCAAACACCGATGGCGCAAACAGGTCTATGCAGGGGACACCTCTATAAGCCGCAGCGGGACGTGACTTCGCATGTGAGATGTGCGCTTAGTTACGATTCGGTGTGTGCTCCAGAGAGGCGTATTCACAGGTAATTCTCTGTTCGTCGTCTTATCCTCCTCCCTCGAACGCCACAATGTCATCCACTTGCCCTCAAAGCTCAAGTCACGTTCTTGTTTCATCGTCAGCCAGGATTCCCCAATTACAAACATAGCCTTCTAGTGAGAGTCCTAATATTCATCATTACTGCAGACGGCACTGTTACCACCTCCGCCCCCGACCCGACCCAGTCGTGCCGTTCCTCCCCTCCTTCCTTGTCCTTTCTATCTACGAAGACGACCAGTGAGCACATTGTGCTCTTCCGTCGCGTCTTTCATTAAAGCCTAATGTGAAAACCACCCAGTGAAGATACATAACGGACACATCCAATCTGCACCCTGCTGAGGCCGAAGAATCCCAATTCAGTCTCAAGAAGTACAGCCTTAGACAGAGGAGATTGCCCCTAACCAGCACACACACTCGTCGCCACTTCCCATCAGTCAGCCTTTCGTGCCTCGTTACCAAGGCTGAGTTGGTCCCCGAGAATCTCGCAGACGACCGTATTTGCCATCTTCTCAGTCAAACCCATCTCGGTGGCGCCATCCCAGTCCATGACTACCGTCCTCTCTGACATGGGCGCTACTGTATCCCACCGTCCCTGGTCACCGCCTTCACTTGAAGGGTACCTGAGTCCGCCCCCGGCACAAACAGCAGGCTGCTGTTCACATTCTTGGTGAAAAGGCAGAGTCCTTGCCAGAGTGTCAGAGTGCTGCTTCGAGAGCTGCGCCTCCTCCTCTCCAGTCAATCGTGAGCTCGCTTTGTCAAGTCGAATAAGCAAGGAGAGGATCATGGCCAAGCATGCAATACCAAAGCCAAGCCAAAAGACATACTGATACAAAACCTTGAGAGACATGCTTGTCTCTTTCTTGAGCTCACCTGATGTTATGTCCGCAATGCCAACGAAAAAGGCACTGCCAATGAAAAGCGTGAAGTTGATCAGCGCACCCGCAAGACCTTGTCGGTCTTTTGGCAGGCTTGTGGTCAGATAGACGTTGCTTACGGTCCAGATTATGTCCACGCAAGCCGTCTCGAATATCATGGCCGGAAGGACCCACGCCCAGTAGTTGGGGTGTTCTGGCATCAAGGCAAAGAATAGAAGTGCCACAGCCTTCGAAATGCCAGAAATGGTCAGCAAGATACGTCCAGGAATGACATGGAGCATCAAGCCACTGAACGTTGCAAAAAGCAGTCCACCAATCGCCCAAGGACCGAAGTAGATTGCTGACTCCAAGGGAGTTTTCCCAGCCACTCGCTGAAAGCTGTTGGGTTTACGGTCAGATATGCCCAGAACGACGTTAGGGGCAAGACTTACTAGTACTGAGAGTAGAACAGAAAAATATAAAAGGCTCCCCAAGTGAGGAAAAGACAACTAAGCATCCTCTTCATATACTTTGTGTGGAAGATCTCGGCAGGCAACAGTGGTGCGTCTACGATCCATCCTTCCACGTACACAGCCGCTCCCAGGAAGATGAAGCCAGTTATCAGTGCGACAATAATCTGAGGTGAAGCCCAACCCTGGGGTGCAGAAGAGGTGTTAGAAATGGCGTAGATGACCAGCATGAGGCCAGGGACAAGAGTACATGCCCCCCACCAGTCCATTTTCACCTTGTCTGCCTTGACCTGTGCATAGTCATTGGGAGCAAAGACAATGGAGCCGATAGCACAAACAAAACCTAAAGCGCTCCCCCACCGGTAATACCACCTCCAGGAGAGGTATTCTTGCGCGACTCCAGCGGCTAGGATGCCACAGAAGAAGCCGATTGGACCAATGGCACCGTAAAGTCCGAAGATGAAATTCTTCCTGGGACCAGGACGATATATTCTTCCAAGCAAAGAAACCCCCGCTGGAAGAAAAGCCGCTAGTCCGAGACCTTCCATAGCTCGGCAAGTGGTGAGCGTGACAAGGTTCTTTGAGAAGCCGGCCGCCATGGTCCACAGGAGGAACCATATCAAACCGGCATTGAAGACATAATAGCCGCCGAATATGTCAGCCAGCCGGCCAAGTGGGAACAGGAACGCACCAGCCACAAGTGTGAGAACAGCAGATGGCCATGATTGTTGGTCGGCAGAGATGTTTAGAGATTCATTCAAGCTCGGAAGAATCACTTGGAAGCCGCCAAGATTGAATTCCTGATAGGGGATTGTTAACATAGAAGTCCGTGCGGGCAATACCTTGCGTCTGGACCTTAATGTGTGTCGGTCTGGGGGAACTTACAGACATAGTCAATGACAACAGCAGCGAGGCAGCAAAAGCAGCTTCACTCCATGCTGATGCAAAGACTTCTGGCCGTTGTCGACCCAGCTTTTCAACATCAATGACTTTCAGTGCTTCGTCCATAGCAGTAAAAAGTAGAGAAGCGATCATTGAATCGAAGAAATTTAGTGACTGCACTACAAAGGCAGGCCAATTGGTATCGAGGTGAAAATCTGTTGAAGCGATGAACCCTTGTAGCTGACTGGCAGTGGAAAGGTGGCTGGCATGAGCATCTGAGAAACTTTTCCGCTTCTCCTAAGCAACGCCAACAACCTTTATACTCATGACGAAACCACAGAGGTAGCACGATACACCTTACCATTCTCCAATTTTCTCTGAAGATGCCGACCGTCCTGATGAAGTCTCTGCTATCTCATCTGATGTGCTAGCGGTGAGAACGCAGTCCATGTCTGTTGATTACCACTTTCGTCGAAATCTAGAATCTTGACAAGACGATGTGGTGGGTCGACAAAGTCTGAGGGCCAGCTCGAATGCTTTATCAGAGTTCGGATGTGTCATGGAGGCCTGAGTGGTGGTCGGGGCGCCGGTTGTTGGCGGCGGCTCTGAATAGAGGGGTTGACAATTCAGGGCGCTGAATCCAAATCGCGATATACGGCCGCAAATCACGATATGATGGATGAGAAAGTCCGAACGCTACGTAGATATCATGCGAACGATGAGTCCCGAAAATCCAAGAGCCACCCAAAGCCAGTCCCCGTACAAAACGGAACCCACAACGGAGCAAGATCTCCCTAGTACAGTAGCGTAGCGTTGGTCGGGATGGGCTGGCTGTGGTGGTGTAAGGCCCGGCTGAGTGTGTAAGTCGGATAAGTCATATGGTTACCCTTTTGGGCTACGTTAGACTGTAGGCGCGACTCTGGCTGGCCACAGCTCCGTGTAAGAAGCCGAGCGTCTTTGATGACAAGCTTTCCTGGTAACACTGTGGTCCGCGCTAACTGCTGGTCTCTGCAGGTCCCATTCGCGGCATCGGACGCAGGGTTTGTCGTCTCATTTCCTCTTTGGGGCTCGCTGGGGCTCGGGAATGTGCCTGTCATCCACGATGGCTGGCGTGCGCGTACATTATCTGACTTAGCTGCCACGAGCGAGCCATTCTCGGAATTTCCCCTCCCCTCCTTTTGCTTGCTTGCTTGCACTTCCCTTGACTTATCACCAGCCGCAGCACAAGGTCGCAAAAGACATGCGCACCAAGCTCGCGCAGTGACGCCGCCGGCCGTCGCCCTGAATTGCCGACAGCATTCATCACACAAAGATCCAGCTGATGCCAAGCTCCGGGAAGCCGTGTCATAATTGCCGTCGCCGACGCCTGCGATGCGATCGGTCGTTCCCTGGGTGTCTCAAATGTGCCGTTACGGGCCAGGAGTGCCAGGGCTATGGCAAGATTTTTACCTGGACCCAGACAATTGATGTCAACGGCAACAAAGCCGCCAATGCACCAGGAGCCAAGCAAACGAGTCCATCTCGGGTAGTCACGCCATCCTCCGTCATCGTGACAGACCCTTTCGCGCCGCCTTCGGCTTCTCCCAAGGACGAACCGACAACTCAAGTCCCGCAGGCTTCTACCCCGGGGAGCCTAACGGATCCCCTCTTCCAGGATTTGGACCGCAACTCGCGATATTACCTCGCCCATTGTGAGCAAGCAACTTTTTCGCCTTTTCAAACGGGATTATCTTTCGCTGACATAGCCCTCAGTCGCTGACCGAGTTTGTCTGGACCTCGTTGCCCGAGATAGCCCAGCGGGAAATCCCTTCCGAGAGTTGATCCCTTTGTCCAAGAGTCATCCGTTACTCTTGCAAATCATCATCGCCACGTCAGCCATTCACTGGTCGAATATTTTTCGGCCCATAACGTCTATCCCAAATGGCGTTTCCGACCCGGGCGGCTACTTCGCAATGTTGCGATCCAAAGACTTAGTCTCTCGGCAGGCACTCATTGATGCGCTCGCTGCCAAGCAAAAAGCGATGGGCTACCTGCGGGAAGTCCTGGGTGCACTCGATCCCGCGGGTAGCGAAGTGACTCTGGCGGCAATGCACTTCTTTGTTAAGTTTGACCTCATTGACATCAACAAGAGCGAACGCCATAGCTGGAAATCCCACCTAGAAGGCGCAAGCAGCATCATGGCCCTGCTGACACCCGGGACCTTGGGAAGCGCGTCCAGCCGGATGCTTCGCGATACTGTCATTGCTGACTGTTTCATGTAAGTCGTGCCTCCGATCTCGATGTGGGCTGAGTGTGGGTGCTGGTGGAGCTTTTTCTCCGTGACGGACAGTGCTGATCGCGATGCCTCCCGATTGCAGATACCACATCCTGGGGTCGACTTTGACCTCCGGCGGACTCGCAGCCAACATTGCGCGCTACGCATTTGAGCTTCTCCCGGTGATGCAGCGTGTCGAAGTGACGAGTTACCTCTCCTGTCCTCCCGGCATTTTGCAGGTGATTCTGGCTGCTTCACAGCTCTCCGGCGATAAACCATTCCCGGACTCGACCCTCCTTGCCGCGGACGAAGCGCTAGCACTGATCGATCAGGCCTTGTGCTTTGACATTGATGGCTGGGCTGCACAGTTGCAACAGATCCCTAGCGTGACCGATATCGAAAGTCGGGTACACATCGCTTCAGCACATCGGTCAGCAGCGTGCTTGTATATCTTGCAGGCTCTTCCCTTAGTGCGATCGGTCAGGCCTGTAGATACCGACTTCCTGGTCGACGACATCTTGGCACATCTTGCTGCTATTGACCCCGAGGACCCTTACTTCAAGGCAACCTCGTGGCCAACTTTCATCGCCGGGGCAGAGACCAGGGATGCGGACAAGAGGACGTGGGCTCTGCAGCGGCTAATGACGATCTGGAACCGGGTTCGATGGGGCTACATCTTCACGGCCATTGAGATGCTCAAGGCGACCTGGGCGATGCAGGACACAGGTAGAGGTGCAAGTGGTGGTGTTAACTGGTTGCAGGATCTCAAGGGCATGGGATTCGACAGCTTGATTGTTTGAGTCGAGGCTGTTATGCCTATTTCGAAGCGTGCTTTTCTGCGAGGCGTACCGGAGGAGTCTGTATGAGCGAGCGTTGTAGTACTCATCGCATAGACTGTAAGAGGAACAAGAATTGAAGTTGGACTTCACGTACGAGGGCCCTGGAAGTAAAGGTCACTCGATTGCATCGTGAAAGCTGTAGATGGTGCGGGCAAATGGCAGGTACGGAAGGTGCTCTTGCCCTTTTGCTCTACAAGTGCTACACCGCAGCCCGCTCCCGACTCAGCTTCGTCCCTTCCCCATTTTCTTTTTCATTTGCACTCACATCTGCAGTCGCAACCTCAAGGCAGGTAGCGCTTATCTTGGACATCTTGTTGTCCACCCCGTGCGATTCAGACGATGGCTGCACAATCGAAAGCTGCGACTCGGGCAGACACATGCCCGCAAAAGCCGCAATAATGGCGACTCAGGAAGTGATACTCTGGACCAGACAGCGTTCCCTCAGTTTTGCGCCTTCAACGTTTACGTAGCACGTCTCTAACACAGCCGCTGTGCAGACTCGATGTAGTCAAACGCACATCTCGGAACGAAACCCTGCATGGACGATCCGCGAGCTAAGCTTCGTTTGGCCATCCACAACGAGGTTTCCATCGAAGAACATCATAGCGCCCGTCAACCCCTTGTCACCGATCCGCGACACACCACCGAATCGGCAGTTTTAGAAGCTCTGGGTTTCTCCCATCCCCACCCATCTCCAACAGCTTTGCGCAGCGGACATTTTGTGCTCCATGTTCCCTGTTGCGACTTGGCGTTTCGCATCGTGTCTGACGATTGCAGTCAGTGACTACATTACGAAATACTTTGACGGTGGTGGCGCAGGCCTGACAACGGTGAGTGGCTTCTGTCAGGACATCTTTTAGTGCGACTGTCAGTGACATCCGTGTCAAAGCTCAATGAGTCTACACGACTAGCTGTGAACTAGGTGACGTTGATTCATGCCACGTCCGGTGCCTGGAAGAGCCAGTAGATTGGGGATTGAGTTTCTGCATTCATTGACAGACTTTAGGAGGGGCTTATCAAAAAGATGATGATATAAAATATATTTATCACGGCGATGTCCAACAGATCTACGAACCTTGAACCCAAGATCTTGACGATCATAGTGATGCTTGACCATATGGATCTTGTGCCAGGGAGCAATGGTTGGCGTCAATCCCGCAGAGGCTACGATTGCGCACAGAACTAATTATCATTACTTCTACTCGCAGCCTCCTAGCCCATACGGCAACCCTTCCCGGCCGAGGCTGCTCGCTTCCAAGCACCGTCCGCTCAGACCACCCGTTTCGCCAGTTTCAGCCGTCAATCTGCAAAACTTCACGACCACAACCTGCAACGAAACCACACCAGCTTCTACCCAATCGCAACCTTTACGAGCACAGCCTCCGGAAGATTTTGTTTGTTTGACCCCAGGTGCGGCAAGGGGACATATGCATACACATACAAGCAAACAAGACCCCAGCGCGTTCTGCCCTGAAACCGCAGATCTCCTATGACCAGGGTTAGCGAGGCTGATCGACTCTGGGTTCAGGAACTGAGTGCCCAATCGCAACTGAAAAACGATGACTTGCGAACGGGGGTTTGCGCTCGGAAGGGCGGCACCTCCGGGGCGCTAATGGACTATGGCCTTAGATGTCTGTTTACAGACTTCATCGTCAGCTTGAATGCGGAAGCTGTAGCTGCTTCAACCATGGCAGGCCTCGGCAGGAGGTCGTTGGAGAGCCAGACTACAGACCAGACGGGGCCTCCCAAGCTTTCGGCCTGATGTCCAAGCCAACCAAGAGCAGGTCGTCTTCTAAGTATATAATCGTCCTCTCTTCCGGACGATAATTCTCTTTCTTATCCTCTATCCTCATCATCCTCACTTGTCTACATCAGAGCAGTGCTCACAGGTTTCCTTGTCTCTTTTCTTCGTTTCTATTCTTTGCTTCGACATTTCACTTCTAAGCCCCGGCGGCAACTTGTAAAACTTAGCAACGACTTCTTCTACATCTTTCGTCTCCTTCCTTCGCCAATATGCGTTACGCTATCGTTGCCTCTGCCCTCTTCGCCGGCGCTTCTGCGCACGGTCTGGTTACCTCTATTGAGGGCGCCAACGGTGTGACCATGCCTGGTCTTAGTGGTAAGCCTAGCAATCGGAAACTCACTTGTAAAGCTCTTTCTAATACTTCCTTCAGTCGCCGATGGCACTCCTCGCGATTGTTCTTCCAACGGTTAGTCTCCAGCCCCTCTGACACCCAGTCGAATTTAGAATGCTGACAGCTCCTAGGCTGTGGTAGCCAGGCTGATACTGCCATCATTCGTGATCGCGACATGGGCTCCGGCCGTGCCAGTGCTCTCGGTCGCACGCAAGGCAACGGCCCTATCGACGCCGCCGCAGTCATCTCGACCTTCATGGGGACAGGCGCCAACTCTGCACCTACCAACAACGGAAGCGACGGCGCTTCTGGTGTCGAGGATGATCTCTCCGACCTTCAGGCGGCATCTGCTCAGCGCCGCGCAGAGCACAAGCGTCAGATCGGCAACCTCTTCGGTGGCGGCAACGGCGGCGGCGGCCGTCTCGGTGGTCTTTTCGGTGGTGGTGGTGGTGGCAACGGTGGTGGCATTGGTGGTCTCTTCGGTGGCGGTGGTGATGCCAACGACCGTGGCCCAGAGAGCATGGTCGCAGACACCGCTGGTCTAGGAAGCTCCAATGGTCTTCCCACTGCTTCCGACTCTGGAGAGATCAACATGGTCTTCAGACAGGTATGGCCCTACGTATCTCACAAACACATCCAGACGCACTTGCTAACAAGATGCAGATCAACCAGGATGGCGCTGGCCCATTGACCGCTGAGGTCGACGGCACTTCCGGTGGCACTGACCCCAACGCCTTCCAGACTGCTGAGGTCACTCAAGACGTCCCCGGTCTCGGTGTTCAGGGGCTCTCGCTGGCCACCAACACAGACTTCCCTCTCACCGTGCAAATGCCCGCTGGCATGACCTGCGATGCTTCCGTCGGCGGCGCTGACAACGTTTGCGTCGTCCGCGTCCGCAACGGTGCCGCAGCTGGCCCATTCGGTGGCTCTGCTGCTTTCACTCAGAGCAACGCCGCCCGCAAGCGTGCTATCGCCTACCGCCTCAAGAAGCGCATGGCTCTCAGCCGCGACTAAGTGCTGATCGAACTCGATCACCACTACATCCTGCAACAAATGGGCCAGGATGGCGACGGGATAGATGGGAATGGTGTCGCAGCAATTTGCTTCGAACTGTGGAGTTTTCGGTGCAAAGGTTCTTCTTGGTCTCTTCATGATTCTGGATTTCTGGGGAGACGGCCACTCATTTATGACCATATGAAACAAAGGAGACAGGGAAACCGTCTTGGGATGTGCAGGAACACACACAAAGGTCTGGGGATATCTTAGACATGGAAATTGCAAGATTTCATCTTGGGCAAGGTATATAGGACAATAAGAAAAAGAGATGTCGTTTTTTTCTTCAACGATTTGATCCCTAGGCTCAGTGACAACGGAATCAATGGAAGATAGTTTCTTGTGAATTATAGCTCTGTAATTGAGACTGGGGAGCTTGGTGTGGCTCTGGTAGTGATGGTGCTGCTTGGACAGGAAACAAGCAGCTTCTATTAACATGAGAAGGGGAATAGTGATAGTTCTTGTGTAAAGCAAGTTGGGAAAGAGTCGCTATGCACGAACGATAAGGAAAGACGTGTTTGGAGCTTTCAGCATGAGGAGAATTGGCTGCGGGAAAGGGGATTCGTCCTGGTGTGCCAAAACAGAACACACAGTGCTCCTGATAGCTACCGGCCTGTATCATGATGTAAGGACTCTCGGTGGAAACCGGCCAGTTAGTCATGATCCAAGCACAACTGTGAAAAAGATGCGGAAGCAAAGCACGGCCACAGCATTGCGAAATTTGCTAGCGTTTGGGTATCGGGTCTGCACATCGTCCTCCTCACCAACGCCGGCTGTCAATATTGTATTAGCCTTTTGGTCCAAATTCGGAAACAACAATAGCATTGCTTACCTATACGCGGATTGAGGCTTTGGACGACGGCGCCTGATCTGTGGTGAGCGACTACTAGTATCGCCTCGCCGCTCTGATGGTGGCGGGGAAGATGGCGACCTTCCCTGAGGCGGTGATTTGGGTTCTTCCGATATTCCCAGGAGAGCAGCCTCAAGGGAATTGAGACTGGAGGCAGAGGAGCAGCGAGATCGTGGTGCAGAGCCACGAGATTCGGATCGTCGCTCTCGGGACCGTGAACGGTCGGGAGATTTTGGGTAGGAAGGTATGTAGGAGTCCGTCTTCGCGGCTTCGCTCGGACGACGTCGCTTCACTGCTCTCTGCGGCTCATGATCCTTGGTTTCATGATTGAGAGAGCGCTTCCGTGGGGATGCCTCTCTGGGCCCAGGCGGATCGTCCTTCTCCTTCGAGACTTGCTGTGACTGTGATCCCAGACGCAAATGTTTTGGTATGGGCTCGCCGCACGGGAACTTCCCAGCTACGATGAATGCCGGATCGAACTCGATGCATGGCCAATACTCCGTCTCATGAACTGGCTGACAGTAGATCTCCAGATTGGTTGGCGTTACGAAATCAGACGCGATACACTTTGCATCCCACTTTCGAGGCAAGAGGATTTCCTCATGATATGCATAGGGAAGTGGTCTGCCAACCTCGTCGGGTACATGAGAAGGTTTGGGTGTTTTGAAGATCAGTCGATAATCTCGAGACCATGTATCCTCTTCATCATCCGAAGCGTCTGATAGGTCAGGGCCCTCCTTGGTCTCAGTGGTGGCGTCGGGAGGGGCGGCAGCTTCAGGATCTCTGCCTTGGGGTGTTTGACCCTGCTGTGAGTCTTGGCCCGATTTCTGTTGAAGTTGGGACTGGGAAGGAGAGTGCTGAACCGGCACAGCCTCTTGCCGACCTGGAGATACCTCGTTTCGTCTGGAAGGAGGCCGCTCTGCTGTCTCGTCGACCGAAGATGATTTCTGGTTCTTCTGCTCTCCACTCGGCTTACGGTTGCCGTCCTTCTGTTTGTTATTACGCTGACGGCCCTTGCGGTCTTGATTTCTCTTGTTGTGCTTCCCCCGTTGAACCTCAGGTTCCGGGTTCCGAGCCTGAGGTGGCTTTGGCGGTAACGAGTGTATCAATGGCGTGGGAAGCTTGATGGGTGCCGCAGTCGTTGGTGTCTTGCGATTTTGAGATCCCGATTGCCTCCTTGCCGGGGGCTGTGAAGGTGGTCCTCTATGACGGTCATCGGGGTGATTTGAGCGAGGGGGCGGCCGATGTGGTTGTTCGGAGGAATGGCTATGTGAGCTGCGTCGTCTATTACCTCCATGGGGAGTGTGAGGTGGAGGTGGTGATCTATGGGGAGGTGGAGGAAGTGGTGGGGGCCCGAATTGTCCTGCTCCGGGTCCTCTCTCAGAGTACCCTTGGTAACCTGGAGGAGAGGGACCATAACGAGATGGTGGTGGCGGTAGCGGTTGATGGTGCGGATATGGGTGCATATGTTGCGCATCGTAATTGTATGACGGCGGGGGTGGGGGACCATGAGGGGGGCCCGGTGGCGTCGGCGGATAGCGAGACTCGGCATGATGCCGCGGAGGATAGTCTGGAGGAGGGAGGCCGTGTGCGTAGCCAGGAGGAGGTGGTCCATATGAATGGTAGCCAGGCGCGCCTGCCGGAGGCGGTGGTGATACTTGATGAGGATACGGGGCTGAGGAATGATAAGGCGGACCAGAGGGATGATACACATTCATCGGCGGTGGAGGAGGCTGAGAATGCGGTATCGGCGGAGGCTGCGCGCCAGGAGGAGGACCGTATTTTGTTATGATAGGGCCCTTATGCTTCTTCGGCGGACCTCGGCGGTCTCTATTGCCCGCGTTGCTGCTTCCAGGCCGGGCATGGGATGCATCTCGCCATGCTGCCAGACCACTAGATGCCGGTTAGCTTATACTTGGAAGATGGCAGTCAAATTGGACAACTTGCGCTGGAGTCTGCCTCGTCGGCTCTGGACATGCCACGGCCCAATGCCCCAAAGCGCCACAATTGTAGCACTGAGGTTCCTCGGGTCCGTAACCTGAAACTGGCAGGCCGCTCATTTCTCCTCATTGAGCCAGGAAATTCCGAGAGATTAAATTGATGCCCATTGACGACTTTCGTGACGAGAACCAGGGCTTGGATTGAGATAACTGGAAACGTTGGACTAATAACGCAGATAAGGTCGAACAGATAAGCGCGGCTGCGAAGTCTTCGTGTACTGACTGACTGCCTTCTTTCCGGTTTGAGCTTGGAGACCGCGGTTGCCTGTGCGATGAGGTCAGCGTAGATTCACACGAACTGAGGCCAGGTCGTCATACCTTTAGACGGGTCCAGCCAGCGTCCTTTCATCCGATAGCTTCACCGCAAGAAATGTGAGCACACGCTGAGTCTATAGGCCCGGCTGTACGGTAGCATTAAAGGTAAGATGACGATGATGATGTTGAAGATGCTTTTGCTGGAAAGCCCTAGGACGCGCTCAAGTTCGCTCAGGCTGGTCACACGAGGACTGGGGCGCACGGGCCAAAAGAATAGTAGGCAATAGGCGCCATGAGGTCGCACAACGTTGTTCTGGGAGATTCGATGGAGGAAATGCAGCCGAGCCGCTCCTCGATTCCAAGTTCTGCAACCCTGATCCCAATCCGATTTGGCGGCAAGAAAAGTTGTGCACCGCGACGCGATTGCGATATCAGCTATGACGGTGTTCCGAATGCGCAGCCACTGGAGGTGAGACCCTGAAACCCCAAACCTTGTCGCGTTGACGAACGTGGAGAGTGAAGCGGCTGAGCTTCCCCACCGTCCACCGTCTACGGCAGCTGACTACCCGGGGTATAGCCGGTAGCCACAGGGGCACGCAGAGCTTTGAAACAGCGAGCTAGAGCTGCTGGGTGTCTTGCCTGGCTGGACTGATGTGGAAATTGTATTGTAAGCGGGTTCGCCAGCTTCTTTGGTCAACGATCTACCAACGTCTGCCATCAGCTTTCAAGCAATCTCCACCGACACTTCGCTTCACGATGCCCTCCGCCTGTCAACTGGCTCACTGAGTCAAGGTCCATATTCGAAAGCTATCCTCCTCTGCAGCTACACCGATGTGATCAGACCAGGCCCGCTCGATCATGTTGATACGTCCTTCACAAGCTCCTCCAGTTCCTTTACTTGCCTGGAGCGCGGACGAGCCATCCTGAGAGCACCCTTTCACACAAGACCACCGTTACAAGCTTCGAAGCCACTTGCATAACCCAACGCCTCCATACCCTCGCCCACCATGCCTAGCCTTCCGGCTTCGGTCGATCTCGACGAGTGCATCTCACGCCTTTACAAGAAGGAACTCCTCGCCGAGTCTGTCATCGAGGCGATATGCGCAAAGACGAAAGAGCTGCTTATGCGCGAGAGCAACGTCGTCCACGTCCGCGCCCCCGTCACTGTCGTCGGCGACATCCACGGACAGTTCTTCGACCTGATCGAGATCTTCAGGATCGGCGGCTACTGCCCGGACACAAACTATTTGTTCTTGGGCGACTATGTTGATCGCGGCATGTTCAGCGTCGAAACCATCTCCTTACTTGTCTGTTTGAAACTACGATACCCCGATCGCGTGCATCTGATTCGCGGCAACCATGAGTCTAGAGGCGTGACCCAGTCATACGGGTTCTATACCGAGTGTTCGAGAAAGTACGGCAATGCTAATGTCTGGCACTACTTTACCGACATGTTTGACTTCTTGACGCTCAGCGTCGTCATCAACGACCAAATATTCTGTGTCCACGGAGGTAAGACTTCCATGGTGGTCGAAGGCGATTGGGAAACTTGTGCTGACACTTTGCAGGTTTATCACCATCTATACATTCCATCGACCAAATCAAGATTATCGACCGCTTCCGCGAGATCCCCCACGAAGGCCCAATGGCCGATTTAGTCTGGTCCGACCCAGACCCAGACCGTGACGAGTTCTCCCTTTCACCTCGTGGTGCTGGCTATACATTCGGCGCCCAGGTTGTCAAGAAGTTCCTAGCTGTCAACAACATGTCACATATTCTTCGCGCCCATCAACTCTGTCAGGAAGGCTTTCAAGTACTGTATGACGACAGGCTGAGTACTGTGTGGAGCGCTCCCAATTATTGCTATCGTTGCGGCAACATGGCCAGTGTGCTAGAGGTCAGCGATGCCGGCGAGAGGTTCTTCAACGTCTTCGCAGCGGCGCCGGAAAACGATACACACAAAGACATCCAGCCAGGGAGTGAGAAGGCTGCAGACGGCAATACTATGCCGGATTACTTCTTATAGACCAGTTGCTGGCGGGGCATGCCTTGGAGAAGATATAGCTTCACACATATGCAACACGGTAGATCGTTAACGGGAGAATTGAATAATGACCTTCAACTTCACAGCACAAAATCCGTCAGCCTTGGTGTGATATCGATGCGTGTATTTGTCTGATGGCTAAACCTCCGTTCAATGTTGCATAAATGACTCTGCTCCAACAATTAAGGTCGCTGTGAAGATTGCTTTCGTTTTTAATCCAAGCTTTGACGTGATTCTCGTCTCTCGTGATAACTCTGCACATCAACTCGTTTTGTGTGCGTCTACCAGTCCTTGGCAATATCGAAGCTCCACTCAAATTGCAAGTGCGTCTTCTTGTCGTCGTCGACGAAGCTGGAGATGGCGTTGTAGTGACCACGGGCGAGCATGCCTGAGGGTGCCTCCTCTTCTTGGACTGTGGCAAAGGGGTCAGTACGGATACTCAAGCTCCAGCTAGCTGTAGGGGGAGAGCGTACACTTCTTAATGTATGTGGGCTGCTTGTCGGTGCTAGGGGCATAGCTTCCCTAGTTGGGTGTCAGCATTGTCTCGTCGCGGCATCACTTCGTAATGGCACATACAATCATCTCAGAGTCCTTGGAAACCTTGATACCCTTCCTCTTGACAACCTGAACGTAGTGGAGACCACTGAGAATCTCGTGCTGGACCTTGAATTTTGCGCTCATGGTGAACTTAGCGTTCTCCTTGATCTTGAAAGGCTTGTCCTTGAGGGTCTTCTCTGAGCCAGCGGCAGACAAGTCGATGGTGACGGGGTCGCGACCGGGTGAGTCCATGGTCAAGGACAGGATGATGCAGACACGGGGATCGCTGGGGTCAGAGATGTCCTTGCCACCACCGAGTCCAAGAGACTCCTTGTATCGCTGGAGGGACTCGTCATTGGCATCTGGGGAACCACGTCAGCGTCCTAGTCCATGATCAGGCCATCGAGACATTGGTCTATAAGAGCTAGACGAGCGATGGGTGTCTTCTTGGTCAAGAATTTTAGAGATCGGAGTAGTTTGCTTACCCATCTGCTGGTACTCTGCCAAGCTCTGCTTGGGCTGGGAGAGCTTGTAGCCAGAGGTTTCCTCTGGCATAGTATCCTCAGCCTCATGGGACGCCATCTTGTCGTTCGGTATTGGATGCGGGGAAGATAGAGTTGGGGTAGGACTTCCTATGGCAGTCCAAATGGCGTTTTTTATTCGTAAGTCGTTATGGATCGACCGAGGTAGATATCGAACAGGTCGGGGAAGCGTCACGGAGTACGGATTGGAGGGAAAAGAGTAACGGTCAGAAGTAACGGTGTGCTGGCGTGGTCGTTGCGGTGACGATGGAGGGGCATCGGGAGAAGAGGGGACCTCGAGGTGGGGTTTCAGGGGCCGTCGCAGGTGGCCGCTGAAGACCTGTCAGTGCACGGAGTGGGGGAGAGAGCCGCGTGCCACACATACCGCCTCAGTGACTATTAGTGTCACAGACCTGATCGAATCTGGACTACTCGTCCCACTCACCTCGCAACCAACAAAGCTTCGCCCCGACTTCAAAGAGACGTGCCTGACTAGCTCCAATGTGCTTTCACGCTCATTTGCCGGGAAAGGGTAGAGGCTGAGTCTCTGATGGAGGCCGCGGTGGCCATTCGGCCAAAACCCTGTCCTCATCGAGCCAAGGATGGACCAATTCGGCATACGGATGAGGAATGGAACGCAGTCTATCCTCACATTCGACGCATGTACGTGCTTGAAGGCCAGAAATTGCGATACGTCATCGACAAGCTGGCGCGAGAGCATGCTTTCATAGTGAAGTACGATCACCAACTAGGTGCCTCACAGAAGCCATGCTGATGACGCGACGGGTAGTCCACAGACGCTTAGAAAGCGGTTTGTCCAATGGGGCATCCACAAACAGGCTGGTCCTCGGAAGGCACAGGTCGTTGCCACTCGCAGATTGCCTCAGGCTGTTTCTTTGGTCTCCAGGCCAACTCTCAGTCATGCTGATATAGCAGATCTGAGCTTTCTGTCATCTATACAGTCATGGACGATGTCGTTCCTCGATCAACTCGGCTCTAGGGACGACCCCACGGGTGTGCTTGTTCCTCCACCTCGCAGCTCCACGTACAACGCGGAAAAGCTCAGCTTCTCCTTTCGCCTCGTTACGTCTCTACTTCAACAAGGAGAAGGTACGCTAGCTGGGCTTCTAGCTCGAAAGGCTTTCGCACAAATCGAGGATATCTTGCACGTAGAAGGTCCTCTCTTCGTCTGGAACTTCTTCGAGATACTGTGGTACATCTTGAGCAACGGACAAAAGCAAGTGGCGTTGATGCTGCTCACCCATCTCGTTAACCTGGCTCAAGGGAGATATAATGTTCAGCATCCGATCCATAAAGTACTCGACTCCCTACAGAAACTCTTACTAGACACCGATTCCCACCTGGATTTAAGTCGTACGCTGGACAAGATACAGAATGGCTGGTCATTGAACGCGGAACTCTTGTTCTCGCCCCCGGATGCTCGTCTAGTGCTTTTGTACTACCGCATCGTCTGGGATTCGGGTGTCGTCAAGATTCCAGAGCATCGGCTAAGGCAGGCCGATATGCTATATGATGCAATCAAGGAGAAACAACCTACTCAGGCGCCCAGTGCGGTGGAACAAGATGAGGTCACGAGATGGCTCAGCCACTCCGTCCCAAACGATTATGCAACATCAAATGGGCTCCAAAATTCTGCTCTAGTTCAGCTATCAGCTGAGCTTGACTCCCTGGTCGCCCAAAGCATGAAACAGATACGTGATCTTAGTGCAGAAGAGCCCATTGGCACGATGCATCGGTTCCGGGCCTTGTCTGGGCTGATCAAGACCACGATGTGGGAAAATGAAGCACCAACCTTCCAGGTCGGAAAGAACTGCCAAGATGCGATGTTGCCGCGCCTCAACGCTAGAGTCCTGTCATTCGTGATGAGGATTATTTTCGAGGCGGAATCCAGAAAAGGACTCGACTTCGAGGCCTCTATTGACAATCTACGCAATATCATCGCACTACGAGAACATGGACAAGGTCCGATCGATCCACAAGTCATCTATGAGCAGAGGGAACTGGAGCACCTCCTCCTCCGAGCTGGCCGGGTTTCAGAGGCCCATCACGTTCATGAGGTGCACATGCAACGATTGAGAGAGTACGTGGACGACGTCCCTGCGTACATTGATACATAGGTGGACTACGACATACCATGCCACGCTTGTCTCCGACTAGTTCTTAAATGAGGCGCCTGTCGTATTCCATTCTTACGACTATCTACACAAACGATACCCTTACATACCATCTACCTATGATTCCAACAACACACGCTCAACGATTGACGTGATTCGAGCTACACAGCTGCAGACCCAAGGCTCTTGCTGATGTCTTTGATCTCCAGTCCAGTTAATGTCTCGGACCAAAGGTCGTTGATCAAATTCCGTCCTTTATCTGTATACATGATAGGTGACCACCTAAAACAAGATCAGTTCATCATCCAACGGCACGCGGTATATGACTCGGGAATATAACTGACGGTCGAATTTGGAAGTCGACCAACGAGCCGTGACTCTCCTTGCCCATGGCTTGAGTGGCTAGCATATACTGTCTCGCGCCATCGGATACGTTACGCGCGAGGAAGGTATAGACAGCCCAGAGGACGACCCTAATGGCCGAAAGACCATCCTGGTCTGGGACAAGATTTGTGCCCTTGACCGCACCAGGGTTGACGACATTGACAATAACCACATCCGGGTCCACGATCTCGGCAAGCTTCGCCACAAACATGTGGAGAATGAGTTTTGTGCTCGCATAGGTTTTCATGGGATCGAAGTTGTCCTCTCGGTCAAAGCTGTCAAGGATACCAGTAGGTGTCCTCTCAACTGTGGCTTGATGCGCAGAGTCTGATCCAACCAAGGTCAGACGTGCTGGTCGTTTGGAGGTCGGTCCTTTCTCGGCCAAGATTGGAAGCAAGAGGGTGGCTAGGAGAACTGTGTTGAGGTAGTTGACTTGCAGAGTGGCCTCGCGACCTTTCCCACTGTCAGCTCTACGAAAGGCGGTGTTTCCGGTACCAGCATTCAGTATGACGGTGTCAAGTCGATGCAAAGTATTGCATTTTGCTGCGAAAGAACGGACTGAAGTAGTAGATTCCATGTCGACAATCCAGACCTGGATATCGGCGTTTGGGAAATCGACACGCAGTTTGTTGGCCGCGGCTTCGCCCTTCTGTTGAGAACGAACACCGAGTATGATGGTGCTGAGACCTTTCTCGAGGAATTGTCGTGCACTCTCAAGGCCAAGGCCAGAGCTAGCGCCCGTGATGAGGGCGGTTTGTCCCTTCAGAGAGATATTTGCCGGGACTTGGGGCACGCTGCGAAAGAGCTGCTTGGCCAGACCACCAAGGCCAGCTTCCCATGACGCTCGTTGAGCAAGCTTGGACGACATTGCGATGTGATTCAATATCGTTTGAGGAGAACAAATTGTGAAAGGTCGTTGGTTAATGAATCGATGAATGTATACTGGAGGCTCTGGATTCGGACGGGATGAACAGGATGAACAGATGGACGGAGTAGTACGTTATATACTTCACTAGAAGGCCCGGAGATTCGGAAGCCATTCATATCATTCTGCTTGAGCATCCCTAGTCGAGCTCATGATGTAGACTAAGGCATCATCTGCCTCCTTCTGGACATCTATACTTTGGGGGACGTTGATTGGCCGAAATGGCCCTGGTCGTCGCTCCACCAATCACAATGCCTCAAAGTATAGACGGCGATAGTTAAGTCCTAAGACCGGTTATCCACAACAGACTGCCCACAGCCCGGTCGGGAGGCCAGTGCTTCGAGGAAGGTTAGAATCCCGGTTGTCGGTCCGCCCGTACATATTTTGGGGTCTCATGATTGGGCATCAAATGAGTCCATGATGCCGCGTCGAGATCAAGCTTCAACACAACGAAGCATCGCTACATTTCGGAAACAGGACACCGCTTGGCACTGGTTCACTACTGCAAATTTGGGTTGCTCATCTTTTCCCAGACATCATCGAATCCGCCTCGGATATCAGCGCGTTGGCATGTCTCGGTCACGAATTTCCAACGACTTTGTTGTACAGCATCGGTGGTTTCAAGATTGGAAGTGTACATGTTTACATCGAGCCCCAACGACACATGCAATGTCTGTTCATCTCTATGGAACCACCTCGCCGTCCTAGGTCATTGCTAGATGTTTCCTCCACGACTATATCTCGACGTTATTGACGAGATAAGCACGACTATGCAAAACAAAAACCCGTCGCTTTCTTCATAGGGTATACATATAAAGCGGGCTCCTTTCGCCCATGCGATCCAGTTCTACCTGAGTGTATTGCGCACGAACCTCGCTCTCAGATTGGCGAGACTTGCGCTTGTTGAATGTCCAAAGGAAGAACTCGAGCGTGAATGCTGCAACAAGACCAAGGCAGATAATGCCCAGAGCTGTGCCGTAGCCGGTCGGGTAGCGTGGGCCTTCCTTGTCGAGGAAGATGTTTGTGCCGATGAGCGAACCAAGGTTGCCGGCGGCCAGGAGCCATGCGAGACCGATTGAGCGCTTCCATGATGGAGCTAGGTTGTTACCGACCCAGGCGCTGATACCAGGGAGGAGCGGGTAGATACCGATCTGCGCAAGGACGACGCCGACGTACATGGCTGGTACACTGGAAGAGACCTTTGCAGAGTGACCGAACAGAACTGCGAGTGCGACAGCGAGGACGGTCATAGGACCAACGATGAAAGGCATGCGCCATTGAAACTTGTCCGCAAATCGACCGACGACCCAAGCTGAAATACCGCCGCAGACATAAGGCGGCATTGTCAGCAATTGAGCATTGGAGGTAGAGAACCCGAGCTGCTTGATGATCTGAGGCATCGTGAACTTGAATGCAGCATTGGGAACAGAGTTAGCCCAAGCCAGCAGAATACCAAGCAAGATCTTCCAATCAGACATTGTGGTCAAGAGGAGCTTCCACGAAAACTTGTCGCCCTCTTCAGTGGTGCTTCGAACGCCGGAGAGACGAAGACGCAGATCGATGAAGCGCTTTTCGTCGTCGGAAAGCCATTTGGCGCGCTCAGGTGTGTCGATGATGAGCAGGGGCATGACAAGACCAGCGGCCACGGTGACGGCACCCTCGATCAGGAAGATCCAGCGCCAACCGGCGATGCCGCGGGCGCCATCCATGCGAGCGATACCGTATGCGAGGAGGCCACTAAGCGCACCACTGAAGGCTGATGCTGTGTAGAAAACGGCAAGACGCTGCTGTAGCTCGTGGCGGGGATACCAGCTAGAGACTATAATTGCGGCGTTAGTAGGGTATCTTCTGTATATACCTGCTGCGGTGCTTATTTCTGAATCTTTTACATACCAATGAAAACCGCGCCCGGGAAGAAACCGGCCTCGAAAATGCCGAGGACGACTCGTGTAGCGACCAGGCCTTCGAAGTTCTTGACAATGCCCATGCAAGTCATAACGATACCCCAGGAGATGACCAGGAACGACAGCCAAATGCTAGGGCGGACCTTCTTGAGAATGATGTTGGACGGAATCTCGAAGATGATGTACGGGACAAAGAAGATGGTGCTGGCGATGTTGTACTGGTTACCAACAAGGCCCAAGTCTTTGTCCATACCCTCGATCTTCGCATTGCCAATGTTCCCGCGATCGATATGAGCGAGCAAGTACAAAACTCCCATAATCGGAATGAGGCGGAAATCAATCTTGCGGACGACAGCCTTGCCGGCCTTTCCCTCATAGCGCGTCATGAACTCAAGTTCTTCGGCCGACAGAAGACCATTGGAGCCAGCGTGCTCATGTGCCACGATCTCGGCCTTCTCAGGCTCGAAATCGCCAAGGTCTCTCGGTTGCTGGGCCGCCATTGTTGTAAGCTGGTGGTGGGAAAAGTCGAATGAATTGGGTGAACCAAGCCCTGGGCAGTCTCTCGGCGGGCTGGGCAAGGCTGGGTGCGACCTCTTTAATAAATCACATAGTCTTGGCAGGTGTTCAGATGCCCGTTGTTCGTGCAATTGTTCGAGTCCGATGGTCCAGGAAGTTCTGAATGGAATTCGAGGGCATGACCTGGTCTGTCGGAAACCACCCGGACTAGACTTGGGGAAGAGGAACAGGGCTGCGATATTGTCGTACGTGAAGATTCAGTCCCTGCACTACTCAACCCCATATTCCCCGCAAGCTGAACTTATGGTTAAGGGATTGACTAGCGCATCCCCATGGGATTCTTTGCCGACTCACGAAGCCTCTCGGATTGCTCGCAAGCCTGGTCGAGTTCTTCATCGGAAATCACCCGGGTATGACTCGTGTAGAAGCGACTGAGGACTTCTGCTCTTAGTCCCGTGTTCCCCGCAAACTAATCAGGCGATTGAGGGAGAATTAGCTCTGTCCCCATGGGCACCAGACACGAGCAAAGACCTGTCTGTGCTAGCTGGAATTTAGCGGTGGAAACAATTCGTGCTTCCAGCAAAGCGTAGCGCATCCATCGGGAATCCGCCGGACTTGCTCGGACGGACGCCATCCGGTAACGTAAGACGAACGACAATGCATTCATCACATTGCATAGCTTCATGGTGATTTACTTGAGATCGCTTCAGACTACGAGAGCAGCTGCCGACGCGTTTGACAAGATACTGTTCAACTCGCATCTCACTTCACAATACTTCTGCATTCATTCTTGTCGTCTTGTACAAAACTACCAACTATGGCGACCAGGGCAAAGATTGACCGTCCTACCTTCGATGAGCTTCCTGTTGACAAGAGCGGACCACATGGCAACGCTTGGGGTCTCTGGGGCCCAGATGATCAGCTCGGCACGCTGAATCTGTTAACCGACGAGGTCATTGCGCGAGCAGCGAAAGAAACCATTCTTGATGGACATCGGGTGTCGCTAAACTGGTCCATGACCGGTGCAAAGTATCCGAAATTTGAACGGAAGAATTTGGAGCAGAAGATGATCAACAAGGCACACTCAAGCACGCGCACGATGATGAATGGTCGTTCAACTCTCAATGCAGTTCACAGTGGGACGGGTTCCGGCATTACGCGTATCAGAAAGAGGAGCTTTACTTCATGGGGCGTACAGCTGAGGACTTTGCTGCTTCAGCTGAACCGAACGGGATTCAGCGTGAGTAGACGTTCACTTTAAGTCTTGTTTTTCGAATGTGGACTGACATTGAATGGTAGATGTCTCACGACAGGGTATCTGTGGCCGCGGTGTAGTCATCGATTGGTACGCCTGGGCCCAAACTCAAGGCAAGGAAATTGACGGCACAACCGCCTACGCAATCCCATTTCCAGAACTGGTCGACACCCTGCGCCATCAGGGCATGTCTCTCGAGGACATTAGGGAAGGCGACATCCTCATCGTCCGCTCAGGCTACATCGAGCAGTATGAATTCCTCCCCGAAAACAAAGCAGCAGCACTACACGAGCTGTACAAGACGCAAAAGCCAGAGAACATTGGCGTCGAACCTTCAAAAGAGCTTCTAGAGTTTCTTTGGGAAAAGCGTGTAACTGCTGTATGCGGTGATTCAAGGTCATTTGAAGTCTGGCCCTGTACTCAGCTTGAATGGCATCTTCACGAGTGGCTCTTGGCTGGCTGGGGTATGCCTATTGGAGAGCTCTTTGATCTTCAGGAGCTATCGAGAGTATGCGCGGAGAAGAAGCGATGGACGGTATTCTTGTCAACATCACCGATGAATGTGAGTGTTCCAGTCTGTGTGTGTGAGTGGAGGGAACGCCACTAACATTATAACACAGGTCGAAGGAGGAGTAGCCAGCCCTCCAAACGCTATTGCTTATTTCTAATGAATGAAACGATGATAGCATTACATGTCCTGCATAGTGATTGTATTGTCTGGCTATCACCCCCACTCCCAACTCAGCGTAAAGATGATAGCCCGGTGATACGATATACTGTATCTCCATATGTTCTCTTTCGGTATATGTTTCGGACTTTCCGAGCGAGCAAACACTGCCAGAACGTCAGCGACTATTCCAAAACAGAGTCCCCGTCATTCGACGGTCTAAAGAACGTCGCAAGTACCTCCGCGCATGTCATTCGAGCTCGAGTCGAATGATGCTTGGCTGCAGGCCCGTTGCATTGGCGGTTCATATTATGCATCGCCTACACCCTCCTAATTGAGCAACTCGTAGATGTGCACCCAGGGATTTATTACTAAACCTTGAATTCCTAACATATTCGGATGATCAAGCAGCTGTCAAGCAGCCGCCAATGCTGGGCTTAACGGCGATGGACTGAGCACGTGGTAGATTTTATTCCCTGATATGGTGCAATGAGAGCAAGGTGGTTAGAGATTGGGTAGTATCCCGTTTGTACGAGTTAATGCCGTTTGCGTACGAAGGCATTTGCCAAAAGGTATAAACCCTCAAGCTCTCTCCTCGTATTTCAAGAAATTCAATCAAATCATTAGACTAGTCTGGCTAACTTGAGAGCTTAGATTGTGAATCAAAACTCACACGGCGCCATCATGTACCTCTTCAAAACCCCCGTCAGTATAGTCTCCATATGGTTACTTCTTGCGTTGACCGCAGCGGGCGCGCTTTCTGTTGGTTCTTCCCTTAGTTTCTTCAAGACGCATGATGGTGCGACATGCGCCTACACATTTACACCTCCAAAAGGGGGCAAGCCGACTTTCCTCTTGCTTCACGGGTTTCCTCCCTCTCACAAGACTTGGGATCATCAGATTGCAGCATTGACGGACGCAGGTTATGGCTCTCTTGCACCAGATCTACTAGGCTTTGGACGGTCCGATATGCCCATTGATGTTCAACATTACCGGGCAAAGCGATTGGCGGATCATCTGATCGAACTTCTCGATTACAATGGTCTACTACCCGTGGTGGGAGTGAGCCATGACTGGGGCTCGTCAGTCATGTCCAGGTTTACGTTTTATCATCAGGATAGACTAGAGAAGCTTATTTGGGTCGCTACTGGCTATCAGGCCCTTGGCTTTCTGGACATTGATGCAGCGAACGCGAGGGGTTTGGAAGAGTTGGGCTACACTCCATTCGGATACTTCTATTTCTTGGATCGTTTCGATGCGGGAAAGGTCTTGCGAGAACATGCAAGTCATCGTCCTCCGTGATCTTTTTGAGTAGTATTCTGATGAGCCATGTGTCAAATCAGCTCACCTCCGTCTGGCATATCGCCTATCCAGAAAATCACACGGTTTGGCTGACCGAACTGGTCGGACTTGGCGCTCTGCGCACATGGCTGACTGAGGACAACACGATGAAAGAGGCATCTTTCATGGACCAGGAGCACAAGGAAGACTGGTTCGAATGGATGAGTCGACCTAACGCAACCGAAGCCCGCACCAACGTCTATCGCTCTCAACTTAGGGGGGTCAATCATGAAGATGAAACCGGCATCACAAATCATGACCAGATGCTTCACGTGCCCAATCTCTTCATTGGTGCGAGAGACGATGTGGTTACGATTCCTGAGTGGCAGATCGAGGCAACCGAGCCTTATGCGGCTGCAGGATTCGAGACTACGATCATACCTGGCGGACACTCGCTACCTATGGAAAGGCCAGACGAGATCAGTCAACTGCTCATAGACTTTGGCAGCAGATGAACCCTCGGCAAAGTCCGACAAATGGATTGCTAAGCTAATAGAGAACACCCAACGCGATTCTTGGGCACAAAAATGGTTCGGTATGAGTACCTTACGTATGGCAGCCCAATTGTGCGAGCGACAGACACATCGTGGGGAATCGGGCGGCGACTCGCAGTAGGGCGGGACGGACCGCTGGCAGTGGTGTTCGAATGGTGGAAGGCTCAACAGAGCTGCTATTTGCCACTAAGGCCAATGCTCAAGGCCATATTAGGTTGAACATATTCTGAATCAAAATGAGCCTTCAATTGCTTCAATTCGGTCGACCCTGAAGATCTTGTGAATAGCTTCATTCTTCACTTTGCTTCTCATAGAAAGGGTGAAGCAAGGTCGAAGAAGTGCAGGGTGTCCTTTCCATACGAAACCCGGACATGAGATAGAGCGATACTCACGAATACCTGGCTGTTGTGCGTGAACCCAAGTCCCTCGCTATTCGTAATGGCAAATTGCGGTCCCAGCCTCCTGCATTTTTGACACAGTGCACTCTGGCCCTACGGCTGATCCCCGCTATAGGGAACCATGATCTCACTGTAGCGTGGCATTCGAGCTTCAGAGTCAGTGTCCACTTCGGGCCCGTTCGCTGCCTGTTGCGTCTTTTCAGGGACCTCGACCGCCTAAAACGGCACGACTCTCCTCTCACCCGCACCCGTTGAATCCCTGCATCGCGCGCCGCGGTGGCCTCTCTGTCGCTCCCGGTCGCCACTCCCACGCCCCCCCAAGAACGGATGGAACCCTTTCCATTCATCCAACACATCCACCCATCCATCCACTTTGACCCCCCGGTCTCTTCAACATCTCATTTGCGACACACGCGCCGCTCCCTCACCCAATTCCTCTCTTTTTTTCCCCGACCAGAGGATCGCGAACTATCCCTCCCCATCCCTGACCCCATCCCTTCCCTTGCCCCAACGAACGACTGCTTCGTCGCTTCAGCATTGCAGCTTCAGCGATCTTGCAATCCCGACTTGCTTCGGATTCCGACGCGATTTAAGCTCGATTATCACCCGGGTGAGTGACCTGTCAGCATCTCGCGCGCGCGTGCCCAACCAACCCCTGGTCCCTGCGTCCCTGCGAACATGCTCCTTCTCCACGCTAGAACGCCCAACTGACGCGACCAGCTCGAGTCTATTCCTCAAGACAACACATCGCGCAGACCGTCTCTCTCGTTTCTCGAATCGTCGCGACCGCTGTGTCGAGTCGATTATTGTATCTCTGTCTCATCTACTTGTCGCTTCCCGAAACGAACAATGGCACGCCCTACCGGACGCAAGCTGCCCTCGCGGCACAACCCGTTGATGCTCGAGAACATCCCCGACTGTTCGTGACACGCGTTATGCCATACTGGCGATTTTGACTGACCAATGCGCTGCAGATGTCGAGCTTGTTTCGCGCCGAAGGCTGGGTCAGACCAAGCTAACACCCAAGATGATCGGTGACGATGTCGTCGACGATCAGTCAATCGAGCTCCCTCACCTCGACTACGCCCACCTCCGTGCTCCTCTGCCCAAGGGTATCATTTCTGGCATTTTCAAAGGCAGCCCCGCCAGCTACTTCCTCATGCGCCGAAGCCACGACGGCTACGTCTCAGCTACTGGCATGTTCAAGGCCACTTTCCCATACTCGGAGGCTGCGGAAGAGGAGGCAGAGCGCATGTGGCTCAAGTCTCTGGCGACTACTAGCCCCGATGAGACTGCTGGCAACATCTGGGTGCCTCCGGCTGAGGCGCTCGCCCTGGCGGAGGAGTACAAGATTGTTACCTGGATCCGCGCACTTTTGGACCCCGCTCAGATTCACGTTTCGACCTCTGCCGACGGCTCGTCTATCAGCGCGCCTCCAAAGTTCGATCTGTCCAAGGCTGCGACGACCCTCGCACCGCCCACGCCCTCCTCAATCCCTCGCAGCACCCGTGGTCGCCGCTCAGTGAGCCCGACGAAGGAGTCCAAGCGTGGCACTGCATCGCCACGAAAGCGCGCTACGAAGAGCAAGGTCAAGGCTATCGATGCTGTTGTTGAGACTACGGACCTCCCCAACGGTACCTCTGAGACCAAACACGATGACGTCGTCTTGAAGACATCAGAATTCGAGCCTGCGATCATTCTCGACCCTCGGGAGGAGGACCCCAAGGTGAAGGTCGATGTCAAGGAAACTGTCACCAAGAACAAGAAGGGTGGCGAGACGAAGACCATCACGACCGAAGTCGAACTGCCTCTGCCAACTGCTGGCGAGCCCCCGACCGCGGAGGAGATCAGCAAGATGATGGAGGCTGCCAAGGACATGGTCAAGGCGCAAACCGAAGGCGAGAGCACACCGAAGAAGACCCCGTCTAAGGAATCAGCCAAGAAGAGCAAGCGCAAGGCTGGCGATATCTCGATCAGCAAGGACGAGAAGGACGAGGAAGGCAAGCCCGTCAAGGAGGAGGAGCCAAGAGCGAAGAAGGCCAGGACGGAGGTTGAGCTGCGGAGGGCAAAGGTCAAGAACAGGGCTCTGTTAGGAATTGGTGCCACTGTGGCCGTTGGGTATGTTCACCTGATTCCGCTAATTGGTGTCTCTTATACTAACATTTGCAAACAGCGCTCTTGTGCCATGGCTTTCCAACTTTCTTTGAGTTTGTCATTTCTCAGGCCTACGATTGAGGCGATGTGGAATGTGTCATTCGTTTGCGCAGGGGATCGAGGAGTGTTCAGCTCATACTCAAAAGCAGCTTTACACGATGGCGCGGGTTTCTGGTTTTCTGGTCTTTCATTCGGTCGTTCACTGCGCGCATCAAGTATACACCATTTTATAACACAACACTTCTCTCCCCTTCCCCGTCGTCATTATCACCCAGGTGGGATTCACAGAGGACGGTCTTTCACGCTGCAGCTCTCCCACCCCTCTTCTCACTTCCCTTTGGACATACCCCCTTGGCTTTTGTGTTTATTCCCCCACTTCTGTTTCCCCTTGTTTTGAGTTCGCTGGACGGAGGGCTCCTAGATTGGCCATGACGAAAATAGGATCGAACAGGCATCGTGTGGAACGGTCGGAGGGCGTTCACACGTGGAGGCGTTTGACTCACGAGAATGGGCCAAGCTAGATCTCATGCCTTCATGACATTGTCCAGATGTGCAGAGCGGTGGAGCATCGATGTTGTGGATGATGGTCAAGACATTGGACAGGAAAGGCCTGGGCCGGGCCTCTTACGTACGACTTGTAATTGACCCAGTTGATACAAACCTTCCTTGGCCCACAGTGACATGTTCCCTTGACGAAAGGACTTAAGAAGGAGACATTTGACCACTTCTACTGGGAAGCGTAAACTTGATGACCTTGTCGTCCATTTCCAAAATGATTACCCTACGGACAAGCCCTGTCAAAGGGCCCACCCCCATACGCTCCATCTGACCACTTCTCCACACCAAACCCCGAGCAAGCCATCCACCCCAGGAATCCCTCCACCACCATTCCCTTTCCATCAAGCTGCACTGGGCGCGCTGCTCCTGGTCTTAACCTCGCACAGTCGCGGCAATGACCGGCTCTTGTCGCCTTACGACCCTCGGGTAAGGGTAACCTCCCCGCACCACAGCCCTCGAACCGTTCGGCATTACGAACGTAAGGCAGCTTGGTTGTAGCTTTTCTCCAAGGAGGGTTCTCCAATATCATGGGGTGAATTGACTCTTTTGTTTCTTTCTTCCGAATTGTGCTCGCTTCAACCTTGAGACGTCCAATCGCATCTGTGCTGCATCTTGTTGTCTCCTGTCGCATCGGAAGCTGTTGCTGCTACACATCATCGGCTTAAGGAAACCATTGCACAAGTCACGATGAGGGTCACCGTCGCTTCGAGTCGCCTGGCGAAGAGCGCGGTGCAGTCACAAAGACGAGGTTTCGCCTGCACAGCACGGAGACTTGACAACTATGGCTTCATCGGCCTAGGCCAAATGGTAAGTACACGCTGATCATGCCGTCTCTTGCGCATCAAGGCACCACAACTAACGACTTCTTCGCAGGGCTACCAAATGGCCAGGAACCTTCAATCGAAGCTCAAGCCGACCGACAAGGTCTCCATCTTCGACATCAACCCGGAGTCAATGAAGGGTCTGGAGACGGAGATGAAGGCAGCTAGCAATGGTGCTACCGTCGAGCTTGCTGCCAGTGCGTTCGACGCGTCAAAGGATGCTGTAAGTCTTTGGTTCTACAACTTCTCTGCCTTTCTCAAATCTACGCCAATCCGGGTCTACATGATGATCCACCTTCTATTTGTTCTATCTATGATCTAAGCTGGGCCAGTGGTTACAGCCGTTGGTCTAGCTCCTGATTACAACAACTATATCCTCTGAAACGAACCTCTATTTCTACACGATCAATCACTTGTTTACTCAGATGGAAAGGTTCGAAAGCTAACAATTTTCGACTAGGACACCGTCGTCACCGTTCTGCCCGAGCCGCAACACGTCCAGGGCGTGTACAAGTCGATCCTGACCAGCGACCTCCCCAAGAAGGACCGCATCTTCATTGACTGCTCCACGATCGATCCCTCGACCTCTCGACAAGTAGCCAAGTCAGTCAGCGACGCGGGTCAGGGCACCTTTGTCGATGCACCCATGTCCGGCGGTGTCGTCGGCGCCACAGCCGGCACACTGACCTTCATGCTCGGTGCCTCCGAGTCCCTCATCCCTCGTCTCGAACCCGTCCTCCTGCTCATGGGCAAAAAGGTCCTGCACTGCGGTGAACAAGGAGCCGGACTCTCCGCGAAGCTCGCAAACAACTACCTGCTGGCTCTGAACAACCTCGCGACCGCAGAGGCTATGAACCTGGGTATGAAATGGGGTCTTGACGCACGCAAGCTCGCCGGCGTCATCAACGTGAGCACTGGACGATGCTGGCCGAGCGAGGTCAACAACCCCGTCAAGGGTGTTATCGAGACCGCACCCGCCAACCGTGATTACCGTGGTGGATTTGGTATTTCGTTGATGAAGAAGGATCTGAGGTTGGCGATGGTCGCGGCTAAGGAGGCTGGCGCGAAGATGGCTATGGCTGATACTGCGTACGGGGTGTATGAGGAGGCGGAGAAGCTTGAGAAGTGTGCTGGCAGGGACTTCTCGGTTGTGTACAGATATCTGGATGGCAAGGAGGATTGGGAGTAAGGGGAATGGCATGACAATATGCGTTGCTCTTAGAAGGACATGACGTCCGACCAATAGACTATTACCTCAGGCATCTGCATGCAGCGCTCGGAACCTCTCACACGTTATTCCTGAAGTCCTGATCAGTGTCGATCAAAGCGCCAGTGTCAAGTGCTGCTCGCGTCAGGCAATCTGATGCGTAGTCAACGCCCTGTTGCTCGATTGCTACGAAGACACCACCACAGTCTCTCTTGACATCAATAGTATCTTCAGAGTACTACCTGGGCAGTCTCAGCTTCACAGCAGCCCTGATACCCGTCAGATCATCGGCCAGCTGCGTGAGTGTGTAATCACTTCGGCCGAGTCGAGACGGAGAATGCAGCGACTCCCAAGTAGGAACTCCGCATCTTTGAGCATATCGGGATACCTTTGTGGGCATTGTCAATTTGTCCCTCTTGTGATATGCAGAGTGATGGACTTATCATTGCATCTCGGGCCATTCGGAACCTGTATTGGTGTCGTCGAGAATGGCGAAAGCGGGAGATGCCAAACAGAAGAAACAAATTGAGCGTTATAGGAGGGGCATTGTGGCTAAATGAACTCGAGACTGGCGGATATCGGATCCAATGAACGGAATACAAGAGCTCCCGGGCTCATCGAAAGCTGACGTGTGCTATGATATGGGACGTACTTATTTCGGGAAGACACAAATTGTAGACAAGCAGACATGTCAAGAGTTTACCCTAATCCTACAACTGCAAACATTCCATCTTAGACTCGATCGACAATGCGCTGCGCGATGAAGTTGCTGTATACGGATTGGGAACAAAGCTTAGTTCACATGATGGCAGACGTCGTATCGAATGAAGCATTTGAGTGCACATGCAGGAAATGCGCGTGCGTTGAGATATACGCGTACAGATCCGACCCGGATCTACGGATAAGCAGGCGGGCAGGGGTGCGGCCGCCCAGATAGCCCAAATACGTGTATTCACGAGTTCGTGGTGGATCCACCGGGGCTGTCCAACCGTGTAAGCGAGGCACCTTGCAGCTAGTCCCTGATTCTTGGAGCAGTTTTCAGCGTCTGTGTTGACAGTTGGTGGTTTTTCTCGCTTTTTGGTCTGATTGTTCTCCGCCCGGGAGCCCAGTTCCCGAGTGTCTAGCGGCGTCTTGCTTTGCGACCGGTGATGGAGGAGATCCAGTGTCTTTGATTCTCGATGTCATCGATTGAGAAAAGAAAATATTGTTTACCTGGCTGTCGCAGCTTGACCCAGTGATTAAATTGTTGGTTGATTTACAGCGGCCGCCCAAGAGGATGGGGTTGCTGTTATTGGGAGCTGGTGCTGACCACCCAAACGACTTGACACTGGCTGGAGATGACCCGGCGTTAACGACTGCAGCCAAGTGGTTCTTCTGGAACGTCTCTCGCCCGTTTTTGCTTTTACTCGTCGAGCTAGTGACGGCTCGGCGTCTGTCAACCTCAACGTCCATCCGAGTCACGTCAGATTGACGATTAGACCGAGAGAACATCATATCACTGCAATCCAGTGATTATCAAATACGATCTGGCATTGAATGACACGCGTATCAACTGCACGATACGTGCATCTGAAGTCGTACATCTACAATCTCTGTCCGAATTCCGAGCCTCCCGGGGGCCACAAACCAACATCCACACATCCATCATGTCCCTACACACGTTCTCCAATGTAACATCAACCGCCCCTCCCTCTCTAATTGTCCCGGGGTAATATTCTGCGATTAGCGGGCAGTGTGAGGATCCGCCCCTTGCTCGCTAGCTCATGTCTAGATTGTTAGGGCGGTTAGGTTGTTACCCGTCTCGCAGCCTGTTGAGTTTATTTGAGCCGCGACGTCGCCTACTTTGTTTGCTCGCTTAGCATTGCGACCCTTTCTGTCCTTTCACACACTTCGTCAACCTTTTGTCTTCTCTTCCACTCATTCTTTCCAGTCGAGGTTTCTATACCTGGTTTTGTCGACTGCTGGAGCGTGAGAGAAGCACCTCGATTCACCGGGTCTTAGATCTTGTCGCCAAGAAGCGACTTACACGATCAATCTCTCGGCATCGTCGCCATCCTCTCGGCGATCTCACCAACCCACTCTCGCCTAGCCCTTCAAAGTCATCCAAGATGTCCGACCACGAAGCCTCAACCCACCGCAAATCCTACAGGGAATGCACAGAAATCAGCGACCTGTGCCCCGTCGAAGCCACGGTCCTAGGCTACACCCCAAACCTCGGCGCCTCCCTCTTCTTCACCGTTGCATTCGGCATCTTACTCCTCGCCTCCATCTATCTCGCCGTCCGGAAACGAACATGGACCTACAGCGCCGGTCTGACATGTGGTCTCTTGCTTGAGACGGCGGGTTACGTCGGCCGTGCGTTGATGCACAAGAACCCCTGGAACTCAGGCGCGTTTCAGCTGCAGATTTGCGCCATCATCTTGGGTCCGACATTCATCTGTGTGTCGATCTATCTGACGCTTAAGCATGTCTGTCTGGCGTTGAACCCGGGCCTGTCGAGGCTGAGGCCGAAGTGGTTTCCAATCATCTTCTTGCCTGCTGATCTCTCGTGCCTTATCGTTCAGGCTATTGGAGGCGGTATCGCCGCTGCTGCTGGATCGAAGGACAAGAAGCTTCTCGATGGAGGAAACGACGCCATCATTGCAGGTGTCGCTCTCCAGGTCGTCGTCCTGATCTGGTTCGGTGTCATGGGAGTCGACTACTGGCTTCGGGCCAAGAAGTACATGCACTCAGCCGAAGCAACCCCCGCCGCTCTCTCCGTCTGGAACGACCCCAAATTCCGTAAATTCGGCTTCGCAGTCGCCGGCGCCTTCAGCTGCATCCTCGCACGATGCATCTACCGGTACGTTTCCCTCCCAATTACCCAGTGATCCCAGTACCCAACAAACAATCTGAACTTTCTGAACTGACACATACCTCACAGTATCGCTGAAATGGCCGGCGGATGGGGCAACCACATCATGCAAGACGAAATCAGCTTCAACATCCTCGACTCAACCCTCGTCCTCGTCGCCACCTTCCTCCTCGTAACTTTCCACCCGGGCATCTTCTTCCCGCGCATGTGCAACGGCGCACGAGGCAGGGAAGAGGCTGAGAAGGCTGACGCTGCCGCTGTTTCTTCTGCACCGGGCTCCGGTGGTGCGAGCGCGGTCGAGAAGAGCGGTGATACTTCTGCAACTGATGCGGCGAGCGTGGAGCCTAAGCCTGCGACGAGCGCTGTCTGAATAGAGGGGAAGAAATGTGATGGTTTGGTGCTTGAAGTCGAGCAAGCCAAGGAAGATGGGTGGAAGTAAGAGTTGCGGCATGGTCTTTCAGATACCACTTCATTGGCGTTGGTTTTTATAGCATGTCCTCGCTTTAGGTATTCGGAACATTTGTGTAGATGCCATTTGAAGGCAGGAAAATACTTTCAGAACGCTTTGACGTCGTCATCTATTGTATATATGCATAGTGATGTCTTCATGACTTGACGAGCTTACCCGTCTCTCCTTCGTCGTCAGATGACTCTTCGTCTTCATCCTCATCATCATCCTCTTCTTCTTCACTGCTCTCTTCCTCTGTCTCCTCTTCTGATTCCTCGCTCTCCTCATCCTCTTCAGCAAGCCAGTCGTCAAGCGTCTTGGGCTTGGCTGGTTCCCCAAGTCCATTCGACTTCACAGGCGCCGCTCTTGCGGCCTCGTCCAGCATTTCACTCGCGGGTGCTGTACTGCTCTTACGGCTCTCATACTGTGACGCTGACGACCCTGTGGTACTACCGTCGTCGCGCAGCCTAGGGTCAGGTTCCTGGCCAGGCTCGACCCAGTCCGGTAGCGAGCTGTAGCCTTGTAGGCCGTGTGTGCCAGTGTCGCCTGCGAGGACCAATGTTGCCGATCCCAAAGCGAAGCCCCTTCTTGACTCCGATGGGCTCGGGGCTTGCGGAGCTGGCTTCGGTGCCAGGAGCATCAACGTCGCCAGCTGCGGGACTGCCAATAGTGCCTTGTACATACGTGCGCGATCCCGGAGATCATATGATACATCGTAACGGACAAGCAATAGTGTATACTCCCATAGTCGTGTGATGGTATGAGTGTCTGCAGGGGGCGTCTCAGGCCGTCCACCTTCCTCGGTCTGTTCATTCGGCTTGGGCTCAGGCTGCCGATTTAGATGATGTAGATACACTTTGGCCGCCAACAATAAGACCTGACGCTTAGCAGCCTCAGACTCGTTCGCAAAATCTTTGAGGAGTATGCGAAGAACATCTGGAGCGATGTTGTCCTCGCCATTGAGCCCAGAGAACTCGCCCACAAGCCAGATAATGGTCGCTCTAGCCTGAGGGTCGGTAGCTGAGTCGAGGTTCTTCGCCAACCGGACGACTGTCGCGACGTGACCCTCCGCATCTTGCTGAATCAAATGCCGAATGACAGTTAATGATTCAGCAGCAAGGGTTCCGTCGAGACTGGTGATTTGTCCCAATAGCAACTTCAAGCACCTGGGCGCCGTCTTCGGATCAGACTGGGCACATCTTCCGATAGCTCTGACCGCATCCCGCACTAAAGCCTTATCTGAGCCTTGCGAAAAGTGTTCCAGCTCTTTGAGAATCAAGCTCTTGATGTGGATGGGGCTGTGAGGGAAGATGATCGTCAGAAGCTCAAGCTTGAGCTCCCACACGTTCTCTGCATCGGTTGACCGGACAAGGAAGTGGCTGGCGTATTTCACGAAGTCTTGTGGTCTCATCAAACATACAGACACGATGTTGTAGAGTGCCAGCTGTTGGATATCCTGCGCGCTCCTCAGCAGAGCGATCAGGGGTCCGATTGCCAGCTTGACATAGTCCGGAGTTCCGATGTCGACGTAGCAGCGCGTAACAGCAATAACAACCCCAGCGTTGCGGCTAGACAGTAACGGCTTGATGCTGTTTAGGAATAACAAAAGGTCGGGATTCGTGGAGCCGCTTGTTTGTATTGTACCAGAGACAGAGCCTTCACCGTAGAAGTCATCCATTCCAGTGGACTGCGTAGAAGGCTGCTTCTCTTTCTGAGATGCACGACGGCTCCTTGGGAAGCACTTCCGCGCATAGACTGTCAAAAGTCTCAGAGTCGCAAGCTGACTCCATTCATCCATATCCACAATCTTCTTCACCAAACTGCGATAATGCTTGTGTATCAAATCCAGTCTCTCGGGGCAAATCTCGAGGAATGCCGCAACTGCTGCACCGGCAACATAGTACTGCCGGTCACCCAGCAGAACGCTGAGGTATTCAATCAGCTGTGGTGATTGACTCGGGTCCAAGCGATAGCATTTCGGAATGGCCATGGCCGCGGCCTTGCGCACGTGTGGACTCATGTCGGCCACACCCTTCTTGATGGCGAGGGACACAATCTGACTGATAACAGGGACTCTGATGCCAGACATGGTCTTGAGAGCGAGGGCACGGACTTGAGGGTTCGTATCGGAGAGGGACTTCTGGATGGTGTTGATGGACAGGAGTGCGAGGTCGGGCTCTTCCTCGGCATGGTGGATGAGATATATGTAGACGAGCTTCTTGATCTCAATGTTTGGCGAGGCGACATTCTTGACGACGTTGGAGAAAAAAGGCAGCGTCTTGTGTTTGCGATACATCATCTGTAGGGAAAGCTGGGTCAGTACTTCGACATCCAGCGACAACGAGGGACTGGCGCCATACCGAGAGCACCCGTCGCAATCCATCAAGAACCTCCCGGTCATTTCTACTATCCAGAAGCTTCCGGATCTGATTCCTATCAAGAGGTTTAGAGCTCGTCCGTTGTGGGTTTCGCGCCGCCTGGGCCGCATCGAGGGTCAGTTCCCGAGCTGTGAAATTGGTCAACATTAGATCGCGCAGAACATGTCGAGTGTGCTGGCCGTACCAGTCTCCATGAGACTCGAGATCCTGGAGATGGACTCCATGATGAGCTCGGGATCCTCGAAAGAGGCGCGTCTCGTGGTGTATATCGGTCGCGGTGGGGGAACGAGGTGTTGGTTCGAGGTTGGCGGGATGACGTGCGGGTCGGTCTCGTGGGAGCTTGGAGGCAGTCGAGGGGTCACAGTGGGGTTCACCCAAGGGAGCTCTCAACGTGACACCAAGTGTCTAGCATCTTAACTGGATCACGATCTTACTATCTGCATTATTACACTCGGAGACAACAACAGAGAGGAAGAAATCCGCAGAGCCGAATTATCGGAGACAATGCGCCGATCCAGCTCAAGTCATCCGCTCTGGCCCTCATGGCTTCAAATACAGCCGTGAGCCCTCGACCGATCATCCTGCCTCCAGGATCACCAACAGAGCTCCTATCATATATCATATCTCACTGCCGCTACCCAAGTACTGTAGTCATCTGCTGTTCACGGCAGGACTTTGCAACAGCTTTGACAGACGATGCACTGCCACCCCAGAACGCTCCCGCAGACCCTCAGAAATCAGAGGCAGGAGAAACGCCGACTCAGAAGCACCCGCTTCTTCGCCAGACTCTGGTCCAAATGGCCGTGTCGCGCCATATACGAATAGTCTTCACTTCGTCTGTGACACATTTCTCTACCTGGACATCCGTCTTCTCGCCCCAGGATTCGAACCTACCAGCGCCTCCAGTGCCCGATTCTTCGGGTTACCCTACTCTTCTCGTTTATGGTCTTATTGGACTGCATCGAGACACAAGTGAATGGTCTGCGCAGGGCTTAGGGTCTTCTGTTGCATGTCTCATTGACGCGGCGGCTCAGCACCGGTTCAGAGCGGTCCTCATGGAGCCGAAAGCTGACAATCCACCCCACGATGAATCCGAAAAGGATGCAGAGGCTCGAGCAGAGACACTTGAAGACGAGCAACTGCCTTTGCTGAAGGGCATTGGTATGCGTGAAGACGGTACGTGGGCAGGACGGACCATCGACCTTCGCAGAGTCCTTGGCAGATGGTTCGAGGTGGGCCAACATGAGGAGGTTCACGGAACATGACCTTCATGATGTACGAGTTTCCATTATGTACGAATTGAGAAGAACATCATCAAACCCCAACGCCCATCCCATGGTATCTAAGCTGGCTTGCATCAAGTCATAATCATAGCGCCCCTGTCTAGCGCCTGTTTCCCCGAAGCATTGAGAGAACTCGGGCCTCAGGAGATGTTTTGCTCCATCTCTGTGATGTACAGCTTGATGTGCGACTCCATCTTGAGATACTCTTCCCTTGCCTTGTCGACCTCGTTCTTCGTCTTTGTCCTCAAGTCGGCCATCTATAGTAAAGTTAGTCAGCAATCACAAAAAGTACAGAGCGATCCCGGAGTTAGAGCTTACCTTGAGTTCCGTTTGCTGGATTCGGACCTTGCGCACTTCCATGTCCTGGTCCTTCTCTGCTCTCTCCTTGTGCAAACTCTCATGCATCGCCTTGAGCTCCAGCATCCTCTCCTTAGCCTCCTGAGCCTTGGCCGCTGCCTGCTCCCTCAGCTTCGTTGTCCGTTCGCTCCATTTCTCGAGCTGCCTATTGAGAAGCGTCTTCGCTCGCTCGACCTCCTTCGCGTTGTTGTGCCTATCAGACAACGCGTCTCGTTGCTTAGTCTTGCGGGCGATCTCATCCTCTTCTTTAGCCAGTTCCGCAGCGATCTCGTCGAGGAGTTTGATGCTTGCAGCGACCTCTGTGGAGACTGTGCCGAAAGTGTCGGAAGACGTCTGGAGAGCGCGAGCGCGGCGGTCAAGCGAGTCGATATGGGATCGGTCGTTGCTGAGAATCTTCTGGAGATCATTGAGGTTTTCTGACAGCGCCAGTGGGCTCTGAAGCATGTATGGCCGCAGCTTGTTGCTTTCCTGCTTGAGCGTAACCTTCTCTTGTGTCTTCTGTTCCAGCAGAGCAGTATAAGTGCCCTTCTTCTGTTTCGCTTCCTCCAGTCGCGCCGCCACCTTCTCCTGATTCCTCCGCAACTCTAGCAGTCTTTTCTTGATCTCCTCGTTTCGCAGTGACTTGTCCTTCACCTGTGCTTCCATCGCCTTCCTCTTGTGCTGCATGTCCTCCAGTCGACCCTCATTTTCTTGGTTCTCCGAGTAAAGCTGCTCGATACGCGTCTTTGTTGACTCGGCTTTGTTGAAATGTTGATCGATGACTGTTGTCTGCGACTCGCGGAATCTCACAAAGTTGATCAGGTAGCTGAAGATCTTAACCAGCCGGTCATATGTCGGCTTATAGAGATCGTTGAAGCTGAAGTCCGTAATGCCACACTCAGAAAGCAATCTTCGAAGCGACACATAGAAGCCCATCAGGTTGCGAGTGTCGTTCGGGATCACCTCGCTGAACTCCTGACACACGTCCTCCGCCGCAGCGCGCATGGCTGGCTCCACCGTCTCGCGAGTCGCATTGAGCAGTAATTCGGCGAACCATTCGAAGATCTGTTGAATGTGCGCAGCGTTCGGCTTCTGCAGGTCGGCAATCGTGAAGGGAATGCCTATGTCCGTGATGCAGCCCACGATCTCGCGATCGGGCAGGCGCATAAAAGCATCGGCCTCCTCCTCCTTCTTACGCGAACGCGATTGCTGTTGAGAGGTGGGAATGATGCTCATCCTAGGGTTGTACGACATCTTGGGCGAGTTGATGCGACTGAGACGTCGCGGCGCAAGGGTTGATCAGTTTGCAGTCGGAGCTCAGAATCGGTGTTCTTGTGAATGCTAACACTTTACGTGCTTGGCGGGGACGTGTAAACAGCTTCGACGCGTTGCTGCAGGAACAAGCGCGATCACGTGATCTCAAGTGCACTTTCGACTGTTCCTCACGACCATTTATATTCTAATGTTCATTTCGATGACACTTGGGGGAAAGCATGGTTGTCTCTGAGTTTTAAAGATAGTCAAACGACATGATTTCATTCATTAGTTGTCCTCTTTACGTCTTGGCTCGAATGTTTTACCATTGTGAAGGGGCCACTTGCAGCCCATTTTGGCGATGCTGTGTGACCAAAGCTGTTATGGACCTACCCTATTGCTCGTCGCGCGTTATGGGCTCAACTAAGACCCAACAACTAATTGATTCACGGGACCAATACCCGACGTGTCTTCAAATTTCTGATTGATGGGATAAAATAAAGCATACCAGCCGTTCCCAGTAAGGCTTCTGCTCGTCCACGAGTGACATGACATTTACCTGGATCATATTGTGCTGTAGCTTGTTTGCATCGCAATGCGAAGAAAGGGTGGACCATCATCCGTGATCACCACGGAGAACTGACTACCACACAATTCAGACGCCACAGAGCAAACCAGTGACAGAGGAGGTAGCAAGTCATTGACATGTACTCGAAGCGCCAAAGGAGCCAACGCGAGGACTAAGTCCAACGCCATCAGAAGTCTTACAGCCACGACGCCCAGCCATTGACTCGTGGCAAGTTATCTCACCTTGATATCTCCGAAAGATTGCGGACGCGCTACAGTCTATGCAGTGTATCCTCGTCACTGTTGCATTTGCCGTAGGGTGCTCTCGTTGCGCGTCGCAATGGCCTTCCCATTAGTCGATGACGTACCCTGTCGCCTTTGCTGTGTTAAGGCTCAGTTCATCCAACCCCTGTAGAGCGGATCTTTCAATTGAAAGATGACATAGCCCCGGCAGCTCTCCGTACATGGGAAGCATTAGGAGATCCGCTTAGGAAAGCGCCCGCGATTTTGGGAATAGGAATGCTGGCTGAAGCGAATTAAAGCCAGCTTTGACAAAGCTCAGACCCCAATGCGCATAAGCAGGTGACACTGCCTTCTCTACCAAAGGAAATTGACACTTCCTGCACGGTAACGTGATTCCGCATTGCTCAGTACACATGTGAGGTTTTGTGTGGCTGCGACGGTTTTCGTACGACGTGGACCCGTCCCTTGCGGGTATTTGCAGGACCAGATGCAAATACGAATGGCACTCACAGCCAACTGTCCAAAATGGTGCGCGAGACGATGGGCAAGTCGGACTTCCCACGCTGAGCTCATGCTGCCGAGCCGGACTTGTCGAAGAGTACCTGGTGGGAAGGAGCATCGATTGGTAGTCCCGAGCAACAAGAGTTCAGATCATGGCTTGGCACAAGTTCCTCGATCCGTAGATAGTGTGTTCAGGATCAAGCTGGGGTAAGAAACTAATTCACCTCAGGGCACCTAACAAAGCCCGAGCTGTCCAATGATGGAGCTCAAGATCGCCCCAAGCTCGGCAGCCACCACACATCGCGCGGAAGCTGATTCAAGACATGCTGAGGTTGGCGCACCTGCTTTGTGAGGGCGGAGGCATGGCAATGTGGTGGTGTGGCGGCTCTAAGGACAATGAGTGGTTCATTGATCCAGTCCTCTGGTATTAGCGGAATGGACAAGTTTGTTTCGGAAGTACCACGGCGCTGGAGAAAAGCAAAAGGCAGGACGACCAGCCGTAGTGATGAAGTCTCGTGGTCCCCTAAACAAGAGCCTGACTGGACCGAGTGCTCCGGGCTGCAATCTAAAGTCGATCACTAGCGATTGGTTCACTCTGTGGCGAGCTGCAATGCCGCATATCGTTCGTAGATGTGCACTGTAGTCTTGTGGCGTGACGCCAGTGAAATCGTCCATCCCAAAGCTAAAGAATGGAAACCAGTCAGAGCTTGGACAGTCGACAAGGGTCAATGCTACAGACCTAGAGCGAGAAAGGCAATGCTCGAGAGGATCTTGAGCTGGATCTCAATGGGACCTTTAGGGCACAGATGAGCTGGCTTTTGGCAATTGCTGGCAAGCTTCGCATTGCATTCAACATCAATAGCCCTGCAGCATCCAATAGTGGATCTCTTGGCTGCTTGATCCCGAAGCGCAACACGAGCATTTTGGATTGCTTTACGGGTTTGGGCCCTGTAACCGTTACTCAGGGACCCGTTGGAGTCGAGTTGTATCAAACTGCAAACCCAGCAATGTCATGCCTGAATGAGGAAGGATATGCTGGTCAGCCGACTGGAGTAAGTTGAACCATGTGGCTCTTCCGTCATCGCTGATCGGATGGCTTGCTCTGACCGTGGTTCGAGGGAACACCAACACTGTGCAGGATGGCGCGCAAGTGGTGGTGGCGGCCGAAGGGGGGAAACCTGGAAAGGGAGGGTGTGATGTTTGGAAGCAAGGCAGCGTGGAGGGTTGCATCCTGTGGTGCTGCAGGGCTCTGACGAAGTCTGTGGCGCGGCCAGAAACGATTGCAAGGAGCTCAGTACAGTGCCTGCATCGTTGGGCGCTGCGATTTGGGCTCAGTACCACTAAACGCACCTTCCTTCAGACGACACGGAGCTCTCGCAAGACACGCGGCCCAAGTCACGACGGGCAGTGCATCCAGGCCAAAGAGAACCTTCAAACCGGGTACTACCGACAACACTCTCCACTCTCTGCAAATTTGTGTGTGGCTGGGATGTGGCTGTCCAGCCAGTCGCAGTTTCGAAACGAGAACATGGCCCCTCACTTGGATTCGCATCTCCCCTCACATTGCTTCTGTAGCTTGCAAAGCGTCACAGTCTGAGAGAACAAGTCGTCAGAGTCCGCGACGAACTGCCTCCTGGTCGTTGAGCGTACGACCCTTCCTTCTACAAGCCGCCGTTCAAAGGAGCGGTCACGATGGAATTTGCCGCCAGCTAAGGAACAACCCCTGTTCGCTAACCACAGCTAACACGGGACGGGCCAAGTGGAATGCCCTCCTTCTGGCGGGACTCCCTGTTCGTAGCGCATCCACTCTCGCCGCCACTTATAGCAACAGGAGTGGTCGCTGAGACTCAACTTACGTCGTGTACTGGGGCTCCAGACCACCTTTAGCTTGACTCCATCACCACTAAGTGATCGCTAATTACGGTACTTCATGTAGGTTGCTCGGTCGAGTGTGAGAGGTGCCTGAGTACATTGCTCTGTCGGGACCATCCGCCCCACGCTGCCGGCTGCCCAGATGCCCGCCCAGCGTTCGTCCACAGGCGGTGCATCATCCACAGTTCCCACAGCACATACCTCACCACCTCGTTACCGCCTGCTCTCAAAAGGTCGCTGCCCAGCCCAGCCCACGCACCTCTGCCCGCCGCCGCCGACCCATGCTCTGACCCTCCCATACTCTATGGCTACTCAGGTACCTACAGTCTTCCCTCTTCCTTCCAACCCAAGGACGACGGCCCATTCGCATGCTCACGATCACTTCGTCTTATCCTTACAACTATCGTTTCTCGCTGCTGTTAAGCACATACTAGCCTCATTCATTTGATCCAAGCCGCCCTGCTTTACCAGGCTCCCTTTGAAGCGCTTCTCATCATCCCTTGCCAGGCTTGATTGACTCTCCATTCTTTGCTTTGCAAGCCACCGATCGCCCTTCAGCGCCAGTTTCCAGATCGCTCTGTCTCAGGAACAGATCGCCCTACAGAAACTCCATACCGAGCTCTCTACCACGTCCCGAGAATACTTGAACGCGCTCGGAACGCACCGAATTTTGAGTTGCGCTCCATTCACGCCCGACGCGACAACTACCGCATTTCCGCCACCGTTGTACCGCCAGCACAAGCCTCAGTCGTACCGTTGCTTTGATGCTTTACGAGAACCTACAGTCACTCCAAGTCGCTACCTAAACCTCGACAATGTTACTCGACGCCGCACCGGACCTGAATCTATCATCTGCGACGACGGCGTTTGCGCGGCTCTAAGACTTGACCGTTGGCAGCGCGCCTAGCACAACACACCATGGCCCTTTGGCCTTTCCGGCGCAAAAGCGCCAGGAAGCGCCCTCGAAGCGGCGCCGCTCTTTCTGATGCCGAAGGTCCACCCCCGAGAGCCATGACCGAGGGCGCCGTTGCTCGAGCCGGCTCATTAAAGAAGCAACGCACCGAAACATCAAAACTACAGCGCCGTGCTCGGACGCACAGCTTCTCCCCCGATCGACAGGAAGTGCTCCAAGTCGATAGGACAGCACGTGCCCAGCGACAGCAACAAGAAGAGCCACAAGACGCTCAATTGGCATGGGATCGTACTCCGACTCTGCATCATGGCAAAAACGGAGGACGAAACCCAAGTAGGAGGAAGAGCAGTAAACGGAGGAAGAAAGATCCCAACAGAGAGGCCGAGATCAAGGCCATGTCCAGTTTCATGCCGGTCCGCCCAGCTACCGACTCGGCTACAGCAGGTCGCCCAATGAGAAGGGAAAGCCATCGGGCCAAGTCTGTCGCTATGAACAGGCACTGGGATAACCAACCCGCATCTGACATATCGCTGCCGATCCCAGAGTCTATTCACTCAAGCATGTCCTCGGACTCAGAGTTCGGCTCGTTCAGAGTGTCCGCCCTGGATGCCCTGGCACCGAGACCGACTCTTCGTTACGCCCCGGGAACCCGATGGCCTGCCGCCAGAGCCTCAGCACCTGTGAGAACTACTTCTCAAAAGAAGTCACTTGCAGAGCGTGGACCGTTCCCTGAAGAGACACTGCGAGCTCACAAGCGTATCGATGAGCTTGCTGATGACCTGGACGCTCGGGACTTAAGAGAACTCATGGAACGAGACACTCGCAGGCGCCAGAAACAACGACAGCGTGAGCAACAGCGAATGGAGGAACGTCTTTCACGCCGTGCACAAAAGCAGATGGCAGAAGAAGCTGAGGCAAAGAAATCTGGCACTCCGCCACCAGAGAATATGGAGCGCGGTGTTCTTGGCCGTGAGCTTGTCGGCCTCGGAATCGAACCCGCTTCTGCCGTGGTAACGTCCTCCAAGATTCGCGATTCTGTTGCGTCGGAGCAAATGCCAGACGCTGCACCCAGCCAAGACAGCCCGAAGTCTCAAAGGAGTGCACTGGATACTTTCCATGAAGTTGATGCTGTGCCGATGGAAGAAGATTCACCGGAACAACATCCAGCAGCCATAGTCCCGAGCCAAGATGAAACCCAGACTGCCCAACTCGAGGAGTTGCATGATCCACATGCCTCACCAAACGCAGAACGCGACGAGAAGGTTGCATCGCTGCCGTCTGGATCTGTGTTCGCCGGACTTCTCCGACGGAACAAATCACGATCAAAATCGACACTCGGCTCAGACCGTGAGAAGACAGCCACACCGCCTTTCGGCAAGTACGAAGACGAGGAGAAGACGCGAAAGAATTCTGAGGCTAGCACAAGCAAGCCAGGCCGTTTTTCGTTGTCGTCTATACTGCGAAGAGGCAAGAACAGGCGAGGCTCAAGTGGCCACCCATCTTTCTCGAACACGTCCCGCGAGGAAATGCAGGCCGTGGCCTACGCGCAAGCACAAGTGCACCAACACAGTCAGGCACAGCAGTCGCATGAGCACCTCCAGAAACAGAAATCGTCACAGGCCCAGGCTCTCGCACAAGCCCAGGCGCTCGCCAAGCTCGAGGGCAAGGAAATGCCGACGTCGGTTGGACCGTCTGGGAGATATCTTGCCAAGAGCGGCACTGCAGTACCCAAGCGAACCCGGTCTCGATTCAGAGAAGACCTGCCAGATTACCCGATTTCACCACCAGCGTCTCGAGTTCAATCACCGGAGGCAGAGCCACCTCTACCCTCTGTGACAGAACAACACCGAGAGACAGACACTCAGCCTATGCCGATACCTGCCCCTCGTTACGACACCCCTAATTCAGGACATCGATCAATCGAGGCGATGCGTGCCACGCCTACCTCACCCGAAGCGCATCACTCCATGTCACTGGCATCCATCGATTCAGAGGGCTCTTGGCTTTCTGGACGTGCGAAGCCTCGTCGCGCGTCGTTGATGCGTGACAGTCTCGCGCATTCCGGGCGGCGTGAGCCTCTGCAATCAGGCGACTCGCCAACTAACAGTACGCAAGAGGACCTCGCCATTATGGAAGACGAGTACCTTGCGCGTCTGACGCCCTCTGCTGAGCGCAACTCTTTTGTCAAGTCGCTCAGTCACCCTTCTGGAGATGGTCGACCTAGCAGTGACGAGGAAGACTTCCTCGACGACTCAGACTTGAAATGGGGAACTGTGGCTGGCTCTCAACCACACGTCGTCGATAGGGAGACGATGCGCAGTCGCCAAGGCATGCTCAACGCCGTAGACGGCTATGGGGACGAGCAGAGCTCTCCCGACTCCCCTGCTTCCCGAGTGGAAGAGAAGGCAGACCTCGGACGCGCTAGAAGCGTGGACCTGGCAAGCCGAGGCCATGCTCGCAACTTTAGCGCTGGAAGTGCGAAGCTCCTGGATATTCATCCTCGCAATTCCGTTGATGGCAAGACTGCCTACAAGGGCCGCCGAGCCAGTGAGCCTTTTATCTGATGACATGACGAACTGATTGATGCAGTGTTACGAAGATGAGCAGAACCTATCACGCGAAGTCGACGCCCTTTCGACACCTTATTTCCTACTTTGTCACGTCCAGCTGACCCAAGTCACTCCTTTCGAAACATTTCCTTATTCAAACCAAAACACTAAAAACACTTGGAAACACCAAACACACAAAAACATCAGAAATCAACAAAAAGTTCATCCAGGGATCTGCTCGTCTTCTGACACCCATCACCCACCGTCAGCACTGCATCGAGGTAGCTGGTCACAAGTCCAGGCGTGCTTTCACATGTTCTCATCTTGATATCGTTGTACGATATGAGGAACAGGCTCACCTTGCCCAATCTTTTCTGCTTCTGGAGTTTGGCTTCTTCTGCGCAAACGATACTTTGATACCCCCTTTTACAGAACATGTTATTTTTACCCATTCCCTTTTCTGCCCCGTTCAGCTCGGTTGGTTTCATCTGGAGAACAGCTGCCCAAGATGGCAGCTTCATGTTGTATTTCCTGCCTAGCATGACAAGGTTACAAGGGAACGGGACACGGTGGGAACATTTAGGACCAAGAACGGATAGGTGGAGGTCTTGATTTATGCCAAACAGTACAGGCCTTTGAGCTGGAATACATGTTTCTATTCACATTATATGATTCGCCTGATGATTGAGCTTATGTGTGATTGTGAAGTTGGAGTCTTGGAGCTTCGTCTGTGAGCTGCGGAGTCTATCGTTGGTCGAACGACGACAATGAGAATACACATAGTGCATTGGCTAAGTAATTGAAGTCGATGAAGCAGATTATGACGCAAAGGGTGGGAAGGCATGGATTGGACACGGGTCTTTCTACAGCTTAGGCTTTATGACAGATGATAGTGCATAGAACGGGATTGGCGACAGCTCGGCGCGATCTCGGAATTCGTCCCGCCTTGGTGCTTAACAATCCTCTAGCACAACCTCGCCTCAACCCCAAGCTCTCCTCCGACAACAAGCAAATCCCGACCGACACGAAATACCCTCACGAAGCCGTCCTTTCCTGATTGAAATTCTTCTTCGACCTCATTTTCGACCTTTAGCACCTTCGCCATGTCTGCCGCACGCGCATTCCGGTCCGCGACCGCCCTCCGACCAAGGGCTACTCCATCCTTGATGGGCGCGCAAAGGAGTTTCTCGACTAGCTCTGCGAGGCTTATTGTGCACGATGTGAAGAGGTGAGATATAGCATCATTAGAAGGAGCGCGGCAAAGGGATTGGTCGGCTGATGGGTGTGTGCGTACAGCAAACAGGAATTCGACGAGGCCTTAAAGAACGAGGTTGTTCTGCTCGACTGCTTCGCTACATGGTAAGCGCCTCTCCCGGATCGAATTCGGGTGCAATAACAGCTAACTGTGACTCAGGTGCGGTCCTTGCAAGGCCATCTCACCAATCCTCGAGAAGTACGACCCCTTCCCAACTCCCACGATACCCTACCTCGTCCCCATCCAAAATATCTGAACCGAGCACGAGAGCTGACCACGATTCTTGACAATAGACTTTCAAACGAGGGCGCAAACAAGGGCATTCGCTTCATCAAGATCGACGTCGACGAGCTCCCAGAACTCAGCGCCGAGCTGGGCATCCGAGCTATGCCGACCTTCATGTTCTTCAAGGACGGGAAGAAGGCACAGGAGCTTGTCGGCGCGGACCCGAACACATTGAACAGGCTGATCCAACAGTACAGGCCGTCGGCGTAAGAAGCTGTCGACTGACGTAGATATCTGTATTGGTGGCGTGTACGATTCGTGGAGTTACAACAAGGGCATACAATTGGACCATCTTGCCGTGCCATTTTGTTTTGGGTACCATGACCGGGCTTAAATGGACACAAAGGCATGCGGAAAAGGCTCAAGAGGTGGGAATCCGCTCTGCACAAAAGCTGTAGACTACATAGACTTGCTGTCACAGTAATATGACCCCGTTCACAACGCTTCCTGGAGCCAGCTGTAAGGAGACCATAGCGTCCAAGCTCTCCTGGACACGCATCGCGGAAGTCGTCCCTGGTGCTCAAGGCGCCTTACCGGCACTTGCGACCCTCAGTCCGTCAACGTAGACATGCGCAATGTTGCGATCATCACCGGTCATGACAAACTTCTTGAGTATCGTTCTCAACGAGTCCCCTTCCTCTCTTGGCGTTATACCAGACCTCAACCCTGTCGTGATCGACACACAAGCAGCAGCATCAAGCTTCGTTCCAAGCTCGAAGTTTCTTGCCTGGTTCTGAATCGATATGACATTCGTACCTCTCATCGTCGTAAGGTAGAAAGCGTCCTGATCATTTGTCTTCACCTTCAGCCATGACTCCTCGAGCATTAGAGATGATGGCTTTTCGAATAACTGCGAGCATTTGTGATGCCTTATGACCGCTGCTGTTTGTTCCTAGACCGACCTTGATACCGCGTCTGAGAAAGTCTCGTACTGGCGCTGCTATAACGCCTCCTCCCACGGTTATATTAGCGATGAGGCAATGAGCTGCACCACATTGTTAATCCTTGATCCTGTCCTTGTCGTGGTCGATTATAATGGTGCAGTGTGTAGGCACCGATCTCGAGCTCAGACGGCCGAAATGGTTATAAAGGTCTGCTTCTCTCTTCGCGGCTAGGTCTGGGTATAACTCCTGCGTGAACTATAATATCAGGCAGTAGTGATACCCTGTCGCAAGAAGTCATCAACAGTGTTCTCATAAGTCTTTCGAGCATACGTAGGATTGGTAAATTGGGCCTCAACGGGAAATGTGACTTGGTCCAGCCAATCGGGAATGTGAGGCCTTTGGCCTAGCCCATGCATCGGCCATTGTGGTGCGTGGTTGTGCGTGGTTGTGCGTGTCGACGAGGCCTGGGATTAGAAAGTCTCCGAAAGAAAGTAGATGTATTTCAGACTATTTTCCTGGGGTCCAACCGGCCTTGTCGCCTTCTTCGTAGCGCTCGAAGGAGATGGTGGTCCCGCTGTCATCAATCACAAGCGTGGCATCTTGGTTGATCTCTCGCTCACGGAGACTTTTCGAGTGGATGAAGCTTCCTCGGAAGGCTTCTGATTCCATTCTGACCGTTGTATGACTGGTGTATGCAGTGGTAGTTGCTGGTCAATGAGATGGTCACTGGTCTAATGCGGAGTGAAGTTTGAGAGGCCATCCTGCCGCCTTACCGTTGGTGATCTGCAGAGTCTACATTCACGTACGCACCTGCCGACGTTTCACAGCACGCACGACTTGTCAGCAATTGGTAGATCAAATTACAAAACGACGTGACGAGCGCGAATAATGATTTGAGAGAAGAAGGGATGTCATCACCACCGAAAAGTTCGTTTGGAATTTCCTATCACTTATTTCAGCGGTCATGAGTGCTCCATGTTCGCTCACAAAAGATTGCGTTGGACAGCAATCTACGGATCATGATGCTTGCAACCCGAGGGAAAGACCATTGAGAGCAAGCTGTCATGCAGAATAAAGAGCAGAGTCATCATTATCTAGTTCTCACGGTACCTAGACAATTCATCAACGCTTATTGGCAGCCTCTCTGCCTAGGGGACTCAGAGGACTTTTACATGCCGATCTCGGAGCGTTTCATGTAGAAGACATCTAGGTTGCGATGCTATGCTAACAACTTGATCATACCCTGGAATTCAATGATCAGGACACGAGACTGTCGAGAGGAACATGTTCTAGACCCTGGCCCTGAGCCACAGAAGCATCGTATGATGGAAAGTTTATGCCTCGAGGGACATTTTGAGCAAGCCACAACATACGTGCTGTCATGAATATCCCTTCACCTCCTCGTAAACAAAGGTCATCCTTGTGAGTGACTTACTTGCAGACGGATAAGTCGGCACCCCAACCCCACGAGCAAAAACGCCTTCTCCAGACCGTCCCAAGCCAGGACCCTTTAGAATCAATAAGGACGATTTACTTTCAAGCTTAGTGCGGAAGCTTCCTGATTCGTACCTTGCGAGTTTCGACCAACCGGCACTTTCGTGTGGGACGCTAAGGGTGGTGTGTGGTCTAGTCTCTCTTTATCAATCAATCAGTTTATCAATCAGATCAGTTCGCGTGCCCCCATCGTGGACTCCACTATCGTTCGTTAGATGTTCCCGTTAGGGGTTTAGGGGTTTTCAGCCCCGAGGTTAGCTAGTTGGTCTGATCTGCAGCTACGGATAGCTTGTGAATGGAAGTGCAGAATTTGCGAGAGTGGCTTGTTTGAGGGGATCGGAGGAGGCGATGGAATGACACCTGCCAAGAGAAGGGTGCCGATGCCGAGTTACAAGCTCACAAACATAGGTCAGCGCCAAGATGGATAGCTGTTTAGAAGTGATGCTTCCAGAATCCCATGGGCTTGAGAGTTTGTTGTTCATAGTTCCTGTCTCCCGTGCTACTCTTTTATGGAGCAGAGTTCTGACCTATTGCAACAATTGGGTCTGAAAGCCACTTCTTCCTGCTCATCCGAGTTCATACAGCTCTTAGACCATCCTCCGGATACCGGCATCTCCTGTCTGCACTGGACCCATAGCTAGAGAGCTAAGCGAAGAGTATTGAGTAATGCTTGATCTAGACCATGGCATGAACTTTCTGCACTTCACGAGTGATGTCGATCACCTCGGATCTAAAGTTAAGCTACGGCATCAAGCATGCTGATCATCTGATTTTGCTCCAGCAGGATCCGAGCTGGAGACAAGCATGACTTCGCAATTGACTTCTATATAGAACCGTACGTAGGCTGCTGCTTGAAGCTACCTAGTTCTCTCGAAGTTCTCCAATCTCCATCCTTGGTTCACCCTTTTGTCCGAAACATGTGGTCCTCCACTACTTCTACAGCTGCACCAAGTGTGCTTCTCGTACTATCGTTCTTATTCCGAGATGTACTGGCCGTAGTACCCTTAGCAGGCTATGGCCGCAACGAGTATGAAGTCCCATGTGCACAAGCCTGTGCATGGCAAATGCCAACCACCCTCGACTGCCCCGAATATGCCGGCATGACCGCAGAAGAACGTGCCGCAGCATATCCCTCCGCCGCATGCATGGCAAACGATACAGCCTACCTCACCTCAAATGCCTGGTGCATTCACAGTCATTGTCCTAAAGACATCAAGCCCTACGTGCTCGAGAAGTTCTGGGAGTTGACCATGATCTATCAGGCCGAGTCTTTGCGGTACACTTATGAGGGAGCTTTGGCTTTGGTCGATAGGAAGAACCCTCCGAAAGTCATGTCGCCGGATGAAACTGTACTCAACCGCACTATTTCTCTGGACGATGCTGTATATCAAGCCTCTCTCAACGGTGTCAGGAGTTACAAAGTGACCAGCACGAACGAATCAAAGTATTCGTAAGTCAACACCTTGTCTAAGTCCATGATTGATCTTATAATTCTGACTACGATGCAGGCTCTTGGCTTTCCTCTCTTGTGTTGCGATACCTATCGGCTTCTCATTCATGCGATTCCTGCCCTTCTCATCGTCTGTGAGCAGGAAGTTCAATGCATACTTCATCGATCCCCCAGCCTGGGGCAAGAAGCATAGAATGGCTATACTAGGTCTCGGCCTCGTTCCAACACGTGGGCAAGCACTCTTCATTCTCTACATCATTGCCATCAATGCTGTTGCAACCTTTGAGGGCTATCCCGAGTACGCCCCCAACGGCGTGTTTCCAGATCGTCACTATGCATTGATGCGCCTTATCGGCAACCGTGCCGGAGCCATTGCATTTGCTAATGTTCCAGTGGTCATGCTGTATGCTGGCCGGAACAGCTTGCTTCTTCACCTGACGAATTGGTCACACTCAACCTTCCTCCTCCTCCATCGCTGGGTGGCCACAATTTGCGTCATCCAAGTCATTCTCCATTCACTACTCTGGCTTCGGATTATGATCGAAGGCGACTCCTACTCCGGATTAATGAAGATCCCATACTGGTACTGGGGCGTCATCGGAACCATCTTCTTCTCCCTCTTCCTGCCATTCTCAGCCCTGCCGTTCAGGAAGATCATGTACGAGACATTCCTCATTTTGCACATTTGTCTTTCTGTGATGGCATTGGTTGGGTCTTGGTATCATATCTGGTATCTGTACGAGGACTCATCTGGATTTGAGATTTGGCTCATTATCGCCATGGTGTTTTGGGTTTATGAAAGGGTCATTCGTATTGTACGAGTGTCGAGGTATGGAGTCAAGAAGGCCTATGTCACTCGCATCGATGACAAGTATCTTCGAGTCGACATCCCAGACGTGGATGCCTATGGGCATTGTTACGTCTACTTCCCAACCTTGACTTGGCGTGTATGGGAGAACCATCCATTCTCAGTCGTGCCAATCAGCCATGGTCCACCAATTGCGCAAGGGGCGGATTCAAGCTCGAGTTCGCAGACCGACCTCGAGAGCAAGAACGTGCTTTCGAGCTCTGAAGCCGTCATGTCTAAGGAGGCCGGACACATGACCACAAACACTCAACCTCTTGCACAACACACCAACACCGCCCGACCAGGAGCCACGCTCTTCGTCCAGACTCTGAAAGGCTTCACCGCCAAACTCGCAAAGAAAGCCGACACCGGGGTCGCCATCCCAGTGCTTATCGAATGCTCCTACGGCCATGCAGACAGCTCTCACTTCTCTCCCACAACCGAACACCCAAACACCCTCGTCATCGCCGGCGGCGTCGGCATCGCAGGCGTCCTCTCGGCTCTCCAAGCCCCGCTCTCACTCTTCGCTGGCCACACTGGAAGCACGAAACTCTACTGGGGTATCAAACAACGCGGTTTGGTAGATGAAGTCAAGAACGTCATCGTCGGCGAGAAGACTTGTGAAGAAGATGAAGGACGTGGGCAAGCTGCGAAGTGGGGTCATGTTGAGGCACATGTTTCGATTGGAGATCGCCTGGATGTTAAACAGGTTCTTACGAGGGAGATTGAGAAGGCTGAAGGTGGTACGACGGTTGTTGTTTGCGGTCCGGATGGGATGTGCGATGATGCACGGTATGTATGCGCTGCGCTGGCAAGACATGGAGCGAAGATCCGGTACATCGAGGAAGCCTTTTCGTGGTAGACTTTGAGTCACACTTCAAAGTACAGCTTACTAAAGAATTGTGTATACATTGTATTGAGTTTCTGGAGAAAGCATATTTTCCAAACATAAGTTCCGTGTAGTTGGAAACGATTGCAACCATCACGGTGTAAGTGGCCTATGCGCAATGCTCCGATCCCGCACCGGTCTAGTGACTCCCCGCCGCTTCAAGTACCCGCCGGAACCATGGAACCATACTTCCCGTAGTTCTTGATCACATCAACTTATAAATTGTTGCGAGCGATCAGGAAAACGCAGTTCCCTTCAAAGCCATCTCACACGAAAACGCACTCCTCAATTGATCGCAAGTGGAGATCCAAGATGCCGAATGCCATTGTCGTTGTTGGGTAAGTCTTCTGGATAACCAAGGAGTCATCTCGAGAATCGCGACTGAAAGATGCATAAAGTGCCGGCGTGAGCGGCTTGACGTCGGCTTTGCTCCTCGCGAAGAGTAAGAACAATGTAGTCACGGTGGTGGCGAAGCATATGCCTGGCGACTATGACATCGAGTACGCTTCACCATGGGCTGGAGCGGATGTGAGCCCGTGAGTCCCGTCACTTCGCAACCACCTTCCGATCAGCCACTTAACTTTCATCAGTATGGCGGCAGGTGAAGGCAGACACTATGAGCGGACAACATGGCCAGAGTTGAAGCGGCTCGCGAGAGACGTCCCAGAAGCTGGCATCCATTTCCAAAGTCAGCATCTTCGCCGAGGTGCAGAAGTGCTGCCACAACTGCTAACATTGTGACAGATAATCAGTCCTACAGGCGAGACAAAGACTTCGAGGGCGGAGATGCATCAGAGCATCCCTTATTCGACCACAATCCCTGGTTCAAGGATCTCTTCGATGGCTTCCGCTCACTCGAGAAACACGAAATCCCGGCAGGTTACGATAGTGGCACTGAGTTCCAGAGTGTTTGCCTCAACACCTCAATTTACCTGCACTGGCTTCTCGGCCAGTGCCTCAAAGCTGGCGTTGTCGTCAAGCGTGGTATTTTGACTCATCTGCGGGAAGCTAAAACTTGGAGTCACACTGGTCAACCTGCCGATATTGTCATCAACGCCACAGCTTTGGGGTCACTGAAGCTGGGAGGTGTTGAAGATAAGACACTGGCGCCGGCGAGGGGCCAGATTGTGGTGGTTAGGAACGAGTGCACGCCCATGATGGCCGCGTCAGGGACAAACGATGAGCCGACCGACTTGATGTACCTGATGCAACGAGCTGGCGGTGGAGGCACAGTACTCGGTGGCACCTATGACATCGGAAATTGGGAATCTGTACCTGATCCCAACATTGCCATTAGAATCATGAAGAGAGTGGTCGAAGCTAGACCGGAGATTGTCGACAAGGGTCAAGGAATCGAAGGATTGAGTATCGTCCGACATGCAGTCGGTCTACGACCTTGGAGGAAGGATGGCGTGAGATTGGAAAGAGAGAAATTTGGAAGTGATGGACTTGAGGTCGTTCATAATTATGGTCATGCTGGCTGGGGATATCAGGGGTCCTACGGCTGCGCTGAGAGGGTGGTCGAGTTGGTTAATGAGATCCGGGCAGAACGTGGCGAGACGCTCGATGGCGAGCCGAAGCTCTTTGTATGGGATTCCTGAAATAATATGAGCAAAGTCAAAACAGTCATCTTACAAATAATAATGATGGTGTTGAGTAAAGAAGAGATGCCATCGCAACGCGGTGGGTATGCAACTGGCGGGGCGTAAATGCGACCCCTACTTTCCCCAATCTCAAGGCCGCACTAAGCCAAGCTCCCAGATTCGCATCTCCAAGCTCGAACCTCACCTCCTTTCGCTTTTCCGCCAAACCCGCATCGCACGACCGCCACGATGCCCGAACAAGAACCTCGAGGCCTCTCACAGGCCTATCGTCAGGTCATTGACATCGCCTACGGTCGCCATGCCTATTCGTACCTCATCCCCGTCATGCTTTGGGCTTTCGATGCCGTACTCTGCCAGCTCATCATCTGGAAGGTCCCCTGTAAGCATTTCCCTTCCTTTTCTTCAATTGCTGAAGGTTTCCTGGTCTCTTGGAAGTTTGGAAGTTTGGAAGCTGACATGCGCTGCTTTACAGATACCGAAATCGATTGGATCGCGTACATGCAGCAAGTTTCGCAATTCGTCTCCGGCGAGAGGGACTACACCAAAATGGAGGGCGATACTGGACCTCTCGTCTACCCGGCCGCACACGTCTACATCTACACTGTGCTCTACTACCTGACCGACAAGGGGAGGAATATTTACATTGCCCAGCAGCTGTTTGCTGCGCTATACATGTTCACGAGTGCTGTGGTCATGAAGTGCTACTGGCAAGCAAAGGTACGACCTGCAAGTCAAATTTGGTGCGAGGCGCATGAAGACTGACAGCTTTCTTTTTCATTCAGGTTCCTCCTTACGTGTTCCCGCTCCTTGTCCTCTCGAAACGCCTCCACAGCATCTTCATCCTGCGCTGCTTCAACGACTGCTTCGCCGCCCTCTTCCTTTGGCTCGCCATTTTCTTCTTCCAGCAACGCCTGTGGACGATCGGCGCCGTCATCTTCAGCTGGGGCCTGGGCGTCAAGATGTCCCTCCTCATTACACTTCCTGCGGTCCTCATAATCCTCTTCCTCGGCAAAGGCATCGACCGCGTGCCCAATTTGGTGTGGTTGATGACACAGGTTCAAATGGCTATCGGAGTGCCATTCTTTGCAGCGAACTGGAGGGGCTATTTCGGTCGAGCTTTCGAACTCACCCGACAATTCAAGTTCGAATGGACTGTCAATTGGCGGATGATGGGTGAGGAGACCTTTCTCAGCAGGGAGTTCTCGCTTGCTCTGTTGGGCATGCATGTGGCCATGTTGCTCGTCTTCGTGGTGTCGCGCTGGCTTCGCCCAGCACAGAGACCACTATTCGACCTGATCCGCCCAATTCTGCTGCGCTTCAAGTCTCCCTTTACGACTCTCGAACAGCTTCATGTCACCAGTCGCGTCACGCCACGCTTTGTCATGACAACCATGCTCAGCGCCAACGTCATCGGTTTGCTGTTTGCGCGGTCGCTCCACTACCAGTTCTATGCCTATTTGGCATGGGCCACGCCATATCTGCTGTGGTACGGCTTGCCCTCGCCCAGCCTCATCGCGCCGATCTGGCTCGCTCAAGAGTGGGCTTGGAACACTTTCCCGAGCACAGATGCAAGCTCAGCTATGGCCGTGAATGTCATGGCCATCACGGTTTTGGCGGCATACTTTGGTGAAGGAAAGCGCGAGGACTCTGATATAATCGATATCCAGGCGGCCGCGCAGGCAAAGGTGCAGGCAAAGGACAAGTGAGCCGGTAAATAGAGTGCTAAAGCTTACTCTTCCTCGGAGTCACTTGGCGGCATCTTGCCGACATTTGAGTCGTCCTCAGAGTCGCTTTGCGAAGAGCTCTTCGTGAACTCCTTCGGCCTGGGATATTGTTAGGGACTCTGGTTCATCAGACTCAGAAAACTGGCCTGAGCTTACCAGTAGGATTGCTTGCGCCACATCTTCTCATCCCTCACGATGTTGACGATCTCACCAGCAACCCTCTTTTCCTCCGAATCGGCAGGATATCTCTCAGCCAGGACGTAGCCACCACGACGAATCCAGATGGTGTTGCGGAAGCGCTGAGCAAGCTCGAGCTCGACTGTCTTCTTGCTGGGCAGCTCGCAGTTGTAGACGTTGTTACCTGCGGCCTTGATCACCCGGACAATGCACTGAGATCCGCTGAGGGTGTCCGGGGGGGTGAGAGCCTCCTCGGCCTCAGCCATCATAGCGCGACGCGGCTTGCCCATTTTGAAAAGATGAAAGTATGAGACTTCTTGGACTGGCTTCAAAAACGAGGTTGTGGACGAACAGGACGAAGCACTTGAAGATCGATGGAGGGGTCACGGTGTGGTTGTGGAGGGGAGAAAAAATTGGGCTGGACCCTGGAAAGTCGGTCGGTGGTGGGGTTATATTCCATTGCGACAAACGACCTTCCACTTATACCAAACAACCCGGATAGCATCTCCGGTCGTACAGTTTGCCTTTCGACCACGCAACTTTGTAGGCTTAAAATTCAATGAGGAAGTCACTTGTATTTGAACTCTCTCAATGGCTCCGTGAAGTGTTTGCGTAAAGTCTGCTTAATTTGCACTACTCCTTTCGTGTACCAACGCACCATAATTAGCCGCCTTGAGCCAAACGAACAGAATCCTAATGGCGTAGTACTTTCCAACCATGTTCACCAAGAGTCCATTAGCAAGGTTCCGACCAGCATGAAGAGCCTTCAGTCGCTCCAAGTCTCACAACAAGAACTCATTGCCCGGACTTCATCCTCGAAACAGCGGAGATGCACTGCCTGTTACTACAGTGCCTTTGCACCTTTGCCGGGGACGGACAAGGTGCCAAAAGCATAGTCCAGAAGTCCCAGTGCGCCAAAGTTAGACTTTGGACGTTGGTGGTGCAGTTCATGTCCCATCAAGCCAGGGATGTCGTTGCCAGTGTGGAGGTACATGGTGACACCTCCAGCAACAGCGCTCGACAGTATAGTATTAATGATATGTCCTCCTTGAACAATCGTGCCAATCAAGATGAGGCTGTAAACATATCCAAACTCGAGCGGGTGACTGTAGAAGTTCGCCAAACAAACATGTTCATCGTACTTTGTCTCAAAGTCATGATGGATAGCGTGAACATGCTTGTACAACATCGGCAAATGCATCGCGCGATGACCGAGGTAAAACCCTGCTTCAAACACCAAAGTTGAACCGATGAACTCTTTGAGCATGCGGCTCATGGTGTAGTCCTCCAGGCTGGAGAAGTCGGAGAAGGAGTACTCGAGTGGTGAGAGGCCTTTGAGCCAGGACATGAAGAGGAGGATCAAGGTGTGGGAGGTTATGGCGAAGAGGTAGTTTCGTATCGTTGAAGGGACGGTGAGCCATAGAACTTCTCGGTGTCTTGGGGTTGGTGCATGATACCAAGTCATGGTGGCTGCTGCGACCACGACTGGGACCTCTGAAGAGATGGCGAGCATGAGCTCCATGAGCCCGTTGGGGACTTGGTGCATGTTGAAGTTCAGAAGCATTTTGGTGTCTTTGTATCTTCAAGACTGTTGTCGATGAGTTGTGTTGGTGAGGGCCTTTATGAGCACGGACGGGAAACGACTTATATACTAAGAAAGGCCTCCATATCGACGGGCATACTCCGTATCATGCTGATCTATATCCTCTATCAGTGCGATCCCTCAAGCATCACCTTCCCTAATCTTCCATAGCCTCCTGCAGTCCCACGCAGACTCTTGTCTAGAACCCCTAAGCGAGTGCTTCAAACTCGACAAAATCCGCTCTCTTGCAGCTTCGTATGCAATGAGGGTCTACAGATGCCAGTGAAAGTCCTCAAGAAAGGGAATTCCACGGTTCAGAAGGATTGCGGGGAAAGATTCAGCGCCTGCGGGAGGTAATTCGTGTATTGTGATTCGCTCGTTGTGGTTTTATGGATTCATGGGAATACGAATACTAGTATTTCGAAACTTTCTCCTCAATTGAAGCGCTGATGTCGTGCTATTATCGTGCTAGCAAGTGAGGCAGGTGCATGCATCGATGCCGATATTCCGCGAAAGTCGGGTGTTGGCACGTGCGAATTTTTCTCTGTCGCTGCTCACAACTGGAAGAGAGTGACTCCAGCCTGAAGTGGTCATGATGGGATGTCGATCTTGATATCTACCAGTGACACTTTGACGCCGTGCTTGTGGAGTACTTGCAGCTGTTGTGAGGAAATGATACGATGTTGCCCTTGAGGAGCACAAGCGTGTGTGCGCAAGCCTGCTTGTATTCGGGATGACGTTCGCTGCGCAAGAAGAGGTGACTCCAAACGCCGTATATCTATCCAAGTGGGATGAGTATGCGGGTTTCCCGGTCCGATAGCGACTCGATTTACCGTTTGAAAGCCCAGTCATCGGTAGCCCTGCTTACAACTACAGCAATCCATGTCTGTGATTGCACCGCTTGTTGTTTAATGCAAGTCAGCACCTCAGACGTCGGGAGAAAAGCTCCGCCCTCGTCTCTGATAGGAAAGCAGTTCAGAGGTGACGTACTAATAGCGACAGTTGTAAGACAATTCGAGTCCTACAACGTTATAGGACTTTAAAGTTGGGCGGGTGGATCGACGATGGGATGCTTAATCCGCCGTCAGTCTGCGTGGTAATGCCCCGACCGAGAAATTCAACCAGGCTTCTCCACAAGCTCGTGGAGTGCTGACAACCATACGTCACAAAAGACAAAATATAAAAATGAGTTGTACGCACAGGACTTCACGATGTCTCTTGCATCGCAAATTTGGGTTCTCTTTTCCTCGGCATTTATCGTGTGATTTCCTGTGAGCTTTCGCAATGGCTTCGACGATGGATTCCATGATGCTAGGAGGCTTGGTTGAAGTCCAAGATAAACAAGCCCCGCTAGGGAAGCCATCACTCAACGATGCGATTCCTCTGCAGCAGCCCTCAAAAGCATACAATGCGTCCAAGAAGGATTATCGTCTACCCTCAGCTGATGCTCCGGCCTCAACCAGTAGGCCACAAGCCGAAAATGATGTGGAAATGAGCCCTCCCTCGAGTCCATCTCGACCTTCTTCGCTTGAGGGTCTTACAGAGGTCCAGCCAACCCTCTGGAACCCATACATGAACCGGTACAGACTCGTTGCGGTTTGTGCTGGTAATCTGGCCAATGCTCTTTCCGATGGCGCAGTTGGTGCTCTCATCCCTTACATGGAGACGTAAGTGAGGTGCTTTCCCCTTATATTCTTGACAATTGACTTACACGAATCGCACAGCTATTATGACATCGGCTTCGCTATTGTTTCGCTCATTTTCATCGGACAAGCCTTGGGCTTCATCGCTTCTGCTCTTTTCCTCGACTCCTTGCGATCTCTGCTCGGACGCGCCCTCCTCATCGGCCTTGGTCAGACTACCATGATCATTGCAATGACTCCTCTCATCGCTCTCGCACCCTTTCCCGTCATCGTCGTCTCGTTTCTCTTCATCGGCTTCGGAATGGGTATCCAAGTCGCCATGGGAAACATTTTCTGTGGTAGCTTGCGCAACGGAACTCTCATGCTAGGCTTCTTGCACGGCTTCTACGGCATCGGTGGTACAACTGGACCCTTGATTGCTACAACAATGGTGAATATTGGTGGCTTGGCTTGGGGCAGGTACTATGCTGTCATTTTGGGTGTGTCAGTTGTCAACCTGGCATTGTCGGTCTGGTCATTCTGGAGGTTCGAGCAGGAACAGACACCCGAGGCACGAGCCAAGGAAATGCCTCTGAACCAAAAGGCCGCTCTGAAGGGCATGTTCTCAGCCCTGAAGCTCAAAGTCGTTCTTATTGGCGCGATCTTCATCTTCGCGTACCAAGGTGCTGAGGTGTCCATCTCTGGCTGGGTCATTTCTTTCCTGATCCAAGCTCGTGGCGGTGATCCTTCCTCAGTCGGTTACGTGACGTCTGGTTTCTGGGCCGGTATCACCATCGGTCGCTTCGTCTTGTCGCATCCAGCTCAGAGGATAGGCGAGAAGCGCTTCGTCTACGGCATGACTGTTGCTGCTATTGGACTGCAGCTCCTCGTCTGGTGGGTGCCCAGTATTGTGGGCAATGCAGTAGCTGTCTCGATCGTCGGTCTCGTTCTTGGACCAATCTACCCCTGCGCTGCCAGTGTTCTCATGAGAGCGCTTCCCAGCCGCGACACGTTGAGCGGCATGGGTACCGTCTCAGCATTCGGGAGTATGGGTGGCGCTGTAGGTCCTTTCCTTACGGGTCTGCTGGCGCAGGCTTCCGGTACCTGGGTCCTTCACCCTATTGTCATCGGGTTGTTCGTTGTAATGATCATTTGCTGGTACTGCATCCCCGAGGTGGAGAAGAAGGACGATTGAGACTGGTTAATTATGTGGATGTTTGCTGGGAAAAGAAGTCTATATTTATTGAGTCTCTATGTAAGTCTTTCTTCCAGGGGGGGATCCAAACCTGCCCCTACGCCTCTAATTCTATGTCTATCGGTTGAATATAGACCTCTTGTATATGCGCCATGTATCTGTTCGTCATTTCCATCATGTCGTGCCCGTAGCTTTTAGATGCGGCCCTTGGCAGCCTCTTGAACTGTGATTTTGCCCTCAGCAATGTCCTTGCAGGTCTGAGTGATGCTGGTCCAGTCACGGAAAGTGACGAAAGGGACGTTCTGCTCCTCACACCACACGACAAGGTCTGCAAATGGTCAGCATCAATCACATAGATCTCAATCGCGGCGGGTTAAGGCGGCTCACCCTTATCAGCCTTGGCAAAGAGAAGGTCAGTCTCCTTCGCGGCTGAGAGATCGGACACACCATCGCCGGCGTAGAACATGGTCGGGCGGTTGGGGAGAGAGGAGTATTTCCTGATCTCAATGGACTTGTCGTGTCCGTGAATACTGGAAGCGGCGGTCAGTACGCCACTAAGCAGCTATACGGTCGCTTCGAACGTACCTGTCATCGTGGAACTTGATGTTCCAGCCGTGCTGAGTATTGATGTCCTTGCCATCCCTTGACTGAACATCATTGCTCACAATCTGAATGTCCCAACCAGGCTCCAGAAGGTTATCCAACAAGGCCTTGATAACCGGCTCCATACCACCACTCAGAATCACAATCGGCACATTGTTCTCCCTCGACCAAGTGTAGAACTCCTTGAAACCAGGGTCGAGCTTGATGTTCTTGCGCAGGATCTCCATGCACTCATTGAACGGCGTGCCAATGCTATCCATCATGCCCTGGAAAGAGTCACGGAAGTTCATGCGACCGTGGAGAACATCCTGGTTGCCTTGAACACGCTTCTCACGTCCATAGCCAAGGTTGTCGGTCATGTAGTCGTTGGAGTCGGCGGTGGTGACGGTGCCGTCGAAGTCTGTGAAGAAGATGAACTTGGGGTTGGTGGCCATGGCCGGGATATCGGCGGTTTGAGAACCCATGGTGGCGGTGAATGTGTGATGAGTATGAGGAAGTAGCGGAAGCTGAGATGTTAGGCGTGTGGTGAGAAGAGGTGAGATGTAGAGTGAGGTTTAAAGATGAGAATAATACCTTGAAGGCTGAAGAATCTTATCGCGCAGTACATACAGCGCTGATGGAGGGGCAGCTGCGGGATGGAGGGGCAATCTTAGCGGTATTAGTGGCATTGGCATGACAGGCGGTTGAATGTAGGATTGGCTGTTCTCAGTCCTCTGTCAGATAGCTGGTGTATCTATTGATGAGATTCGAGAATTTATGAATACCTATCCATACCTTATTCTTCGGTTCTTGCTGGAATCCATAGAGTGCATCTGACTCACCGAACATAGCATCTCGTCTTCGTCATCTTGAAATTCCGAATGCCTGCCGGTGTCGGTGACGTAGATTAGCGCCTGCAGCTCCCCTGGACCCGCGGCGCCACAGCCCCGACCCCGGCTCAACGGCCCAGCGCCTCAGCACGTTCCAGGGGACAGCCCGAGCCGAAGCGGCAGGCGGTCAAGTCCAGGTCCCGACGGCAGAAACCCGAGCTCCGTTGAAGGTCCAGACCGAGGCGACTTAACCATTTCTGAAGCAAACGCAAGACGCCAGTCTCAGTCCAATAACGACACACGGTCGACTCTGCTGCAGATATGCAGGCTTTCGCCCGGCCGGCGGCACGCTTGGCATGGACGGCACCCCGATCTTCAGCCTTGACGCTGGCTTTGCCGGCTAGAAAAAGCTGGCAGCAGTCGCGGCAATCGACGATATGCGTCCGCTGTAAGATCAGCTCATCGATAGTTCGCCAATCACGGTTCTACTCCTCCGAGCGAACGATCAAAGAGAACGAAGAAAAGGCTGCCCCGGAAAAGGAGCCCAAAGCACCGAAACCCTCTCAAGATGCGACCTCGGAGCTGCCGTCAACCCACGAGAGTCGCCGCAGCGATGTTCACCAGCGGTTTAGTCACATCATGGACAATCTCCAATCGCGAGTCTTGACGGCTTCACAAACATTAAACGACGTCACGGGCTACTCTGGCATAGAAAAGATCAAGGAAGAGAACAACAAACTCGAAGTGGCACTTGCCGATGCCCACGAACGCCTTCGAGCAGCTCGCGCCGCCTATAAATCCTCAAACACGAAACGCGCTGCCACCCAGCGAGAGGTCACCACCTTATTAGCACGCAAGGACGGCTGGACACCGATAGACTTGGAGCGCTTTACCGAGCTATACCGAACGGACCATGTGCTGGAGGGAGAAGTTGTGGCTGCACAGGAGGCTCTCACCGAGGCAGAGGCCGAGGAGCAAAGTCTTGGACAGAGGCTTAATGCTGGCATCCTGAAGAGATATCACGAAGAGCAGATCTGGAGCGACAGGATCAGGAGAGCGAGTACATGGGGAACCTGGGGTTTGATGGGGATGAACTTCCTCTTGTTCCTGGTGCTGCAGTTTGTGGCTGAGCCGTGGAGAAGAAAGAGACTTGTCAGGGGAGTAGTAGAAGAGGAAAAGCAAGTCCTGGAAGAAGTCCGGGCAGAGCTTGAAGGTGTCAAGGCTGCATTGGCGAAACGGGATGAAGCATCCACACCAGTGCAGCTTCCACTCGAGGCCATGGTCCCAGCTGAGGATTTGGCCGAGTTGGACGGTCCACCTGTCGTTGAGGTGCAACCACCGCCTTTGACATGGGCAGAGCTGCTGTCAGATCCATCACACTGGAGGACGTTCGCCGTCGATCTGGCAAGTGAGAGAACGGTCGAGCTGACGATGAGGGACGCGTCAATTCTTGCGTTGGAAGGCGTAGTTGCTGGAGCGGCTGTGGCCGGAACTGTGGCATTACTCGTGTTCAGGAGCTGAGGCAAGATCGAAGACCTTCAACGCCCTCGATGAGGTGGGTGCGTACATACACTGTAGAATAGCGTCCTTGATGACAACCTTGTAATTTCCAATACCATGTACAACAACCAAGACTCAAAACAACAAACCATTCCTTGTACCAGGGCGTTGTGCTTCAGTTCTTAGCACTTGTCTGGGCAAAGTATGGTAGGCTAACGTTGAAATTGATACGGATCTGTATAGTGTTGCAGGCTTATTTCGATACCAACTCTCCAAGCACAAGCTTCCAGATCTACCGATAATATGGGCAGAAGTGCACACCCAATTAAGGTTATGGCCTAACTTCCTTGTTTATGTGAGAACGCGAACTTGTTTGTGCTGTGGAATGTAGGCATTGGATGGCAACGAAGCTGCGCGTTCGGTCCCTGCTCAGTTAGGTGCCTCAATGGAAGTCTAATCAGGACATGCTTGCGTAACATAATAATACAGGTAATTGTCGAGAAAGTGTGTAGACGGGAAGAAGCTTTCTGCAGGCGAACATTGGGTTACGTGCTACATGTACCCCTAGGTTTGAACGGCAGCCCTTGTCTTGGACAAAGCATGCTCAATAATGGTCAAATAATCTTTTTAAGTACCTATCCATAAAATAGAAGCATGTGATATACCATATCAGATCTCGCTGTCAAATCATCTTAGGGCGGCTTGTCATTCAAGTATTCAGAGACGACTTGCAGGGTATTGGTACCCATAAGACATCGAGTCCAGATAGGTACCTCAAGTCGTTGGCCAATCCACGTAGGGGCAGCGTTTACACCCTGAAAGACTGTATCATTGTAAAGGTAAGCCAGAACGCGGTCCATGCTCCGTGCGGTCCGGTAGATCGGCTAATTTGACACCCATCATCGATTAATTTCATGCTACTTTATCTACTTCGATCAAGACCAAACACCGACCCCTCCCCCGCTTCTGAGTGCCAGTGGTGATACCCCTCCAGTGTGTGCCTGCGCTGAAATGAGCTGGAAGCTGTAAAACAGGCACCGCCGTTGGGTGGCCCAGGCACGGACACCCCGCCCCCTCCTCCCAAACTCCAAGCTTTGAGCCACTAAATCGAGAACTGGGAAATGCTATGAGTGCCTGAGATAAACCAAGTCGAGACCCAACGCGCCTGCTCCTCAGTTCATTCAGTGGATCCACAGACCTTGCGGCCAGTGCGCGAACCAACAATGCCAGGAGCTTTGGTTTGGTTGCCTTGTCCCCTCTGACGACATCCAAAGCTTGACCTCGCTCACTCACTCACCACCACCACTACTCGCACGAGCTAGAAGTAGAGCAGCTCCGTCGTGATCTTCTTTGCCAGTATTGGGCAGCACGACCTCGAGACTTTTGACTGTAAGTCCCTATCTATCTTCTTTTATGTGATTCTACATGCGTTCTGCTTTCTCCCGAATGCCTATCCGGAACCTCAAGCTTCAGCCCTGTCACACTCGAATCCTCAATGCAAGAGGCAAGGCACGACTTCAAGGCAACTTCCGCGCAAGGCTTTCGCTTGGGCAGACAGACAGACACATGTCGACAGTGTTGATATTGCCCAAGCTCGGTCCTGCCGCTTCTTCTCCAACACACCTTCTGCCTCTACCCAGATCCGATCCAATCCAGTCCACAGCCGATCCCATCAATCAATCTCCACCTCCACTTCTTCCTTCTGTGACCCCCTCCCCTCCTCGTGCGCGGTTCCCCTCCACCGACCGACCGACAAGCACTGCAAAACATCATCATCGCACAACACCAATTGCCTACGACACGCGGCACTTCTCGCATCCTATACTCGCAACCACCACTGTCTTAACCCCCGAGAGTGCCCGCCTTTGTCCTCCACCAGGCGCATTTTAATTCTCCCCTCTTACCCCCCACATTCCTCTACGACATCTTTGCTTGTTTCCTGTATTTTCAATTCACTCATACTCCACGAATTTAGCCTTCTGAGCGGTCCGATCTCTCGGAAGGTGAGTCTTGTTTTTGCCTCGCATCACCCACCTTCGTGCCCCGCTGACCCGGCACTTCTCGTCCCACGTCACAGCCAGCCCAGCCAGTCGACCTTCTCCCACTCTCACCTACAGACACAATCCACGCACGCGACGACTTGCCCACGGTGGTCGACAACAGCGTCACTTCCCCTCCCGGAACGACAACAGCTTTTGCGAGCTACTCTGACCTGAATCGCACGACCATAACCCCTCAGCATAGGTCCTCTAGCGGCCCCGACATCTGAGGCCTAGTCCTCCCCCGCCGCAATCATGAATGAAGATGAGGCTATCCAGAATATCTACAAAAAGATTGAGCGAGAAAAAGTCTTGATCAATGGCGCGAATGCTATGCGAGCACAGACCAACAATGAGGCTGTTCGTTCCCGCCTCGACTCGCAGATGCGTGACGCACGCAGGAACTTGCAGTTCTTCGAGGACAAGCTTCGCGAACTGCAAATGCGTCGCATGAACCAGGGCGTGAGTGACATGTCTCTCGGCGGCGCGGGCGGTCCCGGTCAAGATGATGGCCCGCCGCCTGCTCCTCCGCCGAAGGACGCAGATGCGTCTTGGAGACCAGGAGATGTTGGCAACTATGGCAATGCTCAGTACAGCCAGATTGGTGGGCACGGTGACCTGATGCCTCCCCGCCATCCTTATGCTCCTCCTGGGCCAAACTCTGGCATGCCCAAGTCCCGTCCCAACTTCACCAAGCTAGGTCAGTGTCATTGTCCCGTTGCACGATACGGGTGGTCTGGAGGACCATCAAGCTGACCTCTGTTATCGTGCTAGACCTCATCAAATATGACACCCCGCACCTCGGACCTCGCATTCAACTGATGCTTTCACAAATTCAGTTCAAGCTCAATGTGGAAGAGCAGTATCTCAAGGGTATTGAGAAGATGATTCAGCTCTACGGCATGGAAGGCGATCGGAAGAGCAAAGCCGATGCTGCTGCTAGGAGAGTTGAAAGCAAGCAGAAGATTGTTCTCCTCAAGCAGGCATTGAAGAGATACGAGGAACTGCATATTGATTTCGACTCAGCAGATACCCAGGATGGTAAGTGCCACGTGCTACTTCGATGGGAGCCGGGTTTCTCTCGTGCAGTGTTCTGACTGTGCATAGACGATTCGATCAACATGCCTAATCTTCGAAAACCCTTGAGTGGCCAGCTTGCCGTCCGAGTTTTGGCTGTCAAGGACGTCGACCACGCCACCACTGGTAGATTCACGCGCGGACCCGAGACATTCGTTACAGTCAAGGTCGAGGACACAGTCGTTGCTCGCACACGAGCATCCCGCAACGACCGATGGGAGGCTGAGTACCACAGTATCGATGTCGACAAGGCCAATGAAATAGAACTCACGGTCTACGACAAGCCAAGCGAGCACCCCATGCCCATAGGTATGCTGTGGGTGAGGATATCGGACATCGTCGAAGAGATGCGACGAAAAAGGATCGAGGCCGAGATGAACAGCTCTGGCTGGGTTTCTGCCGATAGGATGGGAAGCACAGGTGGCGCCCCCTCCCAGTTCCCAATGAGCCCCTCCCAGGGACAATTCAACACTCCTACTTCACCGGGTGTCCCGAGCTCTGAGGGCGCCTTCGGAGCCCCAGGCCCACAGCCGCAGGTTATCACTGGACCTATTGATGGGTGGTTCAACCTGGAGCCTACTGGGCAGATCCAGCTTGAGATGACTTTCAACAAGACCAACAACGATAGACGGCCCGTCGATCTCGGTCTTGGCCGCAAGGGCGCGGTCCGTCAGCGCAAGGAAGAGGTGCACGAGATGTACGGACACAAATTCGTGCAGCATCAGTTTTACAACATCATGCGTTGCGCGCTTTGCGGAGACTTCCTCAAGTATTCCGCAGGAATGCAGTGCGAAGACTGCAAGTACACTTGCCACACAAAATGTTACTCGAGCGTCGTCACAAAGTGTATCAGCAAAAGCAACGCAGACATCGACCCGGACGAAGAGAAGATCAACCACCGAATTCCACACAGATTCGCGCCATTCTCCAACGTCACTGCGAACTGGTGCTGTCACTGCGGTTACATCTTGCCGTTTGGCAAGAAAAATTGCAGAAAGTGCTCAGGTATGTTGCTCTCAGATTTTCCCAACAGTGACACGATTTACTAATCCTCACCCCACAGAATGTAGCCTCACTAGTCACGCCCACTGCGTGCACTTGGTTCCTGACTTTTGTGGTATGTCGATGGCTGTCGCGAACCAGATCTTGGAGGGCATCAGAACGCAAAAGCAGCGCCAGGCGAAGGGAACGTCTCTTACCGAAAAGACACTTCGGGCAGGGAAGATGAGCCCCACGACCAGCGCACATTCACCATCGCCGTCGTACTCTGGTTCGATGGGTGCCTCATATCCCTCCTCTGGCTCACAAGAAGCCACCGATGCAGCGAAAGCAATGTACGGCAACCAAACCTCACAACAACGGCCCCCTGCACCCGATAGGACTTCATCGAGCTCGACAGCAGCGGCTGCCGCGGCATCAGCAGCCATGTCTTCAGGATCTCAAAGGCCAACGGACTTTGCTCGCTATGGTAGCTATGACCAGACCCCTCAAGCACAGCCGCAGGAAGATCCGTTCGCGCAAGGTCAGTATGGACAACCTCAGCAGCGAAAGTACAACCCGGCAGACTACGCCAACGTCAACCCTCAGTACCAGAGCCCCCCACCACAGCAAAGACCGGCCCAACAAATGCCACAGCAGCAACCTCCAGCACATCAGCAGATGCCTCCACCACATCAGCCTGCCCAACCACCGGTTTCATATCAGCAGAGTCCGCCCCCGGCGAAACCTCAGGTTCAAGAGCCTGTGCAGCCTTCACCCGCGGCCTCTGGACAAGTCGCAGCCCCCCGCAAGGCCCTTCCACTGGCTACCGATCCTGGAACTGGCCAGCGCATTGGTCTCGACCACTTCAATTTCTTGGCTGTGCTGGGCAAGGGTAATTTCGGAAAGGTCATGCTTGCCGAAACCAAGCGGTCTAGGAGACTTTATGCCATTAAGGTTCTCAAGAAGGAGTTCATCATCGAGAATGACGAAGTTGAGAGCATGAGGTCCGAAAAGAGGGTCTTCCTTATTGCGAACCGGGAACGTCACCCCTTCCTGACCAACCTTCACGCATGTTTCCAGACAGAGACCCGTGTGTACTTCGTCATGGAGTATGTTAGTGGCGGTGATCTCATGTTGCATATCCAGCGTGGGCAGTTCGGAACTAAGCGTGCACAGTAAGTCTTCCAGTTTCGAGCCTACAAGTGAACTATCTAACCGGACTCTCAGGTTCTACGCTGCCGAGGTGTGCTTGGCACTCAAGTACTTCCACGAGAATGGCGTCATTTATCGCGATCTGAAACTTGACAACATCCTGCTGACTCTTGATGGCCACATCAAGATTGCCGATTATGGTCTTTGCAAGGAGGACATGTGGTTCGGTTCCACGACTAGCACCTTCTGCGGTACCCCCGAATTCATGGCGCCAGAGGTAAACTTCACGGATTTACCCGCGATGATGTACAATGGCTAACAAATGGCTCACTAGATCTTGCTCGACAAGAAGTATGGTCGAGCGGTCGACTGGTGGGCGTTTGGTGTTCTGATCTACCAGATGCTTCTCCAGCAGTCCCCATTCCGAGGCGAGGACGAGGATGAGATTTATGATGCCATCTTGGCAGACGAGCCTCTCTACCCCATTCACATGCCTAGAGACTCTGTTTCCATCTTGCAGAAGTTGCTCACCCGTGAACCCGATCAGCGACTCGGCAACGGACCAACTGATGCGCAGGAAGTCATGAGCCAGCCTTTCTTCCGTAATATTGTGTGGGACGACATCTATCACAAACGTGTACAGCCACCATTCTTGCCGACGATTAAGAACGCGACGGATACGAGCAACTTCGATTCCGAGTTCACTAGCGTTACCCCTGTGTTGACACCTGTTCAGTCCGGTAAGTCTCCAGTCTTCGCCACCGTCATTATGCAGTGCTTCTTGCTAATTGTCTCGCAGTATTGTCTCAAGCGATGCAAGAGGAGTTCCGTGGCTTTTCTTACACCGCGGATTTCGACTAGAAGAGCATTGGACCTTACTGGCGTGTGTCTTCGACTGGGGTTATGGCCCCCAACCTGATATGGCATGGTCAGGAGCTCGATACCGGCGAGTCGAGTGGTAGTGTCCCGACGGCCTTGGGCGAACATTGGCCCAGCCAAGTCATAGAGAACCGAATGACGTCCTTTCCCGAAGTTGCTATCAATTCATTGGACGACACAGACACATCGGGGAACGGCACGGACTATGACGATGGCATACCGGAAGAGAGCGACGATGCAGCAAGCGTCGCTCCCGTCGAACCATCAGAGTTTTTATAGTTGCGCGTGGACAGAAAGTCTCCCAGCGAACGGGCGGCACGGCGCATTTTGTGGTTATGAGCGGGAGTAGAGCATATATGTCTGGCTGCATAGGGGCATGCTTCGAAAACAGCGATGATGAGCGAGGTGAAACAGCGAGAAGGGGTAAAAGCATGTTGGCTTCTTTTTTATACATGATAAGTAATGAGGATGTCAGCGTTTGACCAATATGTCGTGTCTGGTTGTGAATCGTGACTTGATATGATCCTTGTAACGACTCATCGCCTTCTTCGACACCAACATCACATGCGATGCGCATTTGCTTTGGATAAATCGTCTAGATCATACTATCTATCTGTTCTACACCTGTGCCTTCTTTCTTTTTACATGATCATGAAGTGTACTCCTTCTGAAGGAGCTTAGCGATGGTGTTGAGCCTATTTTGAGGTTAGCAAACTGCATGATATATAATGATATCATGAAACAAGGGTCACTCACTGAATATTGCTGGTACCCTCGTAGATGGCACCAATCTTGCTGTCACGCCAGAACTTCTCAGCAAGACCCTCACGGACGAAGCCCATGCCGCCCATCCACTCGATAGCTAGACCGGAGACGCGACCAGCGACCTGCGAGGCGTACAACTTGGCCATGGCAGCATCCTTGACGAAGTCCTCACCTGCCTCCTTCTTGCGTGCAGCGTTGTAGACGAGCGCGCGAGCAGCGGCGATCTCAGTGTATGACTGGGCGATCTGGTGCTGCATGCCCTGGAACTCACCGACGAGGGAGCCGAATTGCTTACGGTCGTTCCAGACGTACTTTGCGGCGTTCTCGAAGGCGCCGAGGGCGAGACCGGTCATTTGAGCGGCGATACCGATGCGGCCTTCGTTGAGGAGGGAAATTGCGTATTTGTAGCCTTGGCCACGCTCACCAAGCAGGTTCTCCTTGGGAATCTTGACGTCGTCGAAGGTGATGACGCAGGTGCTGCTGGCCTTGATGCCGAGCTTCTTCTCCTTCTTGGCGATCTCGAAGCCGGGGGTGCCCTTCTCGACGATGAAGGCGGTGATGCCCTTGTAGCCCTTGGAGGGATCGAGGTTGGCGAAGACGATGAACATCTCGGCCTCCATGGAGTTTGTGATCCACATCTTACCACCGGTGATGGAGAAGCCGTCGGCGGTCTCGGTGGCCTTGGTGGCCATGGCGAAGGCGTCTGAACCGGAGACAGGCTCGCTCAGACAGAAACTCGCAACGGTGTTGGTGGCGAGACGGGGGAGCCACTTCTTCTTGAGTTGCTCGGAACCGTACTTGATGATTGCGGTGTTGCACAATGTGTTGTGGACGTCAACCATGACACTGACACTAGGATCAACCCTGGCAAGCTCCTCGATACCGACAATTGCGGCGGTGAAGTTCATGCCAGCACCACCGTACTCCTCGGGGATTTCGACGCCCATGAGGCCTTGCTCGAAGAGCTGCTCGACAATGGCAGGGTCCATCTTCTCTGCCTCATCCATCTCACGGGTGACGGGGAGGATGACATCGTTTGCGAATTTGGAGACGGCCTCGGCCATGGCGGCTTCGGTGTCTGACAGGTGAGAGATTGGAGTGGGAGGAATGTCGGAGATGTCGGTTCTGAGGGGAGCTGTGGTGGAAAGAGGGCGAGATCTAACATCTTGCAATTAGTAAAGGTTCTTGCTTACTTCTTAGGCCTGGAGAGAGAGAAAGAGAATATGGCGATTGGCATTGATGGTTGTGAGGTTGGGCTTACATTCTGAGAGATGCGGCTGCTGAGGGACGGGCGAGACCAGTTGAAGGGCAGGTCTGTGATGCACGCTTGGCGAGGCCACGGCCGCTGCGGACAGCAGGTCTAATGACCCGAGAAAACGAGGAAGACATCGTGACTGTGTGGGTGTGGTGTAGTAAGGGTGAGGAGGTGAGACGAAATGACAGCGGTCAAGTCAGATGCTATTGGACGTAGCAAGCCGAATTGTCGAGATCTTGATTTTGGTACACAGGTGAATATTTGAGGATCAAAAGATAGAGGAGGAGAAGAAGATCGTGCGGAAAGCTGCGGACGAGGGAAACTGAAGTCAGAAAGTGTAGGGATCGTCGTGGACGCGGGCGCGGAGCCGAGCAGAACAATGACACGCCGAGGGCTCTGGGGGAGCTGTGGCCCTTCAGCCGAGGGTAACCACTGCAACGCCCACCGCGGGGCGGCATGCTCGGTCTGTCAACCGGGGGCCGTTTCAGTGGGGTCTAGCTCTACGGCAGTGGGAGGGGATGGGGGATGCATGTGATGGAGGGTACCACGTGAGCAAACACGTGACCCAGAATTTGGGACCAGTGATCGCGACTTGGAAATTTGGAGCCTCAACCCGACAGTAGGGTCAAGCTCCAACGACACGGCATCGCCACATCCCACGCCTGTCATCAATCAATCGCACATCATGGCAGGCGTATTCTTTGGTCGCCTTCTGGCTCCGGCCACCAGGTCAACATTCACCGCCTCCGCCTTCCGCCCATCGACAACAACCCTCCCCATCCGATCCTCACCCATCCTCAAGAGCCTCACTTCAACACCAGCCCGCGCCTTCACAACCACTCCCACCCTCTCTGCAACTCTCAACCAAGTTCTTCGCGGCCAAAGAAAAGGCAAGCGCGCACGTCACGCCGTCTCACCTGCCCTGTCAGGAAAGAACTGCCCTCAACTCAAGGGTGTCTGTCTCCGTGTCGGTGTCGTGCGACCCAAGAAGCCCAACTCTGGAGAGCGCAAGACGGCGAGAGTGAAGCTCAGCAGTGGAGCAGTTATCACAGCGTATATCCCTGGTGAGGGACACAATATCCAGCAGCACAGTGTTGTCTTGGTCAGAGGTGGTAGAGCGCAGGATTGTCCTGGTGTGAGGTACAGACTTGTCAGGGGTGCTCTTGATTTGGTAAGTTCTACATGTCATCTCTCCGATGTGAGAACTGTGATGAGCGAGAGCTAACATGGCGCCAATAGGGTGGTGTTGCCAATCGAACGACCAGCCGCAGCAAGTTTGGAACGAAGAAGCCCAAGGCTGCTCAGGTCGGTTGAGCATTGGGGAACTTGTAGGGCGAACTGCTCAAGCACAGCTCGCAGAAGCTCAGACTCGGAGGCCTGAGACTATAAAGCATGGCTTTCCATGTGTTCTTTGTCATAGCATGTACGAATGAAAGTCGCTGCGTGGTGCAGTACCACCAGGGATGAAGAGGGCAAACTTCCTCTCTGGGATCCCATATTGCACATATATAGCGCTGTACAACACTTCCAATGCATTTGTATCACTTCATTGTCACAGCGCCTTGTACACTCTCCCTAGCTGGTGCATGTGAGCACACCAGCATAAAGTCAGGCGGAATTATTAACAACCTTTTCATACTTCAAAGAAATCCAACTCCCTGGGAACTTCCTGCAATTAAATACTCGTCCATACATGTCGATGCAAATTAGTAAAGACTCTGCCCAGGGTCCACTGACGAATCCTGCGGCAGCACTGCATAGAGTTCACGTATAGAGATAGTCAATGTCTTTGGCGCTTCTCAAACGAAATATCCTTCATTGACGCCTATGTGCTTTGCTTGACACATGCGGATCGTTATTGGATTCGCTACCGCGCGCCCTCGTATGATGGGGTTTCCCGCATGCGGAACGCGAGGAATACGAAACACCAAGTTGGAGGATACCGTGCATCCAAGAAATCGTTGAGAGACAGACTTCCATTCCAGCTCCAGAGACCAGTATCATCCCTTCGGAAAAAAGACCATTGAACTGAGGAAACCCACCAACGTCTTCCTATCCTGACTCCCTTCGGAGCGTTCTCATGCTAGCTCAATCCTGCCAGCTTGGCCGCAGCCGTGACTGTTGCTCCTTCGTCCCGCCTCTCCTTATTCTAATTTTGGTATTGCCGTGAGATGAGAGAAAAACAATGTTAACGACAAGTGAAAAAGGAAGAGAAATAATAATACGTCAAAATAGATGCGATGCAAGAGTCATCAAGTGGATTGCAACCGGGTCGTTAATAGATCACTTCTCCGCCTCGTAACCCTCGGGTTTGGTAAGGCCGTTCTGCTCGAAGTACCGAGAAGTACCTATTGATTCAAGTTAGCTTCGCAGATCGCCGTCGGCTGAACGCGTCCCCACTACTTACAAGAGTAACCCTTCCAGTCGAAGTTCTCCTTGGGATCGCAGTGGCACTTGCGATCAATGCGGGTCTGCAGGCCTGTCGGGCAGTGCGTGAATGGTACATGGTAGTAGGCGATATCGTTGAAGAAGTGGACTTCGTCCTTGTTGAGAAGAAGACCGGCGGCGATGGAGTGGACGGGAGCGTCACCCCAGCGCTCGTAGAAGAAACCACCGTCCTTGTCAAGAGACTCAAAGAAATCGACGTATGGCTTGCTTCGGAGCCAATCGAGGCTACCAATCTCAAAGTTGGACCACTAGTAGAATGGATTAGTATTTTGGCTTTCTCAATAGCACGAACAGAACTTACGAAGTGGCACAAGTTGTAGTTCTCGCCACCGTCATCGCTCAGGAAACCCATCATGTTGTCCTTGGCAATGTGCTCGGGGTGGTTCTTCATGAAGCTCTTGGTGCTGTCCCACAGAGTGGGGATGGTGTCGAGGTACTCGTAGAGACTGAGCACGAAGCTGTACTTCTTCTTCTTCTCGGCCATCAGACGGAAAGGATCGTAGTGAATATCACAGAACAGCTTGATGGAAGGCTCCACACGCCAGTAGTACTCGTAGTTGAGCATTAGCTCTTGGCGGAAGAAGAAGCCAGACTCGAAACGGCACATGTGTCGATAGCTCTCGGAGTCACCGTAGATGATCTTTCGGGCCTTCATGTCCTCACGGACCTTCGCGGCCTTGTCCTTGTCAATCCACTCAGGGTATGACCAGTGCTCCTTGGGAATCTGTCCGTAGTGCGTAGTACCAGAAACCAAAGCGGAAGTGACCTTCTTGAATGTCTCGTCAAAGGGCTCGTCGTTAAGGAAGACCCAGTCGTAGTGGAAGCGGCGGTTGAAGCGATCCTCAACTTGGCGAATAGAACCAGCAATCTCCCAAACATCGCGGTTGCGAGCAAGAGTGACGAAAGTAGCGTTCATGCGCGGGCCAGGGGCGAGGGTGTTCATGTCGGTCATCCAACCGGGCTCATCGGGCATAACTCCCAATGGGAACTGGTTGGCATCACCGGCAGCAGGCGCGATTGAGATGCCCTGATCATTCGAAGAAGACGGTGGTGGTGCCTTGATCTCGCCATCTGCCTTGTCGGTATCGATGTGGACAGTATCGGGCTGCTTCACGGCGTTGGGGTCGTTCTCGACGGCAGCGCCGGCTCCTCCTTGCTCATCTGGAGGCGAAGGGGGCGTCTCGGGCTGAAGAACGTCTTGGGGGTCTTCGCTTGTAGCCTCGTTCGGAACAGCAGCAGCGGGTGCTTCAGCTGGTGGCCATGGTGAATTGTCGCCCTTGTTAAGTCCAGCTGGGATGGCGACGCCCTCGTATCTCGACTGAGAAACGAAGTAGAAGACCACAAGAGCCTAATAAGAAAGCAATGAGATTAGCAAGACAATTCCAAAGCAGCCGTGACACTGAATATGGTGGTCAAGGCAAGGGTGGTCAGGACAACCACAGTTGGTCGATGTACGTACAAAGACAGCAAAGACGAGGTAGCGCACGATGCGCGCGTTCCCTGCTGCCCACATGCCGGGCAATCAAAGGAAAAGCAGCAGTTGTTGAAGTCGGTACACTTGCCCACCAGGTAGACGATATCGGAACTGGAAAGATGGAAGAAAAGATCGTCGGAAAAAGGCTGAATGGGGGATGAAGAAGGAGAAACAAAAACTCCCAGGTGCTGTCGCGTGGAACAGATGCTCACGAGACGGATGTCTGGGCAGCAATGCTGAAAGCATTCAAAGCTGGAGTCCTGCCAGCGAAAAAAAGGAGGGATCGGACAAGGGACCTAAGGGGACCTAAAGGGGACGATCCGGTAGGGGGTCCCGCCAGAGGAATGGACTGCAGCTGCTGTGCCCTCTGTGGCTCCAGGGGGTTTCAGAGCCAGAGAGGCGACGCGTGGAGGGGTACGCCACTATTGATAACCTGTTCAAAAAGATGGATTTCACTGAAGATTCATCGGAATGCCCAGCAAACAAGGTCAGACACATTCGAAATGTCATTTATAGCTAGTCTCCAACGGCATGCGAAAGGTGGCATTATTGATTGACAGGTCAAGAGAACAACAGGCGCAAACAAATGCCACCATTCAGGTGTTCTTCGCAGGGTGACATGCTTCACTCAAAACAGGCTCTGAGGAGCCCTCGGAGCGACCTTGCCGATGGCTTGCAACCTGGATCCAGTAGGAGAACGGCTACGGAACGATTTCCATCTTTCCCATGTGGATTTTCGAGGGTCTCGAACAGCGCCAAATATGTTATCGCCGCCGTTGAAGAATTCGAACAGAATCGCAAACGGCTGATCCTCAATATCTTGATCCCAATACATCCGTGGGTAACGCATCCCTACAGACCAGGTCATCCTCTCATAATTCCACCCAGGTGAGATACCTTGCCTCCTAATAAGTCCATAACACGTCCTCCCTTTGGTCGCACGAGCTGGCAATGCGCACCAATCTTGACCATCCCCCCACTTCAATGGCTGCCAACTTACGAATTCTACTCCACACATCCCGCAGTGAGTTGCCGTGTCATCTCAATACGAATTTATGCAGGGGCTGTTCTCTCCCTTCTCGATAAGGTGTCGACTCTGATATCAATTGCCACTGGGCAAAGAATTGCATCTTACAGCTATACGTTTCCTTGATGATAATAGCAGAATCGAGTGTGCTCAACCCAGCGCGTTTGATGGGGTGAGAAGAACGCTGTTATGAAGGCACATCTATAATTAGTCCGCGATCGACCCTCCATGATCACGAGCCCCATTCAAAGCTTCTTACCCCTGACGTGAAGCCCATCCAGTAGGTCCCTTATCTTGATAACGACTTGTCAAGTTGTCGATCTCAGAGTCGAAGTCACCTCGAGAACTTTGCGAACATACTTACTCAGTTTCAGTATCGCTGACCTGGTTAGGTAGAGTATTTATTCAGGTGCTTGACAAGGGAGCTTGATGACACGCCGCACATGGATTCGGCTGCACTGGGTTGTCACCTGGTGTTAGTGAATGATTCAAGCTCTGTCAGTTCTTGATGCACATCGGACGACATCGAGGCGCATCTGTATCCTATTCCATCGATCATTGTTCGCATCTTGAGAGTCGAACATGGCTTTCCAAATGCCGGGCACGGCTAGATCCAATGTCTCAAAGCAAACTAAAATCCACCGACGTCAACGATCCCGTCCCCAGTCAGGGTGTCATAGACTGCCATCGCTTGCGGCGCCCTCGCTACAAAGCAAACAGATATAAAATAGTCATTCTCCTTGACGTAGATCGCCTCTGATCAGATTGTCTCCTTTATGGACACGGCAAATCTCAAGACATCTTGTTTCCGCCACATCATACACCGTAGCACAAACTCGTATAACCGGAGATTAGCACCCGCTCGGTCTTTCGCGTCCTCGCAATTGTCCAATATGCCGTCCAGCAAGGGAAAGCCTACCGATCCTGAGCTCCGGGAAGAGCTCAAGGAAGGTTCGTCATATGAAATGCATATTGGTCAAAGACGCAACCAAACTAATTGTGGTCCTAGAAATCAAGCAAGAGCCGAACAAGAGCGGTGGCGGCGAAGGTCAATGGGCTGCTTGGAAGGTAAGAAGGAGTGGTCGCCATCAATTGCCGCGCAAATGACTAACACATTCCGCAACAGGGGGCCAAACTCGCGAAGGAGTATGAGAAGCAAGGTGGAGGGTATGAGAACGAGGCCGGATCCAAGAACGAACCCAAGAAGGGTGAGCCGGAGCCCAAGAGCGAAAGCAAGAAGAAGTCTGAGACCGACTAATTAATCTCGATCAAATTTGAGCTTAAAAATTGATATATATATATGTTCAGATCCTGAAGAAAGTGCAGTATTACATGAACTTGATGCATGCTGCTTATGGTCGCATCCTGCTGGAGCTCCGCTGAGTCAACCAATGGGGTCGATTGGGCTTGGTCGTGCGATTGGCGTATCTTGTCACATGCCCTTCCTTGCTTTCGAAACCCATTTCGAATGCGCGCATGACATGGACGATCTCCGAGAGCATTCTGACGAAGTCGACGATGACCTCCCGACCGACTTACAGACCGCTGCTGCAACTGGGGATCTCACCAAAGTGCTCCGCATTCTTGACGAACGTCCAAGCGATGTCAACGACAGCCCGCGTGGTTACTACGGGCTTACGGCGCTTCAATTTGCTTGCGCAGGCTCCCACTTCCCGTGTTGCTTGGCTTTACTCAATGCGGGAGCCGATGTAAATGCTCCTGGAGGAAACAATGCGACCCGTTCGGCTCTTGCCATAGCCGCTTCAGTTGGTGATATCAATCTTGTTAGGCTGCTTCTTCAACGCGGGGCAATTGTGAATGCACCAGCTGCAAGATACTACGGCAAAAGCGCGCTCCAAGCAGCATGTGAGAAGGGCTATCACGCCGTGGCAAACGAGTTACTCCAACAGGGTGCGGACATCAATGCGTTAGGGGCAACGACAGCTGGGAGGACTGCGCTCCAGGCTGCTGCATCCTCGGGAAATGCCGAGCTCGTGAAACTTCTTCTCAGCAGAGGAGCAGATGTTAATGCTGCGGCGTGCAGGCATAAAGGCGTGACTGCTCTGCAGGCTGCAGCCCTGAACGGAGATGTCGATATGCTGAACCTTTTGTTGGAGGCAGGGGCAGAGGTGAACGCGGCTGGAAGTTCCTTCAAAGGCGGCACGGCCTTGCACGCGGCAGCAGAAAGCGGTTCCATGGATGCAACGCAAAGGCTGCTTGAGGCAGGCCATGATGTCAATGCTGTTGCGGGCTGGACGAGTCAGAGCCCTCTGCAATCAGCAGCTGCTTCGGGCCATGAACCCGTCGTGCTATTGCTCAGATCGGCTGGTGCCCTGGGTGCTTCTTCAGGTGGAAGTATGTTGTTCGACAAGAGATGATGAACGGGCAGATCCCAGTTGTTCGTGCCACTTCAAGATATTGCCCAGAGCTTGAGACTCGACTCCTCCAGAACTTTGGCCTTTGGCGTGTCGTCAGACTCGACATCGTTTGGATACCCCCAGGCTCCAGAACATGTCGCAACGACTGAACCGCTTGAATGTAGCATTGTGCCTGAGACAGGCGATTCATGGGCTTTCCAATCCCAGCTAGGCTTCGCGAATCCTTCATGTCTGCCGACATGATCCCATACCTTAACACTGCCATCTTCACACCCGGCCCAGACCTCAAATGCAGTATCATCATTTGTGTCTCCAGCAAACACGTCGCAAGACAGTCTTTGCTGAGTACTCAGTGATCGGCTGCCCAAGACTCCTAAGAGCCTCCCACTGCCCCTGATGTCATATACGAGGAGTCCGTTTGCTCGTCGTTCATTGACCACAAGATATCGTCCACATGGGCTCCACTTGAGCTGAACCACGCCACGACCCTCGGTGTCCATGTCATCGCTGAGTCCATCCTTCCCTGATATCGCCCAATTGGCGATGGCCTTGTCTGTACGGTGGATATCGTACATGCCAATCCAGCGTGTCCTGGTGCCTGCTGCAAGAATTGAGCAGCCTTGTTGATCGGGCTTTGTACAGGATAAAGCTGATATGCATCCTTTCATGCCGATGCTATAACCTTTCGACCTATTTGCCCGGGACGGACCAGTAGGAATAGTCAGGAATGGTCCATCAGACCCAGATCTTTGCACGTCGAAATAGTCGAGGCGATTCATGGAACCGCAGATGAAATGCGTGCCAGGGTGCTCCCACAGGAGGGACGAGGGTGCGATATAGGCTTCCGTTTCTGTCTTGATGAGCTTGTAGATTGCCAGAGGCGCTGCATGAGAATCCTCAGACCGGGCATGGCGAATCTGCAAAGGGTGATCGCGACATGCTGCCAAGAACAGCTGGGACGATGGCTCGGCGAGCGAGAAATAGGGCGCTGCAGCGATAGCCTGGGTTGGCTCTGGTAGTTGGATGGAAGCATCCGGAGACAAGCTCTGTGGTTGGTCACGCTGGTCCAGAAGATCTGTTGGCAAAACGAATGTTGACACTACTTGTTCTGAAGAAGTCGCAAGGAGGCATGTACCATCCGCCGTCCACTGAGCAGATGAAAAGTAACTGGTACCAGTGTCTTCAGTGGGACAGTTCTGAATAGGACTCTCGGCCAACAAGCGTAGTGTGGGTTTGGAGGCTGCACACTGAGCGTTGCCGGAGTCTGTCGCCATTGTTGATGGAGATCATGTGCGTTTACAGCATCTGTTGGGTATTAAAGTGGTGTGGTCCTCGGCAGATTGCTTGAAATGTGCCTGACGCGGTGCCTTGGAGGGGGCCGCACCAGTGACTGGATGGAGCTTCCTTGGACTGGTGGAACCCTGAACGTCAGATCTTCTTTGACGGATAGGGAACTGTGTCGGTGGTCAATGGAGTCGCTAGTTGGGGCTTGAGATGCCGCAGAGAGGAGTAAACGCAGAAGGCCTCAAAGTGACCACCTGGACCCGGCATGCAGAAAAAATTGTTGATTTCGCATGATGGGAAAGTGCTCACTCTAAGTGGCTATTTCGTTCCTTTCCGGTCGAAAATATCAATAGCGTCAGGCAGGCGCAGCGACCCTGGCCAGTCGAGCCCGTATCGCACCTGCCTGCCCGTACCCCGAGATGAAACAACCAGCCCAGCACGCGGCGCTAATGCGACTCTACGTCATTCAGACGTGCCTAGTTGGGGTCTCTTTTGACGGTGATCTGTTGCGGTGTCTCCCTGCAAGGTTCATATCAGATCCCGATAGACGAAGTCATGTACGATACGAAACTGATGGCATCTATTTCCTGTTAATTCTTGTGGAATTGGGTAATGCACGCATCGCACCCACCATAATCGGACGCCGAGGTCGTGGCTATGAATGATGCTCTTCAGTGGTCGAAGACCGCCCCAGCTGCCTGCCCAGAGCCGCTAAGCGCAATGTGGATGGAGCCCGTCCCTGAACCTGCCGTTGTGCTGCCACTAGCCTCCTCTCACTTCATCGCGCCGCAACTCACCATGACTCTGGTGTGTTGCATGGTGACTTGACTCCCTCTGTCCTCTCCCTTCACCACGACGTGCTTTGACGCGCTTGTTCCATCTCTTGCAGCTTTATCTCATCGCTGGGGAGCTTTCAGTGCTCTGGCTCTCTCAAGGTGAGCCTGCTCCCACCGTCGCATCGACAGTAGCCGCCAGCTCGTCTTCCACCTGCTGACCTCGGCCTTGGATAAGCTCTCACCTGACTTGCACAAATACCTCCTGGCCACTGGTGTCGCCAGTCTACCTGCCTGAAGGGATCATCTTGGATATTGCCTTGCCTCGCCTTACAAAGACCACCCCCAGATTTTGCAACCTTCCTTCGTCTGTCGGCCTACGCCCTGTCTTCGTCTCACTCGCCGCGTCGTGCCTCCCTACCTGAACACCTCCGAGTTCTCACGCCAGCATTGCTGCCGTCGCCTTACTGGCTTGTCATTTTCTTCACCCTCTGCCGGCCTACAATGCTCGGCATTTAGATCACGCTTACAAGCTTTGTGACTTGTTGATCTCGAACCCAAGTTCGATTTCCACACGACACACTCATCCCGCATCAAAGTAGCCGACTGAAGCCCCAACTTCCAGGCAGTCTCTTCTCTTCACATTTCAGGGTCCACACATTATCCTTCTCTCGAGACTATGGACGCCCTCAAGAACCCGGTTTCACAATGCGAGAGGCTCAAAACGCCAAATTACCTTGAATTGGTAGTCTCTATGTAAGCTTTCCTGGCGATGAGTTGTCTTGCTCGCCGCTAACCAACATCTGCAGCGTGATCCTCCTTGGTATCCTCATCTCATATCTTCCTCAACACTATCGCATTATCTCCCGGGGCACTTCTGAGGGTATCTCCCCTTATTTTGTCCTTCTTGGTACGACTTCAGCCACTGCTGGCTTTGCCAACATCCTGACAGTTGGACCCTCGCGCGATGCAATCGGGTGTTGCAAAGAGCTCAACACTTTTGAATGCGCAGCAGGACTTCTGGGTGTTGCTCAGCTGGGGATTCAGTGGGTGTGCTTTGCCCTCATGTATGTTGTTTCCTCCTAATATCATCCCCTTCGGTTGCTAATACCAGTGCAGCCTTGTGCTCTTCCTCATCTTCTTCCGCTACAAAGATGCAAACGTTCCCTCGGATGAGCTTCGAGGCCAATCTCCTCGATGGCAGACTGCGGTGATCGTTGGTCTGCTGTGCGTCCTGCACGGTCTGATCGTGGTCATCATTACCGGCGTGTTCTTCATTGCGCTGCCCTCCCACCTCACGTTCTGGGCCAACTTCCTCGGCGTCATGGCTGCTGTGCTAGCTGCAATTCAGTATCTGCCACAGATCTGGACGACGTATCATCTCAAACATGTGGGCAGCTTGAGCATCCCCATGATGTGCATCCAAACCCCAGGTGGGTTTTTATTTGCAGCAAGTCTCTTTGGTCGACTCGGATGGGCTGGATGGAGCACCTGGGGCATCTATATCCTGACTGCCGTCATGCAGGGCGTGGTTTTGTTCCTCGCTGTCTACTACGAGCTAGCGGCACGTCGCGAGCAGCAGCAACAAAGTCTTCTCGATTCTCAGGCTCCCAACGAGCAAAGTTCAGGTCCTCGCCGTCCGTCCGCTAATCGCACCTACTCAGAGGGCTGGGAACGTGGTCTTCCCGGTCCATTCACTGGACATCCCGAACTGTACGTCGAGACGGAGGAGGATCTTGACGATATTCAAGAGCGCGAGGAGCGTGCCATTGCAAGAGAAAACCAGCCGCTCCTCAAGCCTGGAGGTATCGGCGTTCCCAAGAAGAACTATCACTCAACCACTCATGACGGTTGAACTTCCGAAGGGTAATGAAGACACGTCGATGACACAGGGCCTCTTGTTCAACGTCAAGCACGCCTGACTTTTGCTTTCATTCTAAGTCGCAGAATTGGGAACGTGGAGTCTGTCTGGCATTTACACACTTCTGGCGGGAAAGGGAATGGTTTTGTAGCTCCTTTAAGCAATGTCCATATATACTCATTGAAAAAGTCAGTCAGAGTTAGTCATATCGTTCGTATATTTGCCCCGGAATGCTCAACATCTTGGTCAACGATGAGTCGAACGCCAGTTTGCTCACGCCGATATGCCCCCACAAAGCGTTAATGACTCGCAGCCGAAGCCCTGCAACACTTCACGCGCCGCCCGCTTCAGCCCACCGCATGCCTTGCGCTCGCCCCGCCATTGGCTGCTGAGCCCCGCGACCACCACCACGGAACGATAAGGTGACGACCTCGACTTTGTGGCCTTAAGTGGTTTTGACTCTCACAACCTCCCTTTCGATTCGGTGGCGTTTTTCGCGGGTGCTTCTCTTATAGAATTTGTCCCTGGTTTCTTACTCTCTATTAGAACTTCCCTAACTCCGGATTGGATACCTGAAACTGTGTGCGAGCCTCGACGAACACCGCATCGAAGATGACGCTGTTCAATGCTGTCCCTCCGCCACCGGAGCTGGCCTCCACGCCGAAGAAACCAACAAATAGCACAGTCAGGTCTCCCCCGGTTGCGACTCCTCCTCCTGCCGGCTACGTCTTTCCTTCTCCTGCACGATCCACGCCAATTGACATCGATGCCTGGACCATCTCGGCTCTCGAATCTCTGAGCGTTTCGCCACTAGCGAGGGGCACGCGGTCCCCGCTATCGATCAATATCGATGAGCAACGCCAGCGCAAGGTCAAGCCTTCGACCGTCGGGACTGGAGAGCCGAGAGTGGCGAGGATATATGTTGAAGAGGATGATGGGATTGACGAAAGGGAGCCGATCAGAAGGCCCCCAAGCAGGAGGGATAGCATGAGGAAGAGGGAGATGTTGCTGAAAGGCACCGAGGGCAGTCGGCAGAGAAGACGATGGGAGAACGGTGCGTCTCTTATAATATCAAAACACTAAGAATGGTACTGATGGCTTCATGCAGATCGCCTCATGGGCGTTCCCAACGCTCAACCTCCAGCTCCATCCGATTGGCAACCCCATCCAACACATCCCGTGCACCACATCCCCTACGCCCTCGCTTCCTACTGGGATCAGCACCAACTCCTCACAACCTCGAAAAGTCAGCGCAACCCGATCGACTCCCTTCAAAAGCGTCATCTCGACCGCACCTCTGCTATCCAAGCCGCATCCAAACGTGCTCAGCTCGCCCGTGGTACAGCCACCGGTCTCGGTGCCGGAGAGGTCCCTCGTGATCTTAGAGAGGCTGCTAAGAGAAGCCAAGTTGTCAAGGGTTGGGTCAAAGATTTGGAGACTCCCATCAGAGAGTGGGTTAGGCGTGAGAGGAAGGGCGAGGAAGAGGATGTGGGTAGTGATGAAGAAGAGATCGTCTTCAAGGGCAGAGGTCAGACCAATGGCGAGGACTTGGTCGATGAGAGGAAACAAAAGAGCATTGATTCCAAGATGGTTCTTGACTCGTTTGGAGACGTGGAGAATGCGTCATACAAGTATGCTCTCACAGGCGTGATTTATTGCTATTCTGGCATGGTATCGTATTGTATTTGCTAACTTCTCCCGTTTCTTACCACAGGCGCTGGCTCACGCATTCTATTTCAGCCTATTACGGCCTTCAATCGCGATCTATCATTCTTCAGGACCCGGCGCGGAAGGTCGTCTGTGTTGGATTGAAACAGACAAGGCGTGGAAGGAGCACGGTGACAATTACACATCTTCCGAGACCACTCTGGGAAATTTGCTGCTAGATGCAGGCAGTTCCTTGTACCTAAATATGGGTAGTGTTCACGGGCCGGAACCTCACTCCATCGCATTTCGGTGCTCTCGGGCAATCTCTAGATTAGATGATTCTAAGAAGCAAACAGGCCGCCGATTGCCATTCCAGTTCTCTGTCGATATATGATCAAGGCGCCTGTGGCTTCTTTTGCTTAGGACCATCGGCGGTCGAGAGCCTGGCTGAGTTTCACGAGCCCTCGTCTCCCAACAAGTCCCCCAAACTCGGTAAGCTTCTCGTGGGTGGTCATGGCCAGGAACTGTGACAGTCCGTCCTCGTTATACTGTGTGAGCTTTGTGGATATGACCATTGCTGCGAACACATTCATCCCAGCTCGCCTCAGGAAAACCTCCCAAGACAGCTCCAGAGGACTGAGCAGGTCCTTGTATACCAAAGCTCGTGGTGAGTAGCAACACATGAGCGACAAGATCCAGTCTCCGAGCGTCTCACTCGCCCCAGGCACGAACATGCAACTGCAAGGACATTGCAGGTTTGTAGTGAACCGGACGAGGTCGGCGTAAGCAGCTGCATCGGACGGGGTCAGCTGACTCGAATACTCTCCAGCAACGTTGTTCTCTGAAACCAGCACGATCACGTTGTCGTATTTCGTACAAATGATTGTAAGATGCTGGCGAAGTGGTGACAGCATGTTCGATGCAGGAAGCGATTGCTGTACAGCCTTCGACAACGTAGTAACTATCACGCCTACTTGAGGGGTCAGTGCAATGTCTGCATCATAACATGCGGCGGGTGTGGTCATTTGCAATTCAGCAGATCCGGAAGTCAACGGAATGGTCTTGTGGCGGTCATAATCTCGGTCGATGAGTAAGTCGCAAGGCCACTGCGCATCGAGCTGGCTCAGTAGTACTCGCCCGAGCTTGAGCGACGTAACAAAACGAGCTGGGGCCTTGGGCAAGTTGATTGACAGTCTTGGTATCTCGCGTTGACCGATCGACAGCATCGGTCCTGGCTTTGGAGTTTCCTGACCACTGTGATTGAGGACTTTGTGCTCTAGACACTGACGCTTCTGGCCCCGGAGCTGCATGAAGGTCCCGAGCAGATCGACGGTACTTGCTTTGTTGTCATCCTCCGGGGAGTTTTTCGTGGCGACGATTCGTCGTTTCCTTCGCTTTATGAGTAGTGACAGCGAACTCATGGGGGTACATTGGACCTCACTTTCTGTGGGAATCTGAACTTCAGGTGTACTGCATTGACCTTGTGGTGCAGATGAAGAAGAATCCCTTGGGCTGTCACTGCCACCTAGCTGATCCGGTCTCTCACTTGAGTTCACGAAGAAGCGAGATTCGGTATAAGGCACCAATGTCTCGGCTGCCATCTCAGACAACTCTTCAGATGACAAATCTCTCTCATTGTCGTCTGACACCTGGAAGCAATCCATATTGCCCATAGGTGCGTTTTGTTCCAAGTGCTGTGCTTTGTTTGGCGCATGCATCATCAGCAGATGCTCTGCTTTACTGTCCAACGGCATCGGCGAATCGATTGCGCTCACTTGCACAGCGTTCTTTGGCACGGGACACCATCGCAAAGTTGCATCGAAGGTGTCACAAGATCGGACTAGGGGCAAATGGAAGGGGTCAGGCAACGATTCGCGCAGATGGTTGAACTGTTGCTTTGGGTCAGAAGCATGTGCCTCCCATACTGCGACTGGAATGTCAAAATCCATAGCCGCAACGGGTAGTCGGATAGTACACCCAGCAATGTCTAGACTCTCGTTCGTCGCCACATGCCGGGCGGAGACTCTGCTCCTCTCCAGCGACTCGGAATATGTGGCGTCCGTCAAACGGAGAGACTGCGCCCAGTCGTTGTGTGAGCTGCTTCTGGGGCTACACAATGAAGGCAACTTCACCGGTAAGGGATCATCCGAAGGATCTGAAAGCAAAGGAACTTCGAGTCTCATCTGTTCTTCTTCATGACCAAGATGAGAGAGCTGCTTAATTGTCGAGATTTGGTTGCATGGAAACGGTAAACTTATTTCGGAAGGGCCTTCAATGTCATCGCATGTTTCCAATGCGATTCTTGTCCTTTGAACATCGGGCGAGCTGTCAGGCTCCGAGGTGAGATCGATGACACACACTTCTTGTTCAGGGACAAAAAAGCTGGCGCATTCCGAGACTGGCGACAATGGAGGCGTGATCTGCTGGGATCTGAAACAGTGAGGCTGCGATCTGTCAGGATTCAGGGCAGTCCAATCATGTTCATCGAGGCCTAGGTACCTGGCTCAGATCAGGGTCGGGAACCGCGCCACAATGAGTAGCCTGGAGATTCTCGAGTACTTCACAGTGATTTCCCGTGTCGACGATTGTTTCTCGTTCAAGCTCACGAATAAGTAATTGTCTCAGTCGTTCTGAACTCGAGGGGAAACTGAGACCTCCATCTGAACCGGGCTTAGTTCCACAGAATGGCAGCCAAGCTTTGGAAATATCGATGCGAGTCCAGATTGCTAGATCACGCTTGAGAGTCTCAGTGTCGTGGACACAATCAGAACCCAGGTCGATTTCATTGCAGGGCAGCTTGAGCTCTTGGCACGTCGCCAAAGGGTTCCATAGCAATGGCAACTTAACCGTGGGACTCTCAGTAAGATAGATTTGCGAAACAGCATCTGCATTCTCCCACACATCATAGCGGATTTTGGGCTGAGGGAGCTTGGCCGGACGAAGGTCTGCCCCGGACATCAATAAGGATTCGGTCGGGGCTTCATCGTTGCATTCTCTGGCCAGAAGATATTCGACGCTGAAAGGCTCAAGCTGGTGGTCGACAAAGCAGCCTTCGTAGCGACCATATTCGGCAGCACTTTCATTGCACGACATGTCTGGCAGGGATCTGAAGGATGGTTCGCGGTGCAAGCTGTGGGCACCGAACACGAAGCCAATAAAAGCAACGATGACACATGCTTCATTGCAGCGGTAGACGCCTCGAGATGTGCTTCGCCTGGTCCCTTCCTTCCCTTTTCGCACGAACATTGATTCCCCCATTGAGACAGGTCCATCGCGCCTTCTCGTGCTACACAGTTTTCACTAATCTGAAATACGTCGCGCTTGCCAACAGAAAACCAGCGTCGAAGTATGGGAAGGTGCGGCCGGCTACCGCGGGAATGCAACCTCGATGCAGCTAAACGCGCGACATCATCTCATGTGCTTATTGATTGCTGAGTCGCATGTCCTAGCTATTTGGGTGAAATGCCATATCAAAGTGTTGGCCATCGTCGCTCCCACGAAATGCAGCGATCATAATGAATATGTTGCATCGACACGCAGATGGCAGATCACCTGCAATCGGCGAACATGTCTAGCCCACACCGCCCTTGCGCGAGGCGAGGCCTGCCTGTCCAGGAACACACATACATCCAGCGTGTGTCACCAAGGCGTGCTTCTTGTGTTACAATTTCCCTCGCAGCTCCTGCCAGTACCCATCCATGACGTTCAGCTCGCAAATCAGCCAGCAACATGACGGTCTACCCAAATGAAGTGCGTCGACTTGCTTCTCCCTTAATTCAGGCATCAGAATGCCTAGTCTTGGGCTTCAGCAATTTGAGGCAATCTTGCGTGAAAGAAGTAAATCGACGTCTCGAGACTCAGCTCGCCGCCAAGTAAGCATGTGAACCCCATACCTCCCTCATGCACCCTGCCGATTGCACTCTAGCGATTGGAGACAAGATCTCTCGTTCGGCTGGCTCGGTCTAGGGTCCCATGTCTCTGATTCGAGGCCATAAACCAGGTACTTTGCTTCTGCTGCAGGACTCTTGTGGTTGGGTCTCCTGGTCTTCCAAATTCAGAAACATGGTTGCGTCTATGTTCAGTACGACTGGATGGCTGCATTAAGGTTCCCCTCATTGATTTAGTCCCCTTAGCCCAAAGCACTTCCAATGGCTAACGCGCCACCAGCCAACCATTGCCGCAACGGTCTTGTGACAGGAACGGTACTAAGGTCCCACGACGGGCGAGACCACATGAGGCGTTGGGCCTAAGGAGAAACTTTCCGACTGACATCCACTGACCATGACAAATTTATCGCCAATCCAAGTGTGCTCAACTATTGTTCCATACGGTGTCTCCTTTACGTCTTGTCCCTCTCCAGCCGCGCCCCGCCTCCCTAGTACCCATGCCCACTCCCCTGTAGCAGCACCACCACCACCACCATCACACAGACGCAGCTATTATTACTCCTGTCGGGCTGACCACGGCCCTGGAAAGTGGCATAAATGCGGAACATCAGCACGTCGTGATCGACGGTGGAGACGCGCAATTGCTGGGCGCTTTTAAGAACTAGACTGGGGGACCTGTGCCTTCAACGTCGATGCCCCACCTTCCACAGATCTTCCCTCATCCACTTCACTTCTACATCTAACATTCAACATCCCTTTGGGTGTATTGCTTGCGAATTGTTTGTCGAACTATTCTTTCCGAAGGTTCCTCAGGCTCAGTGGGTGTGAACACTCGCGAGCGGACGACAATGGCCGGCGAGGCTCGGGATGCGACCCATTACCACAGACAAGCCTGCAATGAATGTCAACGGAGGAAACAGAAGGTTTGTGGACAGACCCCATGGTTTTCGCAGTGCACGCTGACAAGCAAAAAGTGCAGTCGAGAATGGCCTTGCAACCACTGCTTGAAGCGCAAGGTCGCAGACAAGTGCACTTTCAGCACTTGGGGAGGTACCAATGAGTCCGCGCCTGCGATGTCAGTTGCGACCAACGTGCCGGCGAAGGTGTCTGAACCACGGGCTTCCGTTTCGCTCGACAAAGACAATGAGGCTACGTTGGGTACGCTTGGGTACATGACCAACGAACTACTCAACAACCTAGGCCTCGACACAAAGGTATGGCCAGCTTCAATCGCAAGCGGAGATAACATGTTTTGCTGATTGTTCTCAAGCCCGATTCTGGCGAATTCCTGGCAGACGCTGACTCTTGTCCGCAACTTGACCTCGCTCTGGCATTGCTTCCATCAAAACCACATCTAGGTTTGTTTTCTTCGTTCCATTCAAAATGAGTCTCGTGGCTGAATGTGTGCCTTCCGCAGACATTGTAGTTGAGAGCTTCTTCACAACTGTCAACCTACACTACCTCATCATCCACAAACCTACATTCATGTCTGATTACAAAGCCTGGTGGGATCTCAGACCGCAGCGAAAGGGTCTGGGCCTTCAATGGACATGTCTGTTACTGCTCGTCTGTGCCTGTACAATTCAGCAGGTCAAGGACGAGGAGAGGGAGCGCATCGAACAGAGCCTTGGCGAAACGGCTGACAAGCTGTCTGATCGATTCCACAATACTGCGCGAGAACTCGGAAGTGTTATTCCTCTGGGGAGATACCATCTCAACAATGTGCTCTGGCGGCTGCATTCATGCTACTGGTTCAAAGCCGAGGCGAAGTTTCTCGAGGCCTGGCATGTTCTGGGGGAAGCAATTCGCGAAGCTCAGGAATTGGGTAAGTTTCATGGATTGCCGAGTCCCGTGGTATGTCACTCACACCCATCCTAGGCCTACATCGCGAGACATTCCCAGCCGCTTCCTCGGAGATTCAGCGCGAAATCAGACGGCGTACTTGGTGTGTACTAGACACCTGGGACTGGTTTGTGATCCATACATTTCCAAGGCAAAGTCTCAATCTCACATTCTCTGCAGGCAAATGTCGTCCGGACTCGGGCGGCCTACGTTAGTTGACCGCACGGAGGTCGATGTAGCACTCCCGAACCTGGCCCACGAAGAACAGCCGTCACCTTTGCTGCACATGAAGCTGCAGCAAAAACTTATCAGACAAATCGCGCAGAAGTTCGAGGCTCCGAAGCACGTTGTGCAGCCCGAGGATGTCGTGGAGTATCGCAGGATGATCGAATCGTGGATGGCCAGTTTTCCAGACTACTTCCAACTGAATCCCACCGGCAAAGGATGGGGCAAAGTCCCCGAATGGCTCATTTTCCATCGCTACTACTTATGGACCATGGCTTATCTTATGATCCTGAACCCGATTCGGCCCTTCATGGCGAAGACCTACGACCAGTCATCACCCAAGGTTGAGCTGGAGATTTATTCAGCAGGTTTGCGGTATGCTCGCGAGCTTACGATGGCTCTGGACGAATGGGTCAACATCACCGTACACCGCGATGGATGGTTCCATTTCCAGATCTTCTCGGTGTTTGATGTGGCGAGTATGCTTTGCGCTGCTATTAAGATGGACGAGAACGCCATGATCCCAGATCGAGATTTCGTTATCGACGCCATTGACTCGAATCTCAAGATGCTACGACGACTAAATGAAGTTTCCGATACTGCTGGTGTTTGGCATGATCTTCTCATGCGTCAAGCAAAGCAATTACCGCGGCCAGTCGAGACAGTGGAAGAAGCACAGCGCAAAAAAGCGAGGCTAGTCGCATCAAGAGCAGGAACAACGCCCACATTCAGCTCTTTCAATGGAATCAAGGCTGAGTCGGTCGAGAACACACCGAGAACATGGGCAATGGACCGAATGTCAGCGCCGCCGCCTCAGGAGAACGAATTACCGAGCCTAGAAGGGCATTCCACCTCTATTTCACCAAGCAGTGACAACGTTGCTGAGGTGCCGCCGATTTCTGCAGTGGACAATAACGACATGCAAGCACAGCTCAACGCTTTTTCACAAGGTCTGGATTGGACATTCTTCCATAATCCGAATATTGAGAATGAGCTAGACTGGGCAAATTGGCAGAACTTCGAGGCAGACGGCTTTTTTGCGCATGCCGGCGTCACACAACATAACGCAAATTACGACTGATGGATAAGGTAGGACTTGGAAAGACGGCAAGCATTGTAATACTAGTGTGTTTACCCATGGAGCGCGCTACAGACGTGCCATGAGCGTCATCTGTTTGGGTTCTTTGTACATTTTGGTCAACAAGCTCAACATTATGATCCCTTAGCCTTTACCTGTCTATCGAACTTGTGATTCTAAGGTAGGATAACGCGGCCTCGCAACCTCACCTGTCGCGATATTATGTACGTCTCCGACGTTGGAAGGACGAAAAAGAGAAGAACTGAAATGGATCCTATCCTTTGTTCAAATCGCGCATACGAGTTATGGCAGCCGAAATGTAGAGCAGTACTGTTCGATTGGATGCGTCTTCAGGGTAAGAAGAAACGTCATGGAGACTGGGGCCTTCATTGAGGTGCCGATACCTCTGGTGGCGTTAATCGACGCGCCTGGGGAGCAACGCGGCGCTAAGATACCGTAGCTTGTGCTAAACTCCGACACCACTTCCATGCCTGTCTCCAAGTGATGCGCACATCTTGCCATTTCCGTATCCTCTTCTAAAGCAGTTTTGGAGCTTCGCGAAGCTCACTACTCTCATGGTCGCTATCCCACATCTCTCTTGACAACCTCTCGCGCCTATGCGGCTCGGCTAGAACACACAATATCCCACCATGGCGTATGTTGCGCCGGTCCACAAGCCCACCAGCATCCGTCATGCAGTTCGGCTACGGTTGCTCTCGGTAGACCAGGAGGATCTAGCTATTGCGTGAGTGAAATGCCTGAAACTCCTCTGAAATGCAGGACTGCGGAGTACTGATGCCCTGGCTCACAGCAAGGCCAACCGACTAGAGATCTGGCGGCTCACCGACGATGGACTCGTCCGACTACATTCGAAGCTGGTGTTCGGGACGATTTCGATGTTACAGCGATTACGTCCCGTCGATTCCGAGACCGACCTGCTCTTCCTCAGTACGGATCGCTTTCAGTACATCACCTTGAAATGGAATGCAACGACACAACAGCTAGATACGGTCTTTGAATCCCTCGCTGATGATGCTGAGCCGTATATGAGGAAATCGCAAAGCCAGAACAAATGCCTGGTCGACCCATCGGCACGATTCATGGTGATGCATCTCTGGGAGGGTATCATAAACATTTTCCGAATGCGCACAAAGAAAGGCAAGGACCCACGGTTAGAGAGGATGGACCAAGTCAGACTATCGGAGCTGTGGATGAAAGCCAGCACGTTCCTACACCAGCGGACAGGACGACCGAGGATAGCCTTCCTATACAAAACGAACTTGGATCAAGAAGAGGCCAGGTTAGCGGTATATCGCTTGACGAAGGATGAGAAGGGCAACGAAGTCGCAACTTTTGATCCGAAAAGCGACGAACGAGAAGTTGACAGGGCTATCGCCGACCCCTACGCCTCAATGCTCATCCCAGTTCCGGTCAACGAGGAGAAGCGGTACCATGTCCGCAACACTGCAGGAGCAAAAGCGCATCTCGGTGGCGTCTTGGTTGTGGGCGAAACGCTTTTGACTTATTTCGACAGTTTGACTTACGCCAGTGTCTCGTCGAGCCTCAAGTACCCCCGCATCTACGTCGCGTGGGAGCAGATAGATAGCACCAACTACTTCCTCGCTGACGATTACGGCCGGCTTGATTTGCTCGAGATCAAGACAACTACGGACCAGACAGGCCTGATTGTAACGGGCATGGAGGTCAAGCCAATGGTATTCCAAGATGGAAGTAACCTTACGTCCAGAGCAGCGAGCTTGCATCTGATGAACAGCAATACTCTCTTCATCGCATCACACCACGGCGACTCACAACTCATCAAGTTCGACACATCATCACCGACCGAGGCATCAGGCGGGACAATGGTGCTAGCGCAAACACTGTCCAACAACGCCCCAGTCATGGACTTTGCAATTATGGATATGGGCAACAGAGAGGGCGACATCCAGCTCGGGAACGCCTTCTTCTCTGGGCAATTGAGAATAGTGGCAGGATGCGGCGCCTACCAGGATGGCAGCTTGCGCAGCATTCGCAGTGGCGTTGGTCTTGAAGATAAGGGTGTCCTGGACCAACTACAAGGAACCAGAGGGTTGTTTCCTCTGAAATCGAGGCCCGCTGCATCCGTTGACACTCTGGTGATATCCTTCATTTCAGAGACTCGTGTGCTGCGATTCCATCCCGATGGTGCCATCGAGGAAGTGAACGACTTCCTGAACATGGACCTGCAAAGCGAGACTCTACTGGCAGCCAACGCAGGCAGCGGGCGGTATTTGCAGGTCAACCCCACGCAGGTTTCGCTAAGAGACCTGGATAGTGGCATCACAACGTCATCTTGGTCTCCTCGTGATAGGGGTATTATCACTGCGGCCAGTGCCAATGAACGGTGGATCTTGTTGGCAGTCGACGGACGCTTCCTAGTTTCTCTAGACATGGAGAATGATCTTCGCGCTTGTGAGTCAGATTACTCGTCCGAGCAGATATCTTGCCTTCATGCCTCGAGGCAGCCTGAGTCGACAGGCGTAGGCCTTGTCGGGTCGTGGTCGCATGGAAACGTCACCATTGTCCAACTTGAGGGTCTAAGTACGATTCACACGGAATCTCTTCGCAGGACAGAAGACAGCGCCTCAGTTCCTCGAGACTTGGCTTTGATTCAACTGCACCCGCGCGAGGCTGGAGGCCCAACACTGTTGGCGGCTCTTGAGGATGGCAGTGTGGTTAGTTTCGACGTGAATATCGACAACCAGTTCGCACTTTTGGGGCGGAAGACAGTAACTCTGGGCAACAGTCCCGCTCGACTTCACATACTTCCACAAGAGAACGGCACGAACAGCGTTTTCGCGACTGCGGAGCATGCGAGCGTCATCTATAGCTCTGAGGGCCGGATTATCTACTCCGCAACTACAGCTGACGATGCTACCTTCGTTGCGCCGTTCGACTCTGAAGCATTCCCTGGATCCATCATTCTTTCAACTGATGATCATATCCGCCTCTGCTCACTTGACAAGGAACGCCTCACACATGTCAAGACACTACCCATGAAGCGGTCTGTACGCCGGGTTGCGTATTCCCCTGATCTCAAAGCCTTCGGCCTTGGATGTATTGAGAAGAGACTCGAAGACGACGAGGAAATCATCATCAGCTCTGTCAAGCTGGTTGATGAAATCATTTTCCAGGAACTGGGACAGCAATTCGTGTTGGACGCATCGAACTCGCTCGAGTTAGTCGAGTGCATCATACGGGCACGGCTTCCAGACAGTGGCGGCGAGCCAGCCGAGCGTTTCATTGTGGGAACAAGTTTCGTTGGCGAGGATGCAACGCCCGATGTTGGCGACACCAACGGGCGAATCGTCGTTCTGGGTGTCGACGAGAACAGGCAATTATACCAGGTTGTCTCCCACAAGCTCAGGGGTGGTTGTCGATGTCTAGGCGTTGTTGGGGACAGAATTGTCGCCGGCTTGTCGAAGACTGTGGTAGTATACGACTACGCCGAAACGACGACGATTTCGGGAACTCTGCAGAAACTCGCGACCTACCGTCCTGCAGCGTACCCCGTCGAGTTGGACATTTCGGGCAATATGATAGGGGTCATCGACCTCATGCAGTCCTTGTCTTTAGTGGAATTTGTTCCACCCAAAGAGGGGGAAAAAGCCAAACTCGAGGAGCGGGCAAGACATTATCAGGCGGGATGGGCGACTGCCATCAGCCACTTGGAGGGTGAGAGATGGTTGGAGGCGGATGCGCAAGGAAACCTAATGGTTCTACAACGAAATGTGACCGCGCCAACGGAGCAAGACAAGAGACGACTGGTCGTCACCAGTGAGATGAACCTTGGTGAACAGATCAACAGGATCCGGAAACTTCACGTACAGGCAAATGAGAAAGCGGTGGTCACACCAAGGGCTTTTCTCGCCTCGGTGAGCTCATGTTACCTCTTCGCATTACGAAAGTTGATTGCTAACCATTTGTTACAGACCGAAGGATCCCTCTACCTATTCGGGGACATCTCCTCGAAGTACCAGGATCTACTCATGAAGTTCCAAGACAGACTACAGGACTTCATCAAAGCACCAGGTAACATCAGTTTTAAGGAATGGAGAGCGTTCAGGAACGAGACGCGGGAGGGCGAGGAGCCAGAGCGTTTTGTGGATGGGGAGATGGTCGAAAGATTCTTGGATTTGGACATGGGTAAGCAAGAACTTGTTTGTGAGGGTCTTGGACCAAGTGTTGAGGAGATGCGAGACCTGATTGAGGAGTTGAGGCGGATGCACTGAGCCTGCTTCGCACGGCGTTGGTTTACATATGGTTCCGGCTTAGACAGGGGCATGTAGACGCACGTTGTAAGACGTGGTGGCGTTCATACCTGCGCGCGGGGTTGATGCTGATCAGATAAATGACGAAAACTCTTCTTACGAGATATGAGACCAACTTATCCAAAGAAATCATGCCAAGACCAGATATTCTCTAAAGTGTTGTGCTCTCCTTCAAGATTCAGCATCGTACGTGAAATGCAGCTCAGCTGGTTGGCTGATCCTGCGAAATACCCCACATTGAAGTCAACCACCAATCATCGGCCGTCAATTTCCGAGCTCCAGCCAAAACCAATTGGAAACCTCAGGCACCACGAAAACGCTCTCCCAAAACTTTCGGCAAAGGGCATCATCACATCCTCGGAGCCAATTGCCTCAACTCCACGACCGACCACTCCCGCGGCGCCGCATCTCCTTCCGCCACATCCACGAACCTCCTCTCTCCTCTCGACCTCCAATTGCACAACGTTTACGATGGCGACTCTCTCGACCGCATCCCGCCTGGCCCTGCGCTCTGCCGCTGGTGTCAAGGCTCCGGCTGTGCGGGCCCTGAGCTCGACGGCTGTCCGTGGCGCCGATGCATCGCCTTCATACACCAGCCCCTTCAAGGGTACCGAAGATAAGGGCAACAAGATCCCCTCCTTCGGAAAGTACATGCGTGGTGGAGAGGGTTCCAACAAGGTCTTCCAGTACTTCATGGTCGGTACCATGGGTGCCCTGACTGCCGCTGGTGCGAAGAGCACTGTTCAAGGTAGGCTCCCTATCTGAGGCGACACGAGCAAGCAGTCTTAGTGCTGGCATCAAAATCGGAGGAAAATACTCAAGGGGGTTCGAGCTGGAGCTAATTGTCGCGTTCAGAGTTCCTCGTAAACATGTCCGCATCTGCCGATGTCCTGGCCATGGCCAAGGTTGAGGTCGACCTCAACGCTATCCCTGAGGGCAAGAACGTATGTCACACGACACTCGATGATTGAGACCACCACGACATTGAGAGCAACCGATTGACTGACACGCACAACAGGTTATCATCAAGTGGCGAGGCAAGCCCGTCTTCATCCGCCACCGTACCCAGAGCGAGATCGACCAGGCCAACAAGGTCAACGTTTCCTCTCTCCGTGATCCCCAGGCCGATGAGGAGCGTGTTAAGCAGCCCGAGTGGCTTGTCATGCTGGGTAGGTCGACACCACAATGCGCATCACGCGACGTGTGCACATGAATCGAGAAAGGATAGGGGACAAAGGCTGACTCTTCATGTGATAGGTGTCTGCACCCACTTGGGTTGTGTCCCAATCGGCGAGGCTGGTGACTTTGGCGGCTGGTTCTGCCCCTGCCACGGTTCTCACTACGATATCTCCGGCCGGATAAGAAAGGGACCTGCTCCCCTCAACCTCGAGATCCCCGAGTACGACTTCCCCGAGGAGGGCAAGCTCATCATCGGTTAAAGCATTTCACAAACGAGCAAAGCGAGGGAGACAACTACAGCCATTGGGCGAAATCATCATGAAAGGGACCGAGACAGACAAATCTCAAAGCTGCGGGCGCTCGATGGTGTACGAATAAGCGGGCAAGAAGTCCCACGAGATATAGAGCGGGCAGGAGAAAGGTGTGGAAGAGATGTCGGTGTGAGGAGCAGTTGAATGGGCGGCATTGCCAGATACTCGAGCTGTTATTTCCTTTAGACGTTGGGCCTTTCTACCTTTTGTACAAACAAGATACGGGAAAAAGTCCTAGAATACCTTCCTTTTTACCATTGCCGTCTTAGTATGTCGTGATGTATGTCCGTACAGGCACAAGGCGACTTCATCGGCGGTACTTTTTTTCACTGGAGAATGATTCGTAGTATGCTTCGGACCTGCACGGTCGTGATCAAGTATTGCGTCTATGGCTCTATACCAATCAGAAACTCCGCGTCAGGTTACATGTCAAGCTTCCGCAGTTGGAATATGCTTTTGTCCATTCATCCACATCTTTTCACACCCCTTTGCCTGCCCCTTAGTGCCCGTGACCATCATCCGCCGGCGCCTCAGGGTCGAGCTTGATCAGCGTATCAATACGCATGATGCTGATGCAGGCCTCAACAGCTGACTTGAGCTGCCTGACCTTGCTCATGCTGGGCTCCAACACACCAAGCTTGATCTCATCAACGACCTTTCCGCGTGCGAGATCCAAGCCGTAATTCTTGTAGTTCTTCTTGCGAGCGATGGTCTTCTCATCTTCGCTGCCATCACCCTCTTGTGTGCGCTGTGAGAGTGCGTGCCTTGATCGAAGCTGAGCGACGAGCTCTGTGGCGTCCTTGGCGGCGTTGACCGCGAGAGTCTTGGGAATGACAAGGAGAGACTGAGCGAACTCGGCGATGGCGAGCTGCTCGCGAGAGCCGACAGTGCCGGCGAACTCTTCGAGGTAAATGTGCAGGGCTGTCTCGACTGCACCACCACCGGGGACGATGCTGCCGCTCTCGAGTGTGCGCTTGACAGCGCAGAGGGAGTCGTGCACGGAGCGCTCCATTTCATCGAGAGAGAAGTCGTTGGGACCACGGAGAATGATCGAAGCTGATGAGTGGACTTTGGTGCCCTTGACGAGGATAAGTTCATCATCTGAAATGCGCTCTTGAGAGACTTCGTCGGCAGTACCGAGGTATGACGGCTCGAACTTCTCGTCACCGTTGAGATCTGAGAGGGTGCTGAGAAGAGTACCACCGGTAGCCTTTGCGATGCGCCTCAAGTCCTCCTTCTTACACCTCCTGACACCCATGCAGCCGCGCTCGATGAGCATCTTAAGGACAAGGTCATCGATACCCTTGGTTGTGAGAATGACGTTGGCACCGGCCTTGAGGATGAGCTCAACCCTTTCAAGAACCATGCCAGACTCGCGAGCACGGATCTGCTCGAGCTGCTGCGGGTCGTCAACGGTGATCTGAACACCGAGCTTCATGCGCTCCTTCTGAAGGTTCATGTCAAGAATGGCGATCTTGGCGTCGGAGATGTTGGTGGGCATAGCTTGCGATGCGACAGTGCAGTTGAGAGCATATCCCTTGACGAGGAGTGACTCCAGAGTACTCTTGCCGTGAGCCTTTAGGATGTTGACGGCCTTGACCGGGTACTTGGTCTCGCCTCTGGGGTTGGTGGTCTTGACAGCCTGCATGGCGTCGACAACCATGTTGGAGAAGAATTCGGAATCGGCGCCGATAATCTTGCTGGACATGGAAGTCTTGGCGATGTTGAGAAGCGACTCGCGGCCGAGGTTCTCGACCTGGACGCTGACATTGTCGTTCAGGAACTTGACTGCTTCGCGCAGAGCCAGACGGTAGCCCGTAATGATAGTTGTGGGGTGAATGCGGTTCTTCATGAGCTCGTTGCCGCGACGGAGGAGCTCGGCGGCGATGAGGACGACTGACGTGGTACCATCGCCGACCTCCTTATCCTGCTGTTGAGCGAGGTCGACGAGGATCTTGCCGGCCGCGTCCTCGACATCGAGAAGGCTGAGAATAGTAGCACCATCGTTGGTGACAGTGACATCCTAATTTAGTGTGAGCTTTTGTCGTTCTGGCGTTACTAGGTGGGAGCGTGAAGCGCTTGAAGACATACACCAATATCGTCGACCATCATCTTGTCGAGGCCGCTAGGGCCGAAAGAGCTCTTGACGACATTTGCGATCGCTTGCGTGGCCAGCACTACATATAACCTGAATCAGCTACTGTTCTGTTGTCTGGTATCATGGCTGAGGCAATTCTGGGGGTTGCATACCGTTCTGGTCTCGGATATCAGATCCAGAGATCTTGGTGCCTCCGAGGAACAGAGTGCCGTTGCGGGGCTGCTCGAACATGGACGCCATGGTCGGCGCGTGAGCTTTGTCGTGAAGGTCGGGATGCGGAAGGAAGGTGTCTTGACAGCGATGGGTGGTGCTGCTGTCAGGGTATGTGAGGTTGTTGACGGGCTGTCTGGGGATCGTAGTTGGAGCTTAGTAGAGCTGGATACACACACTGACTGCCTGCGCACACCACCTTTTGGTACTGCCCCTCGATGATTTGTCGTTGCTACTTTTTTTTTGGTAGCAGGGGTAGGCAGGGGACGACGTCGGGGTGGGGGATCTTCCAGCTCCGAGAGCTGACGGCAGGGCCCAGCTGCCGTTGTCAGGCACCTGCAGGAGCGCTACCTGCAAGCGCTCTAGGCGGCTGGCCACGGCTCTAACAGTGGCGTTAGGGGTGCGCCAGTAGCCGACATTAATCGTGAGCCATACACAATGCTAATCGAACGGGACCATTTACTCAATATTTATTACACCCTCAGACGACGGAGCTGCCCCTCCATGCCCGACCCTGACCCTGACGCTTGGCCCGCCACCAAACGCTCCGACCGCGGGGCAGTGGCCAAAAAAGAAGGAAAGAAACAAAAGATAAGTGAATCCACGCCAAAGTTGGGTTGCTCCGTTCTCGTGCTGCCAGTCTCGACCACCACACACCGCACCATTGCCTCCGTCAACCCCTCTCGAAACAATTCCTGCCCCCTCCCGCTCCTTCCCTTGGATCTTCTCTTTGATCCGGTCTGATTTCTGTTCAGACTTTGGCAGAATAACGTTCCGATTTGTCTTCAGAAAGAGTCATCTCTACCCCTCCTTGCTGTCCTAAGGTCAGGCGCACGCGCACCACACCTTCAGGCGCATACCGTTGACTCACCCTGCCCGACTTGACTGCGAAGTCACACCGAGGTTGTGGAAAAAAGCATAAAGCAAATAACACGCGCGTTCTGTTGTTGTCGACTAAAATCAAACGTAGTCCCACTCCAGCTTCATACACATCCGTGGAGTGAACCTGTCGCTGACATGGCCGACGCAACCGAGCAGCCCAAGGCTGAGGGCCAGGCTCAGGCTCCTGCCGAGCCCTCCAAGAGCGCATTGAAGAAGGCTGAGAAGCAAGCCAAGATGGCTGCTGACAAGGCGGCAAAGGCTGCGAAGAACGCCAGCCTTCCTGTTGGGCAGGGCAAGAAGGCTGATACTGATATCGTGGGCATCACCGTCTCCAAGAGCGAGAACTTCCCTGCTTGGTACCAAGAAGTCGTGCTCAAGGCTCAGATGGTCGAGTACTACACCGAGATTTCCGGTTTCTTCGTTCTGCGACCCATGACCATGCACATCTGGAGCACTCTTCGAAAGTGGTTCACCGGCCACATCGAGGAAATGGGCGTTGACGAGGCCAGCTTCCCGATGTTCTTGTCCTCCAAATCCCTGGAGAAGGAGAAGGACCACGTTGAAGGCTTCGCCCCTGAGCTGGCCTGGGTTACCAAAGCGTGAGTCCATTGGCTGATGACCACCAAATCCAATGCATTTTGCTGACGAGTCTTCCCAGTGGTGATAAGGACCTCGAGGTTCCTGTCGCAATTCGACCGACTTCCGAAGCTGTCATGTATCCATACTACGCGAAATGGATTCGCAGCCACCGCGACCTCCCTCTCCGTCTCAACCAGTGGAACTCCGTTGTTCGCTGGGAGGCTAAGCAGACCACCCCTTTCCTCCGAACCCGCGAATTCCTCTGGCAGGAGGGTCACACTGCGCACTTGACAAAAGAGCTTGCTGGCAAGGAGGTCCTCGAGATCCTGGAATTGTACGCTGGTGTTTACGAGCAACTTCTCGCTGTGCCAGTCGTGAGGGGCCGCAAGACCGAGAACGAGAAGTTTGCCGGCTCTGACTACACAACCACTGTCGAGGGCTACATCCCATCCAACGGACGTGGTATTCAAGGTGCCACTTCTCACTGCCTGGGACAGAACTTCAGCAAGATGTTTGACATCACCGTTGAGGACCCAGTGAACAAGGGTCAAAAGATTCACGTTTGGCAAAACAGCTGGGGTCTTTCTACTCGTGTTATCGGTGTGATGGTCATGGTGCACGGTGACGACAAGGGTCTGGTCCTTCCTCCTCGTGTCGCAAAGGTCCAGGTCGTTCTCGTCCCTGTCGGTCTCAACAAGAGCACCACCCCAGAGGCTCGCAAGGCACACAGGAGCAGATGCAAGGTTTCAAGACCACGCTGAAGAAGGTTGGCGTTCGATCCGAGTCTGATTGGCGCGAAGGCTACACCCCCGCCTGGAAGTTCAACGACTGGGAGTTGAAGGGCACACCGCTTCGTCTGGAATTCGGCCCCAAGGACGCCGAGAAGGAGGTCCTCAGCTTTGCCAGGAGAGATACTGGCGAGAAGGGAACAATCCCGATTGCTGAGCTTGAGACCAAGGTGCCCGAGCTCCTCGAAACCATCCAGAAAGATATGTACGCCAAGGCGGAGAAGTCCTTCAGCGAGCACCGTCTCAAGATCACTAAGTGGGAGGAAGTCATGCCCGCCCTTGACGCAAAGAATGTGCTGCTCATTCCGTTCTGCGGTGACGGCAAGTGCGAGGACCGCATGAAGGAGCTGACTACTCGCGTCGATGACCAGCCCGATGTGCCTGAGAACCAGAAGGCTCCCACCATGGGCATGAAGAGCTTGTGCATTCCTTTCGAGCAGCCCGAGGGCCTCGTCGCTGGTGAGACCGAATGTATCAACCCCGAGTGCCAGCGCAAGGCGCAGCACTGGACTATGTTCGGCCGCAGCTACTAGAAAGCAAGTTCTAGCACCATCTATTATCTATGTTGAAGGAGTTTGGTAATGGGTTGGAGTTAGGAGGGGAAGCGCCACGGCGCACGTGTTGAACGACCTGATGACTCGGACATGCGTTATCAGACATGGTTGCAGATGAACATGGATTCTTTTCTACATTGCATCGCCTCTATTTTTGTCTCTGTATAATAATGTGTCTCTTTTTGTGCCCGCTTTGACTAGCACCATGTGTACTGTTCGGGAATAACCCAATCCACGTCATCAACTGAGCCTTCTCCAAACCAGTTGAGGCTCACAATGCTATCTGATTCTCTCACAACGTACTCTGTCTCGAGGCCCGGCCTCTTTCCAGCGGCCGCCCTTGTTCTCTCGTCCGGGGTCCAGCACTGTACCTTTCCGCAGTGATTCTCCTTGGCATAGCGCCTGGCAGCATCGACAATCTTCTCTAGCGCCTCGCTAAACTCTTCGTCGGACACCTTTTCGGGGGACTCGACGACCAGTCTCAAAAAGTAGACCGAGTTCTTGCTGACGTCCTTGTCGCGCAACTTGCGTGACCACAGGGCCCAGACTCGAGTGCTGGTAGACGGAACTGTGACGATCGCACCATGAATGTCGGGCAAAGGTGCGGATGGCCAGAGGTTCTGGGCTTTGAGATCTTCACGAGCAAAGTGCCAGAGCATGTGGTCTTCATCTGGAATGATGGCGACTTGTGTTCGCCCAGTTTCTTGCGGTTGAGAGGCGAGCCTTTGACGAAGGAGTTTCTCGTCGATAGCCGTGAGCTCAGAAATGTCGGCTTTGGTGATGTATCTGACATCTGGTGAAACAGGGTAGTCCCGTGCGGCGTCGACAGGGAACTTGAGATGCGTGCTCTCCAATGCTTTCCAGCCTCTTTTTGCGTAAATATCCTTGCCGACATCGGAGAAAAGGATTGAGAACAGAGCTTGCTGGTCACCTTCTTCTTCGTTTGCCCTGGCTTTCAAGGTCTCACTCAGTAGACCCATCATTCTGCCGGCATAGCCCTTGCCCCGCTGTTGCTCTGGTGTAAAGACACTCGCGACGCCTTGTGCTAGAACATCTCTAACAGAGCCGTCCGATTCCCTGACTAAGGCCCTCTTTCGTAGAGTGTCGCAGCTGGTGAGCAGTGGACGATGATCCGGCGCCGCTCCAGCTTCAGTAAGGAGCCATCCTTGGAGACCTCCATCGCGGTTAAGAGGTCCAATGGAGTCAGTCTCGCGAGCGAGATAAGTTTTGATATCAAGACCGCCTCCCCATTGCGGGAAAGTGCCTTCTGCGAGACGAATGCGCTCCGCTTCAGTAGGGTTGGCGAGGGTGAGGGTTGGTGTCGAGGCCATGACGATGACGTGCGCGGGGTCTATGTAGAGAGTATGAGGAGATTCCGAAACTTCGTCTACTCTCCAAAATGAAGACTTTGAGTTGATATAAGATTGAATTCGAAAGCCGGGGTCCTTGGAAAAGTATTGATGAGATTCCACACTGGAACTTTGCCTCCTGGACTGTTCATGGTGCGGAGTTGCCCCATTTGCCGGATGAGTCTTGTCGACCCCACGCCCTGTGCGCCCTCCGCCATGTACACAATGTCAGTCATCGAGGCTACTCCGAAATGGTGTTGAATCTAGGTGATCGAATACCAGATTTGGCAAACGGACTCATGTGTCAGAATGAAGTGATGGCACCGAGAGAAGGCTCACACGAGTACCTTCCTTACGTTGCGTTGAGCTCCTACAGGAGAGATTTACACGTATGAAGTACACATGTTATCTTTCCTGGAGAGACGGGTTGCTATGAGTCGCACTTGCGAATTCGTTCTCTGGTGTGACTTGGTGCTGTACGGCAACTCGTCAACTGCTGTCTGACGTGCTATTTTTCGAAAGCTCAGACAATCGAGATCGTTTCGCATGTCTCAGCATTGTTCATTTTGCCATGTGCCTGTCAAATGTCACTTGTCGGATGCGTGCCGTGGATGTGCGACGGCCAAAACACCGAGCTCGATGCTGTCACTCAAGCGAGAGCGAGCTCTGCCAATTACGAGGGACAAAGACTGGCGATGATGAAACGCATTATTGTCGGGAGCACGGAGCCATTGCATGCGCACATAAAAGTGACAGTTAACATGCCAAATCGTGAAAAGCTTCATTTCCAAGCACGATAAACCACCGCCTTTACCTATGGCATGTTAGTGCTGCACAATTGCTGATGCTTGTTTATGTCATTTCGCGACCGTTGGATTTGGGGTCGTCAGAAGTGGGATGACCGAGACGGTCGGCTGGAGCCGAATAGAACAAATGTCGTGGCGCACCTGAAGATCGAGAGAAATGGTCGAGATCTGACGACTCTAAATGTTGACAGATGCAGGACCAATTGATAAGAGATGATATTACATAGCGAGCGACGCGCCCGGTATGACGTTTGGGCGGCTTGCATGGTGAATTGGTGTATGTAAGCACAACTCAGCATTGCTAGTGGTGCTTTGCTGGGCATGACAAACGGGGCCCTAACCCGCGCCGTTGGCCTTGTAATCCTCCTGTCAGCGACCCAACCACCCCCTCCTTCTAATAGAGTTCACCCGCGATCGACCGCCAAACGTGCGGCTAGTGCTCAGTAAACCACCCGTCATCAACATGGTGGTGCCACACCTCACGCCAACCCAACGCAAAGGAACGGACTAGGCGACGCCTCAATGGCGGGTATGCGAAGCAGGGTGATCGTTGACAGTTGGGTGGCATTGAAACATCGGCACCGACACGGCCTCGTGTCTTGGAAACATGGTGCTTGGCGAATGATTAATCACCGTCGACACCCACGCACCCACCCACAGGGCCAGCATTCGCTTCAACGCGAGACCAGGGGAGTCTAGGCTGATTGCCTAACGTGGTAACCATGCTGCCAGCCAAGTAGTGCCTGGCTTTAGCTCGTTCATGTCGTTCGACTAACGGCGAACGCGATGGACGACGTCGAGGCTGTGGTTCCCGTACATGTCTGTCATGATTGACAAAGGATGCAGACCTCGTTGCATTAAGTAATATTTGCAGATTCTCGGCCGCGCGGGAGAAGCATCCCTCTCGTGGGAAGTATGTATACCAGAGCCTTCTAGTCTCGCATGGTCCAAGAGCCATGTCGAAGCTACTGGTCAGTAACTGGATACGAGGAACTACAAACAAGCAAGATCCTCCACCTCGTTGCATATATTATACAGCCTCAGCCACTTACGACTTGCTCAAGACGGTTTTAGCGTCATATTGCCCCTGAACTCCAACATTTTGATACGACACAACACATATTTCGCATCGTCGTACTCCCCCTAACCAACATGTCGAATTCGAGGTCGCATGTACGAAGATCAAGCAAGTCAGGCGGCTCGTCTCAGGGCGGGCCACAAATTCTCAGCTTTCCCTTGGAGAGGAGACCAAAAGCCACTCGTGCCAGTTTGCCAAAAGTGCGGACTGGCTGTATAACATGTGCGTAGACCCATTGCCGAGCTTTCATCGTGTACGAAGAATAAGAACTAACCATTGATGTACAGGCAAGTAAGTTGTACTGCCACCAAGATAAGCGCAAAAGCGACAAGCCATACTAACGCGACCGAAGACGTCGCCATGTCAAGTGCGACGAAGCGAAGCCATCTTGTCAGCGATGCATACGATGGCGTGGCTTCTGCGATGGATATGACCCGATCACGAGGAGGTCGAGCCAGGAAGCTTCGGAGCCGGAGAGCGACCCAGGGCCACGAGCCAATGTCCCTCGAATGCCTAGCGAGACCGACGAGACACTGCAAGATACAGAGATGCCTGTAGACCCTCAGCTAGAGATGTCAACAATGGATATCGAAGAAGGAGCCAGGAGTAACAGTGTCCCTGCAAAACTCAACAATCGTCGAAAGCTCAGTCGCACATCTAGCAAAGATGCACCCCGAACTGGTATGCTGGACGAAGTATTCTGGAACGAACACATGCCGCATATCCTCCGCGATCGAGAAGACGTTCTGTACGCCAATCTGGCAATCCATGCCATTGGCCTCTCAAAAAGAGATGATAGCAGTATCCTCGGCAGACATTACAATGGTGAAGAAATGCGCCAGAGAGCGTTTGCGTACTACGGTCGAGCCCTACGCTATGTCAGTACAGCGCCAGTCAGCAATGAAGAAGTACGCCGAGCCATCGCCTGCAGCCTGTTCTTCATCGTCTTCGAGATGTACAACGACGACCTCGAAGCAGCCCAGGCCCACTTCCGGAGCGGCCAGCTCATGGCGGACGAGCTATACAAGACTACTGGTCCATCTGACGAGGGCTTTGCGACGGGCGCAATAGATATGGGTTGGGAGCTGCACAATGTACTTTGCTTCTTGAAGACGCAAGAAAGAACGAGCAACTTGGATAGATGGAGGAATGGCTTTGAGGTGGTTGGTAAGGATTGGTTGGGTAAAGACTGGACGGGAATGGACAGCTGGATGGAGGAGACACCGTTGTTGGAGTTTGCGATGGTAAAACTGGCGCCGGCGAGGAAGGGGAAAGAGCTACAGATTGAGAATAACTTGATGACTGAATGAACCAAAAGCGAAAGATTCCTTTCCCGATTAAGATAGACCCTATGAGCTTTAGAATGGATACAATGTATGTGTTTGCGAAGATGAGCTACCTTGTGTCAGCCCAAAATGACGTGCAGTCAATATCGCGGTGCGGGTTAGGGTCGAGACGCGCCCGCGTTGACCCCTCCATCCAACGGAGTTCAATTAAGAAACCGCCCTTGAAATCGAACCCATTTGCGCCTCCGTCGAACAATTCCTTTGTTCTCGCGTCTTTAAGCTCGAAAATAGGTTGATTGCAGCTTGAGACCCTCGCTTGCCCCATTTCGGGTTTGAAGAAGATGGCTCTTCCTCTGCCACAAGGCCTCGTGCCCACCGAAGTTGCATTCCTTTGTGAGATGGAGCTTGTCACAGTCGTGCCTAGACAAAGACTCGAGAGCATCGACCTCTTGACGGTGAGCACTGACATCCCGAAGCCCATGGAGTTCTAGCCCAACGATCGGAAGGTACAAGTGCTGATTTGAAGTCTCTGTAGGGTGCAACACCAGCCTTACGACCACCACATCGAAGCGATATACCTTTCTGGCTGGCTATACTACTGAAGAAGCAGCGTCGAGCGAACATTGTGCCACCGCCATGGTTACATCCCGACTCTCTGCGCGAGATTATACACCACGAGACGATAGTTGACCCTGACGGCTGGACACCACCGCCTCCACCACCAGCAAGAGCGGACGCTCGAGGAAATGCACGACGTGTGAATACCATGTACAGCGGCACCGGCGCAGAGACTCTCCTTTCTCCACCATTTCTGCCCTCCTGCACATCCACTGCTCCTGCAGGCCATCTCCCATATCACTGGTTCGAACTTGCAGAAATGCTGCTTACACACGCTGGAGACGACCTGAGCTCTTCCTCAGAAACACGCTCTCTGTTACGTGACTTGCAAGAAGTCCGAGCCGCGAAAATGAGAGCCAGTACTGCACAGCTGGAGGGTGGTGTTGATGGCGTGATGAGTTTGAGAGGTGTGGGCGCTATGGAGCTGGCAGAAAGCAGAGGATTCGTGACGGGTGTGGTTGAGGGAGTGAGGAAATTGGGGGCGAGTGCAGAGGCCGCGAGGAGAGAGGAAGAGGAGGCTGGAGGTCAGGACGAAGACGAGGCCAGCGATGATGACATGGGACTATGATACCCCTTTACGACGACTTCACGACATGACTTTCGAGGCAGCTCAACAAGATGAGCATAGACTTGGAGATTACACTACTGTGTGTATTGGGCAAATGATCGACCTTCCAATTGCACACGGAACTCGACTACACTAAAACGGCCGTTCATTTCAAAGAACTCAATATGGCCTGTCGACACATGTCCTGATCTATCGCTCAAACAAACCGAACATACAAGAACGCCACCTGCAATGCAACGAATCAACGAAACTTCAAAACCTTACCACCTCCTCTCCGGCGTGTAGTCCCCATTGTACGGCTTAAAGATTGGAATCGCGTGCTCGGGCACATACCAAATCTGTGGCCAATGGTCCTCGGGTTCATCGGGGTAATCGCACACGATCTCGAATAGCCCGTCTGGCAAACCGAAACAAGCGATTCGGATGAAAATCAATATGCCAGTAAGGAGTCGAAGCCAGCTCCACATTCGCCTATTGTACGGCGAGACGAAACTGCCGAATGTGTATCGGATGAACGCGGGCAGTTTGTCAGGGCGGAAGAAGTAGAACACCATGATTACTCCTATGAGGCCCTGGCAAAAGGTTTCGCAGTCGGGGATATCATGACCGAAGATGCGATTCGGCATTCGAGGAGCCCAGGGGTCGCCACGAATGCATGGCGCGCAGGAGCTGGGGCGGATCGGCTCATTGGTACTCGACCAGGCGCCAATGACAGTCTCGTCGGGCATCGCTTCGAAATCCAGTCCGGCCATGGGGTCCGCGACGATGGGCTCAGAATCCGCGATGAAGGGCTCAGGATCCACGGTGACCGGTTCAGAATCTGCGACGATTGGCTTAGGATCTGTGACAATTGGCTCGGGGTTCGTAATCTTGGAGTCCTTCACGGAGAGTCCTGCGATATATTCCAAGCCGTGCCTTTTCACCCGTGCAGCGAATTCCTCCTCTGACCTCCGAACCTGCTCATCGCGACGTGCTTCCAGCTCGAAATAAATCTCCCATTGTCCAGCCAGGTCATCGTTGGCGTCAGGCTTCTGCTGTGGAGGAACGGTCTCTTCGACAACCTCACTTGTTTCTGGTTCGATGCCAAAGGAGGTAGCAGGGGCGGCAGCGTCCGTCTGGGGACTCATCGGTTCCTGAGCTGCGTGCTGATCTTGGGAAGGAGGGTCTTGTGCCGGTGCTTTCGGAACTTTGACTGGCGCTTCGTCGATACCCAGAATGCTTTCCAGAAATGTCTTGACGTAGCGTCTTCCTGGTACATTGTAATCCTGTGGCGTTCCATCTTCGGTCGACACGGTCGAATTTGCTGGCTGATTGTCGCTTGCCGCCCCTCGGTCGTTTGTGTTCTGCGTTTCACCATCATCCGCCTCATTTTGGTGCCCTTCGTTGATGGTCTTTGCGGCTGTAGCATTGCTGCTGTCGTTCTCAGTACCACCATTCGATCCCTCTTCGACAGGCATCACTTCTTTAGTGGCGTCTTCTGTGATCTGATCGGGATGATGGTGCCCTGGGATGATCGTCTCTCCGGCGGCTGCATCGCTGCCAACGTTCTCAGTATCAAGTGCCGATCGTTCTTTGATACCTGCCACTTCTTTAGTGGCGGTGATAGATCCGCTGCTAGCGCTCTCAGTATCACCATTCGATCCCTCCTCGACAGCTGGCGCTTCTTCGGGTACCTCTTCAATGAACATATCGGGGTGATGAACCCCTTCGTTGATTGTCTCCTCGACGGTAACGCCGCTGTTGGCGTTTTCAGCAATATCATCCGGTCCCTGTTTGACATCTGTCGCTTCTTCAGTGGCCTCTTGAATATACTGATCCGGGTTATGGTCCTCCTTGCACTTTGTCTCCGCGACGGTAGCACCACTGCTGGCGTGCTCAGTAAAATTGCCCGAACCTTCCTCGAGAACTATCACCTTCTCAGTGGTGTCTTCGATAGGCTGATCGTGCTCCGCATCAGCTGAGGGCTCTGGTCCGCTTGGTATCCTTGTCCAGAACTCGGGCGTCCAGAGCTCTGCCACAAAGAAGCCTTCGACTGTTTTGTGGCTGCGAAGTTCGGCAACATCCTCAGCAGGACCCTCTGAGGCGGGTTCGTGGTGTTTACCGCGTGTGACTTCCGGGGTTAGCGAAGATACTGACTGAAAATCAGTCAAGTAGAAGTTCTCCACAGTCTTTTTGACACAACTTTCGCTGAAATTATTCGCGATCTCGGCTGTGTCAACATGAGGACCGTCTTGGCTCACTGGGTTTGGCTTGTGTGGTGAATCAGTCTTGGAATCGCTGAGATAGAAGTTCTCAACCAATTCTCGCAAGCGCTCTTTGCCGCTAGGCCGGGCGACTGCCACCGAGATGGTCTCTTCACTGCCAGTAACGACGGGCTCTGTGCTCTGTGACGAGGTCGTTGGAATACCCGTCAAGAAGAAGTTTTCCACAGTCTCTTTGACACGATTCTCGCTCGAGCTCTCCGACTTATCCACTGTGCCAACACGAGGGCTCTCTTCACCCGCTTCCATCGGCCTGCGTGATGACGCAATCTCAGGCTTGCCGAGATAGAAACTCTCAAACATCTTCCTGAATGGCCCTTTGCTGCTAGCATGATCGGTCTCTTCATTGTCGTCGACTACGAGCTCTGGGACGTGCGCCGAAGTGTTTCGGGTTTCCGTCACATGAAAGCTTTCGACTGTGTCTTTGACGTCCTTCGTTCTGGCATTGATGCTCTGGCGCGCAACAGCTCTAGTGTCTTCATCACAATCAACCTTCATTGGTGAAGCTGATGTTGGGTCTGTCAAGACGTCCGTGATACGGGCTTCTCTCGCGGAAGCCTTGACGAACTTTGTGCTCGCGTGGAGGGCGGCCTTGCAAGCCACGATGTCGGAGTCTTCACCACAATTACCCCGTGACTCTGGTGATGATGACACTTGGAAGTCCGTCACATGGAGGGCTTCCGGCAACGTTGTCTCGGTCTCACGGGCCTCCGGCAACTTCGTCTTGGCCTTATGGGCGTTCTCCCCATACCACGGCGTTCGGGTTTCCACATAGGCGCGCTTAGCGTAGTAGAAGGTCTTGCCGGGGAATTCTGGGGATCGAAACAGTACCGCCCTGGGGAAATTTTCGTGGACAAACAGCTTGATTTTGTTCGGTGGAGGTATGTCAGGGTAGTCTTCGGGATCGACAAGCAGCAGCTCAAGTTGCTCGTCATGTTCTGCTTCTTTCTTCTCCTTCTTCTCTTCGAAGATGAAGGTCTTGCCTGGAAAGTCCGGATCTCGGAACAGTCGTACGCCGGGGAAGTCTCCATGGACGAATACCAGCGGGTTTTCTGGTGGAAGTAGATGGGCTGGAAAACGTTCGGGCTCGAAAAGAAGCGGCTGATGTTCGTCGCGTTCTGGTTTCTTCACCTTCTCAACCTTCTTCACCTTCTGGACCTTCTTCTCACCTTCGAAAAGGAAGGTTTTGCCGGGGAACTCTGGGTGTCGGAACAGTTGTGCGCCTGGAAAGTCCCCATGGACAAACAGCTGCGGGTTTTCCGGTGGAGGAAGATGTGCGGGAAAACGTTCCGGCTCGAAAAGTAGCGGTTGCACATACTCATCGCGATCTGGTTTCTTCTTCTTACTTCCAAACATGATGATGGAGCGCTTTCGGGGTGTTCAAACGTCGTCTTTGGCGATGTCGATTTAAGCGTTCAAGTTGCAAAAAATGGTATGATCTTGGTTTGGTCTGGTTAGGGAAAAGGAAAGGAAGGGAAAGCTGTATGTCGCGAAAGTAGAATATGGGAATTGGGTGAGGGTGAGTCGCTATCGTGGACAATAGGCTCTTGAAGTAGATTGTTTGCTGCGATTCATTTGGGTACGACAATAGCGGCAATGGGCATTGAGGCATCTTTTGGAGCGACAAAACAAAGGCAGTAAAGGGTGCAGCATAGCTACGGTAGACAAAAGTTTTGGCTCGTTCGAAAATAATAATAGCTATTCAAAGATCGCGCCGGCTTTCATGACTTGCAGTGATGTGGGTGATGAGGGTCTTTGATGGGGATGGCGCAGTGTAGAAGATGGTGCTCGTCCGTCAAAGCAAACTGACGAAGCCACGTGCCGACTGCTTGGAGCGTAGACTGACGTTTACTAGCAAGCAGAGGTGCGGACATCAGTCTTTCATAAATGGAAATCAGGAAGCCAGTCTTCGCGAAGTTTACGATGGCCGTCCTTCCTACGACCTGCATCTTCCTCAGATCCGACGACGTGGTAACATATTAGATTCGAATGCCAAAAACCCATACTGGGCGGCTTCCTCCTCATTCTGTGATTGAGATCACAAGATGCATCTTTCCATGCGGCTTTAAAGGTGATTGTTCGTCAAGTTTGGCACCGACAGCTGTTGGTAACCGACGGCAGCTGTACGAGCGCCGGCTATTGACATGCGTTTGGACAATGCAACAATGCTACAATACGTCACAATAGCAAAGATGAGTCATGTGTTAATTGCTCTAAACTTAGATACGTGATCACGACCCGGTACTCTACGGTCATGAGGTATTGGACTTGGGCAATGGTTCCGTAGTGCCGGTGTCTTGGATATGGCCTTTGTCGAGTACCAAACTCCGCTTGAGGAGGCTCGTGCAGCGCACGAACATGGTCAATGAACAGAGGAGCAAGACTCGCAAGTCATTTTGATGGAAAGATAATAAGGTCCTGTAATAAAATGGCATTTGTCTAAGTTCTATGCTTCTTCCATGATGCCATGGGGCGTGTGTATAAGTCGCAAAACTCAAGTCAAGTCTGTCCTCCACTAATGGGGAAATATGCCACTGCGATTCCAAAAAAACGCCTGTCTGCGATGATGCTCGCTTGCAAAAGTGGAAATGATGTACTAGGGGAATCTTGTGTAAACAATAAGAAAGGACAAGAGGCTTAAGAAACTCATAGGGTTCTATGCCCCAGCACAAGGCCCAGGCCTAGCAATGTTGCAAGTCGTCGCCCGCCGATCTCTCCTCTGTGCGTCACGCACAGCAGACTCAACAGCAGCCTGTAGATCTACATGGAAGAATGGTCTATCCACACCATAAACAGCTGCTTCTTTCGTGGATGACACTGCTCGATCAATTTCTGTATCAGAAGACTCTAGCACCCCACCATGTGTCACGGGCGCTTCTTTCCCTGCAGACTCCTCGTCTGGAAGACGTGAAGGCCATGATGAGGTGTGCTGGTCTTCGTCTAACACGGCGGCGATGGTGTAGGCTGAACGCCAGTAACCTTGTGCGTCGCTGTTCTTTGCTGAGGGGTAGCCGAAGCCGGCGCATGCGAGAGCACGACGTGTCCAGCGGTTGTGGACGTTGGCGAAGTGCAGCTCGACTGCATCAGGTGCGCAGTGCCGATCAAGAGTATTCCTCAAATCAATGAGACCCTGAACGGATGTGATGTCGATATTGTTGAGTGTAGCAAAGTCAAGGACTACAGCTCGGAGGTAGGGAAGTCCCTCGTCATCATCTTGCTTTCTAGGGCCAGGGTCGTTCCAGAGACGATCAGATTCCTTTTCGTAGTGCTCTTCTGTCCTGCGCCTGGTGTGCTTCATGATGCGCTCGAGCAAGAGCATGATGTGACGAGCTTGGTTGAGGTAGTTGAAGCTCTCGTTGAAGCGATAGATGAACACACCTGGGTATGGCATCTCGATCTGCACGAGAGGGTTGCTCGCATCTTGACGATCCAGAGGTAGGTACACGTCACGCTGACCGGCAAGGGAGGCTTTCTCGCCAGTCACTCCTTGGTACTTGTCCTGGACATCATCTTCGGGTGCGCAGCCCTTTTGTTCGACTCGCCTCGCCTTGACGTGGCCCATAAACTGGCCCTTAGTCCTCGCAATGCGAATCAGCATTAGCACCAACGATAAGCCGATACCGACGTAAATCGAGGTCTCAAGTGATTCGAAGATAGCCAAGACAACACCGATGATCCAGATGAGGAGTTCCAGTGGAGAGAGAAGCCAGTACTTGTGGAGGTTCTTGGGCGGTGTGACAAGGTTGCAGACGGCGTGGATGATGAGACCAGCAAGGGCTGCGTTGGGGATGTAGAAGAAGACGGTAGTTAGAACATACAAGGCTAGAACAAGGACTAGAGCACTGAATAACCCTGCGAGAGGGGTGCGCACACCTGCCTTGGAAAGCACAGCGGAAGCACCAAAGGAGCCGGTGCAGACGTAGCCGCCAACGAAGGGGCTGAAGAGGTTGGCAGATCCGAGGGCGACGATCTCCTGAGATGGGTCGACGGAGTAGCCGAACTGACGTCCCATGGCCTTTGCAATTGCAATGTGCTCGATTATCAATATTATGGCGACCGCTGGTAATTGAGGTAGAACGGCTCCGAGAAGTTTGCCTGTTGGTTGTGGGATGCCAATCTTTTGGAAGCCCGGGTCGATATGGCCGACGATGCGGAACTTTGCCTCCTCAGCACCGAGGCCACGGTTGACCAGGTAGCTAATGAGGGTATATAACAGCATGGCAAATGTGAGACGAAGAGAGGATACGAAAGACCAGGTTCGCTTAAACCTTGGTTGCCTCTTCTCCATGAACGAACAGAGGTCCCGAATGATGAAGAGCATAGCGATACAGCTCAATCCGATGGCAGCATCAAGACCGGTCTTGGGGAGTGCCTTTGCTGTATTGATGAGGACCTTGTAGGGCGGCTCATGAGTGTCGATGCCAGAGATGCCCAGGGCAGTGGGTATTTGTGTCGACATAATGGTGATACTCGCAGCTGTGACGAATGCTGACACTGGGATGTAAGGGATGAACTCGACGATCCAGCCCAGACGGAGAAGGCCAATGAAGAGCAGGGCAGCGCCGGAGAGGAGACTTAGACTGTGGGCGATCTCTTCGTGGCTGAATTCTCCTGGGTGCGATTTGTCGACGGCACTGATGACTTGGCCAACGAGGAGAGATCCGACGGCAGTCGTCTGGGGATGCGGTCAGTAAGATGGCCACAGAAGTAGTGATGAAGATAGCGAGTAGGATAGCAGTGAAGATAGGCAGTAGGGTAGTGCCAAAGATAGGGAGTAGAAGAGTGTTGAGGGCTACTCACGCCGATGACGATATCTTTTGACGTTCCAAAGAGCCAGTACAGAACAGCCCCAGTGAAGGACGTATAAAGACCATAAGCCGGGGTCAACTGCGCCAGAAGAGCATACGCCATGGCCTGCGGCACAACAACAAGACCAATGGTTACACCAGCGACAACATCGCCAAGTAGCCATGCTCCCTTGTACCTCGTTATCCACGTCGCTGATGGGAACAGGCTCACGATGTAGTCCCAGGCGCCTTCTCTTGATGGTGCAAGCTCCTTGATCCACTCGCTGACTGTGGGTTCCTGCTCGAGATAGAGGTCGGCTGGCTGGAGAACATCGTAGGCGCGTTGTTCTAGGTTGGTGGGCTGGTGGGCGTATCTTTCGTTAGGGTCGATGCCGAGCACCTTTTCGGTGAGGAAGTTCATGGCGCCCATTGTTGCGGACCGGCCGACTGCACCGGGTGGTCGTTCTAGGTTGATAGACGCATGCAGGAAGTGAATACCGGTACAAAGAACAGGAAGATTGCAGGAGTCAGGTGATCGATTTCAATTGAGGATTATTGACGATGGCTTGATGAGGTGAGGAGGCGTTCAAGTCAGAAAGAAAGAGCCGGTGGTGAGTGTTGGAGTCGTCGGGAGGAAGGAACAGAGTGATTAGGGTTATTGAGGTGTTGCCTGTCAACGAAATAAAGGCTATCACGAAGTTCTGAAGACAAATTATTAAACTTGAGTCATTCACAGATAAATGAAGGTTCAAGAGAGTCAGGTCCCAAAGTGAGGTGGCGATCAAGGAGAAGATAAAGGAAAAGCCATCAGAGCAGGGGTCGCGGGAGAGGCTTGAACGAGCCGGCCGAAGCGTGCGGCAGGCGGCGCGGCCACATCGGGGGAGAGGCCCATATCTATCTCCCAGCAGGCCGGGGATGCCAAGTCTTCTCGTACGAATAGAGTGGACTGGCGACTCTGACACTTGAAAGGGAGGAAAAGAGTGGGTGGACGCGGTGAAGAATGGATATCGTCGCGGCAGTCGGACAACGACCCGCTGAACAAGGCCCGGGGGAGCTAAGAAGGTGGAGCTTGGTTGGGTATGACTGTGCTGGGGCAGGGATTGATCTTCCGGCAGGGCTAGAGGAAAGATAGGCTATGAAGCGTACTCGTAAGCTTGAACTGACGGAGCCATGGAAGTTGAGTCGTGGAAAGGCATCTTCCCAGCCATTTGCCAAAGGGCATCACCGGCATGCAACGATGTGCCGATCCCCGATGTGAGACAAGACAAACACGCCTCGTTCTCTCACACAAACTGACCATATGAAAATTCTTTATCGCTGTCCTCGTATACCAATCTGCTCACCGACATCCCGTTACCTCTTCCTTACCTAAAACCCACCCCTGGCAAAACAAGGAAGAGGTGAAAAGCGAGAAAGCCAAGGCCGGGGTTGGTCACCGGCTCACCTCCGGGCGCCACTCGGGGCCGCCGGGAGTCGGAGGCTGTCGGTACAGCGCTTGACCCGCTCTGCCCTACCGGAGGAGCTAAAACCCCGGATCTGCCGCCGATGGCCGCTGATCTGCCGAATAGGTTTGGATCGTAACTTTTGTTTACTTGAGATAGGAAGAATGATTCCGGGCTGCATGACTTGATGATACTTTTCGGGGTCGACATGTCACTTCGGACGGAAAACAGGTATGGATGGGCAGTGACGCCATCACAGGGAGAAAGACGACATGGTAAGTGCATGCCTTAGACGTGTACTGAGACATGACTTATCAAAACATGGCATCGCACATTTGACGACGGGTCCTATTTTGTTCCTCCTCAGAGCAATTGCACAAAGCTTTATCGCAGGGTAGACCGAACCATCACCAAGTCATGGCAGCATCGGTCATTCTGAGAGACTTAGCTACAGCCTACGGCACCTCCCATGCGATCTTTCTGGTAAGCAATCGGCATCTTTATGCTGAAGTAAAGTCGAATTCTTCCTCCCAATCCAGCCAAACGAACAAATTACCATCATCAGAACTCAAGGTATCCGTGTACGTATTCAATGTTTTCATAGCCTCGTCTAAATCGAAGCTGTCACCTGCTCCCATTGGAAGGAACATGTCGATGTTGAGATGATGCTCTGGCGTTAGTAGAGGTCCAGGCGTCGTAGATTGCTGGCCATTTGTTCCTCGGTTGGCAAGAAAAGTGGTTGCGTGCTGTAAGATCACATTCGCAACTTCTTGGAGCTTGTTCGCCAGTGGTGTGATCGTCTTTGCTTGCTCAAGGTACTCTGGCAGTTGCCTCATAGCATCTAACAGGCCTTCTGTTCCAGCGTCTGGTCTTAACATGATGATGCTTCTGAAGAGAACGAGAAAGGGCGTGAACGGGCAGCACAGTAGCTGCCATAAGAATGGCTGATAGGCTTGGTTTGGCAAACATGGCAGCTCTTTCAGACCGTTCAGCAACCACTCTGAGGATTTGATACACAGCTCCTGATGATCGGCAGAGCCTTTGGTTAGAATGATCATAAGATAGGTGTAGTGAAAGTCTATGGCACGAAGCCCGACTTTCATTGACTCAATGTGCTCCTTGGTGCTAAGAGGTTGCTCTGTGAGTGAGGCGGCTTGGAGGACCTGTAGCGATCTGTTGTTAGACGAGTTGAGCTGATTGAGGGACGATAAGGCCTACCTTCCCAGCTTCAACATGCCATGCGCGCAAATCTTCTAGTAGTGTTTCCAATCTAGAATCATCTGGACTATTCTCGTCGCAGAGATATGTCCAAATGTCATGCATGAGATATGAAAGCTGCACCTTCTGATACACATAATGCGCAGTGAATACGCCTACTGGATCAGCCGTCCCACCACGGCCGGACCCAGTCGCAGGTAGAAAGTCCTGGACAGTCGGCGAGCCAATCTTGCGAACCATCTTTCGATTGAAGGTTGGGCTTTTCCTGAAAATTATGGCGAAGGCCTTGTCCATGAGGTTCAAGTGCCAGAACAAAGTCCTCCGGCTTTGGTCACTTCCACCGCTGGTTGCCTTTGTTGAGTTCGATCCAAGTGAGGAGAACATTCTACAGGCAGTCGATGAGAGCATCCAGCACATGATCGGCGTAGTCATCGTCACTGCCTCGCTGAGGACCATGAGGATAGCGCGAATGTTGAGCTCGCTTGGCTCCAACAGGACTCTTGCGTCACTGAGGGCAAGCCAAAGATTGTCTTGTATCTTGTCTCTGAGAGACTGAGTGATGGATGTGTTTGAGACTAGCGACGCGTAGTACACGACAAGCCACGCACTGTCCTGTACCTTCTGAGTCTGTCCAGATTGAAAGTGAGTCTTCACGTCGACAGGGGCATTGTTGAGCCAAGAGCTTGTCGCTCCTCCAGCGCTATTGGAAACTACCACAAGCACGGGTAGTCAGAATTTCGCCGTGTTCCGATGCCATCGTGAAGTTGAGCTTACCTCCAGCCAACATTTCCTTGTGCTCTGACATGTCATGGAAGCCAGTCGCGCGCATGGTGGCCACGTTCCGATGTGTACCCAGAGTAAACCTCGAGCACGTCGCTGAGAGGGAAGACAGCGCACCCATCGGAACATAGTCACTCATACCGCCTAGATGTTGCTGAGTCATTGCCACATCATCTTGAAGATGACTCTCTACGCCTCTCGTGCTACTGTTCAAAGCTTCGGCGTCAGAGTCGAGAGATGGCGTTGCAGTGCTGATACCCGCGCTTCGTTTTCGACTCTTACGCTTACGGGTGATGATGCCAGACCTTGAGTACACGCACTGGATCTCCCTTTCTATGCAACGACTGCAGTGAAGGCTTTCCCGAGAGCATGCGACCTGGTATCAATGTCAGCCTTTGAACGTTCGGTCGCTGACGGCACACTCACCTTGCTAGATCTACACGCGTCGCAGGAATACTTTTCGCTCGACCGTGACCCTACCATCCTCGCAGGCTATAAAAATTCGTTCCAAGGTAAAATCCGAGAATGCGAACCCATCAGGTTGTTCTGTTAACCTCCGTCGGAGGATGTTGTTTGTAAGTCGGAGATTAAGCGGGGTTGGGTTGTCGGAGCTTACGGAACTTACGGAAGATAAGTATGACGCGCTGACAGAATGTGCTGTGAAAGATACGTGAACGAAATTAATGCTAACCTCCGATTAAATGATGTGCCAGTATTATTCGTAAGACAGTAGTCCATTTGGCTATTGACAGTGTGTCGTTCCGTCACGAATGATGACCATGGCAGGACGAGGGAGACAAGTATAAATAGTTCATCGCTCCCTCAGTCTCGAGAGGAAGATAAATGTTCACATTCAAGCACATTTCATTATCTTCCATTCGTCTTAGCAAGATGACTCCAGCTCAAGTGCCTATTGCCATCATTGGTGCTGGTCCTGCAGGCCTGACCCTGGCACGTCTCCTTGAACTCGCCAACATCGCCTACTTAGTCTTCGAAAAGTCAACATCAGCTGAATTGGCAGATTCAGAGTCTAGAAGCGGAACTCTAGACATCCACAGAGAGTCTGGGCAGGAGGCATTGCGAGCAGCTGGGCTGTTTGACAGCTTTCAGTCCGTCGCTCGTTACAACGTCCCGGTTCGTATTGCTGACGAGGAGGGTCATATTCTTGCAGATATACCTGGCGAAGAAAATAATGACAAGCCAGAGATTGATAGGAAAGACTTGAAGAAGATGTTGCTGGGCTCTGTGCCGGCAAGTAGGATTCGTTGGGGCTGCGGTGTGGTCAGGACCCAAACGGAGGAAGATGGGACGATATCACTTCATGACAATGTGGGTCGAGTCGCAGCGGGATTCAGTCTCGTCGTCGGCGCGGACGGTGCATGGTCCAAAGTCAGAGCGCAGGTATGTTGATTCGTATTTATTTCTTCATGGCAAACGCGCGTTCTCACAAAGAGACGTCAGGTCACGAGCGAAATGCCACAGCTTTGCAACATCCGAGTATTCACATCGATCATCAAGCCCCAAGATGCAACGTACGAGTCGGCAGCATCTCTCGCAAAGAAGGGTAACTATCTAGCGTTGGGCAATCAGCGTCAAATCTTCCTTCATTACCTCGGCGACCGCTCGTACCATCTATCTGCCGCGATTACGACAACCGAGCTCGCTGAGGCACGCAGAACGGTACATGAGCCATCTGAGCTATGGGACTCATGGCTGAAGAAGGAGTTCTCTACTTGGGATCCTCGACTGAAAGAGCTGATTGAACGATCGCAACAATCCTTCTCTTCGTGGTCGCTTTACTCGATGACAGAAGACTCTGTTATCTGGCAGTCGGTTAAAGGAGTGACTTTGGTCGGAGACGCTGCTCACCTAACGTAAGACTCACAATCCAATTCTAAAGAGGAGTGCCTTCCGCATCGTGCTAACCAATAACAGCGTGCCTTCTGGAGGCGGAGTGAACAATGCCATGCACGATGCTTACGAGCTATCTAAGCACATAATCACGTACGGAGTGGGAGATCTCCATCGTGCAGCGCTCGAGTACGAAGAAGCGTTACGTCCTCGAGCTTTGGATATTGTGCAAAAGGGGCACTGGTTCGCTAAACATTTCTTCCACTGTCGAGGTGCGGCCGCGTTTCTTGAGGCGGCTAGTTCGGGATAACAGCTGGACTTACATCCCTTCACGCTCTCAGTCATGGTCGCTGCTAGTTTTCTTTAATAAGATCACATATTGTCAGACCTGAGTCCGAAACTTCATTCTCAATTGACATTACGTCTGTTACACCAATTCGAAGTCCACGCAGCTGATGTAAGTTTGCTTGTTTCCCGTCGCGTACCAAAACCACTGGATAACGCAATTGCCCGGAGTCGCGCAGTTCTCCGGAAGGTCCCCGGGAATTGTGACAGTGAAGTCAGCTGTGATAGGTCAGACTTGGCATTACTTCTTCGTGGAAACTTGCAAAACATACCTTCATCGCCACCCGGGGCACCGGTCAGCCAGACAGGCCAGTTCTTGAGAGGTTCTCCAATGACTTCGTTCTTGGTGGTGTCTACCACAGAGACATTCTACAGTATTTGCGTTAGTAAGTTATCCTACTGGCTCAAAAGGCATGGGAGGAGAGAACAAACCGCGTAGCCTGGCCTGTGTCCCGCAATGATGTCTACATGGAAATCCACAACATCCCCTTCGCTCAACGCGAGGACGCTGTTCGCATTGTCCTCGAATTGATAGCCCCGGCAGAGGAAGAGATTACAACCGTAATCGGAGTCGGCCACTGCCAGTGAATTCTCCAGTGGGCCGGCCTTATCTGGGTATGTGTTCAGCTGTGACGCTGGATGTACGAACTCTCCGTTAACTTACCGGAGAGAAGCTTCTTGGTCACTGCCGCGCCACATGTAGCAACTTGCGTATCGCCGCTCTTCGATCAAGTGTTAGTGTCAGTTCGTCCTCATATTCTATGCCGTTACTTACACCACGTGGCGTCGGACTGGTCACCACCGCGTGCCCCCCTGTCAAGTGGATGACTGACGCCGCAAGGCTGACGCTTCTGAACAACATGATATCGACAACCAGGAATTTCCAATTCGTGAAACTTCCGAAACACTTTGATGAAGAGTTCCAGGATCGAATGCTTTTATATAATCGTTGGTCGGAGACAGAAACTCCGAGAATAGTGCTTGGAAGCTGTACAAGGCATAATTATATCCACCAATGACACCGGCCGCTTGGCGTCACAGTACCCAAGGCCATCAAATGAGAAGAGTTGTTCATCCCTTCATGGATCGGGAATATGATTGTCCTATCAAATACGACTACTCGTTGTAGTTTTAATAACGAGAGACTGAACGGCATTTGCAAGACCAATCCGGAGACTGGAGGGATGGCCGCCCTTACCTTGCATATGGCTCGGAGGAGGCAGTAATCCTACGCCCGACCTCAGTCCCTGACCTAAGTGACTCTCTCTAGTAGATCAGTGGAATCATTATGTCTCCTCGTGCTCTAAGATTTCCTTCAACTCGTCCAATGGCAACGCATCCGCCTGTCTCCCTCGGATCCCGGTCATCGTCTACGCCAGGAACACATACATACTTGGTCGGCCCAGCCATCGACTTCCTTAGTCCATCAATTAGACCCGGCCCCAGAACGGCCCCAGAGACACCGAGATCCGTTATCTACATGGCTATCCTCGGGGTCGGTGCCATAAAAGTCATGGTGGAGACATCTGATCTATCACCGAGCACAGCCGTCGGCTTAAGCTGGCTCGCGGCTAATCCAAGCCGGTATGCACCGGCTCGGGATAGGAAGCCTTGGGAGGACTTTGAAGCGACTATATGCACAGTAATCTTCTCGGGTCGCTCTTCGCGGCTTGGTGTGAAGTGAATTATTATGCTGATGTGCTTTCGTGTTGTGTCGTGCATCAAATGCCGTAGTATGCGGGAGTCGCTGGAGACGATCAGGATGATCCAAGTATTCATGGCAGAATGTCCATCAGAAACAAACTCAGTTGAACTCAAACTAAGCGCAAACCACCTTCCACATTCTCGGGATCAATTAATGCAAATTACGAATGACAGGTTGATCGGCGTGCCATCTTGTGTCGATCCGGTTATGTCGCATGAACTTCCACACGATCAGCATTGATGACCAAGGTAGCGACCCGTGCCTTCATAACCTTAATCCAAATTCACGTTGCATTAATAGCTGTCAGTTAATTATGGTTCTATTAAGAGTCACGGCGATCATATAGTTCATCCAGAGAAATGATGTAACGAGTGTATTGAGGCGGAACGACATTGACTGTTCGCGAGCTATGTACTTGACTCACGACATCCCGATTCAACCACCCGTACGAAGACAATGAGACAGACAATCTAGCTAATATCAATCACCGCAGTACAAGTGCCCGTCCTGGTAGTAACCTGCGTCCTCGTAGTCGGCGTAGCACTCTCCTTCACCGTAGTCGTCGGCCTCACACCCGCCGTAATAGTCGCATGACCACTCCCCCACTGCCCTTCAATCCCCATCACCATCTCCCCATGCCTCCCCAGCGTCAGACCAACCTTGTTGAACGCATTGAAATGGTTCTTGGTCGTGATGGTGCCGCCGACGCGACGGGTCGTGCGGACAGACCAGAGCTGGTGGATGTTGCCGTTGTACTTGTCCCAGATCTCGTAGGTGCCGCCGTCGGATTGGAAGTGGCCGTAGCATTTGGAGGCGGCGTTGTCGGCTGGGTGGTGGACGCCGAAGGATTCCATCACGTAGTATTCGCTCTGTGGGGAGGGAGGTGTCAGCATGGGACGGCACGGTATGAAGGAGGGACGGGATGGGATGGGAAATTCATTGGCGAAGGAGAAGGAGACCTACCGTTGGTGAGTAAGTCCAGCCGTAAAGGGCGAGGTAGGTATTGGAATTGGTCCCGGGCGTAAATGTTCCGGAGTAGTTGAATTTGCTGCGACTTTGTAAGTATCTCCCACGCAAATGTTTCAATTGAACTCAAGAGCAGCACAGTTCAATTTTGACAACAAGGGAGTACTTACGTCTCAAAGCCAGTTTGGTACCCTTTGCCAATTACAAAGTTGCCACCAGTCGGTTCATCCCAAACGACACTGAACTTGCCTTGGCCCAAGTCCTTAGCCGTGACTACAGCTTGGTCGTTCGCCCAGTACTTGTACCAGTAGGGATTGCCGCCCTGTCGGGCCTCGAGAGAAGGATGCTCAGGTCCATAAGGGGCCGCGAGGGCTCCCACTGCGAGAGCAATAAGTCCTAGAGTTTTTGCGAGGGCCATGATGCAGGTCTTCAGTGGTTCAGTGCTTGAAGAATTCGTCTCAATTGAAAGTAAGAAGTGGTAGAAGAGTCAAAGGTCAAAGTCCAATGCTTGCCTTCTTATTCACTTATCGTATCATCATCTCTGCAATGACGATGCCCTCTTCTCGTGTTCTTATATCCGTGCCGTGCCCATACGCCTCCCGCATGCCTCATCATCATCGCCATCAGTCCCCCAGCACGATGACTTGCCGACTCCGAGAAATTCGCCCCCTCGGCCTCCATTATCCTACATCTTACCGAACCTCACCATTGCCGAATAAGAACTCTCAAACACGTCAACAAGCTGCACTTATATATTAAACCCTAAGCCACAGCACGTCACGCTGCAGCCCCGTCCCCCAAGACGACGCTGATGGGTGTTCAGCTAGCTGGTCCTGCAGGACGGGTCGGGGTCTACGACTATTTTCGTTCGAGGCCGGAGGATCTTGCTTCCGGAATGGACTGTGAAGGGGTCTTGGGTCTTCACCGCAAGAAGCAACGTTGCAAGGTACTTAATCAATTTGCTAGAAAGTTGGGGGTTGTGAAGCATTACATGACGCCTTGCCTGTTGTCGTAGGGATGTTCAGATACCAAGATCTCACATCGTACAGCAAAAGAATGGAGCAATGTGGGCACCGAATGGATATGTCAGAGTGTATCGCCGGGCTCGTGGAGAGTTGCAACAATTAATATAAGGCGTGCCTAATCTTAGAACCCTATTTTCTGACGTACCGCCCCAGTCGCCCAACTCACGAGAGCATACACCGGGCGGCGATGTCCTACTTAGACGCTTGCATAGATACCCATGTCAGTCAGTCACGAGGCCACAAAGTACTTCACCTCGCAACTACCCAGAGCCTCCAGTACAGACAGCCGAAGAAGTACAAAGATCGCCACAACAATGGCATTGTCAGCCGGGGTTCGCTCACTTGACAGCCTAGCGACTTGTTCTCCATCCTATCGCATCTAACGCTGCTCTTCAGCTCTGCTCCACAGGGCTTGCAGAGGTGCATACGACCAAGAAATCAGGGTCCTAAGCGCCACAATGAGGTTCGCTGGATCGTGCGGCTAGGTAGATTGTGAATACGAGGATCGATGACAGCATACCCTTGCCCTGTGCCGTGCCGGAGTTCCTGTCGCGAGACACTCCTCCGTTTGGGCTGTGGTGGTATGCGCATCAGCTGACTCGCGGCCATCGATCCGGGAGGCTCTTTCGTCAACATACATTCAAATACAGTAAGCACTCAAACCATGAACCAAGGCATCAGACCTTCGAATTGTCGTCACTCTCGTACAAGGCGTTCTCTGGGTGCATCGTTAGCCTCTCGGCGATACGCCACGAAGCCGGTAGCCGGCAGCCTGTATAAGCCAGCCAAGCCTGGGCAGTCCGGGGAAAGGCCCCATTCACGAATCCTGCGAGAGCAGTACCAAATGACTCCCAAGTCACGCAAAATATTGCAAGTCCACAGATGACTGAGTTGCTAGGCGAGAGATGTGTGGCAATGGCGACATGTCGCTTATTCGTTTGCGGCTTGTGGCTTGTCTTGATAAAGCGCACGCCCGAATACGGCGAAACGATGCAGCACTTCAGGCAGCCACTGTGGCAAATGAGCGGAATTGAGGAAGGTGACATGGTCAATTGTCAATCAATTGAAACGAGATGCAGTCGTATATACTTGCTCTTCATATGTACGCATTTGGTCTTTTGTCATTCATGTCCTAGAGGCACTGGGAGTACCAGTCATTGACCTTTGTGCATGTCGATCCCGACTCGCAGGCTGTAGCTCCCGCCCAACCACTTCCTCCGCATTGTCCGTATTTGCTACCAAAGATGTCAGCTGAGTTTCACAGAGGCGATTGCTACTTCAGGCCCACCTCTGGACAAGGGTCGAGGGTGACTCACGTCTGTGCAGGTCCCGCAGCAGAAGATGTCGTGGTAACAGGCACCGAAGCCGAAGTAGTGACCCGTGTGGTCGTCAAGGTCGTCGAAGGTCCAGCACCACCTGTGGCAGAAGTAGATGTAACTCTCGTCGTCGTGCTCGCAGGAGGAGGTGTATCGCCGCCAGTGCATCCAACCCTCGACGAACTAACAACAACATCATCATACCAAAAAGTATTCGTATCCCCTCCATAACTCTCCCACCCAAAGTAAATCGCCGAAACCTTGGGCTTATAACTCCCCCTCTCCCACTGCGCACCGTTCGGGTTATTCGCACCCGGTCCAGCTTGAAGAGCACTGATGGCATTGCCGTTGAGCCATGTTTGGATCGTCCCGTCGCTGCCGAGGTGGTACTCGAAGCATTGGAAGTCGCCGGTGGGGAGTTTGGCTGAGGCGGCGACGCCTTGGGGGGAGAGATCGGGGAGGGTTGCGTCGTCGGTCTCGCGGTTGTACATCAAGATACTGTTTTGGCCGCCGATGCGGAGGTGTTTGTTGGTGCCGAGGCCGGAGTCGGGCATAGTGATGAATGTGACGTGCGAATCGGTCAGGGCCTTAGATGCTTTGCTGTAGTTGTCTTATGTCAGTGACTGAATCTCATGACAAGGTCAAGTACACCACCGAGAACACTTACATCCAGGCTCTGACATAGACATCACCAGAAGGCACAGCAGTAGTGCCGAAGAAGATATGCCCACAGTATCCTCCAGCGCCATTGACCTTCATCGATGACTTGCCACTATGCGCGGTGGTCGTGTCGAGGCTGATACTTCCACCTTGGTTGCAGTCAGGTGCGTATGTCTTCCATTTCGTCTGATCCCAGCCACTCTCAAAGTCATCCGAGATTTGAGCCTGCGTACCGGCGAAGAAGGCCGCGAGGGCCAGGAGAGCGGTTTGTCGCAACATGATCACCACGAGCCTCAAAGGGAAGAAAAATACCAGAGTAACAGAGAATGAAGAAATAGTCAATTCGCACTTTCACAAAGAATTACAAGCGGCGCCATCCTGCAATTTGTATTCTCCTCGGAACCATTGAATGCTTCAGGCCCCATAATCGCTCGCTTTGACGGTACTGTCGCTCCAACCTCCGCCTACTTACCAGTAATGGCGCATCGTGTCTGGAACATTGGAGAAGAGACAAAAATTATTGGAATGACGGAGGGAGTCTTCCTGGTCTCAAGTAGGAAGAAATGGCCGTTTCAGAGCTCGGACCTGGTAGGGATTCATTAATATACCCGGCTAGAACGGCACCCTGTTAATCTATCGTGGGGTAGTATGCCCGCCGAGCCGGGCGCTTCCGTGGCCGCGATGAGAGGTACGACGCCTTTAATTGATCCGAAAACAAGACATTTTCGGAGATCGATGTATCTTTGCAGACAATCTTTGGTAGCATCAAAGTCTAGGCCCATTCGTTTGCGATTTTAGGCATTGTTATTGTGTGAATGCTTTAACTACCTGCGGCTCCATTGTGGTCGTCCGAGATTACAAGAGTAACATGATCGAGGGTTCCAGAAACAGCCATTAGAGTTCCGAAAATATTAATCTTTCGCCTCTAATTGACCTACGTCCCTTTTGACATCGATCCTCTAACAATTGTTGCGGTTTAAAAGCGGTTGTGGTGAAAGAATCTCATCCGTGTAAGTGAAGTGATATCCTCGCTGTGTTGTTCAACCACGCCCAAAGATCAAATGTCTGGTACAAGTCATATGCAGCAGGAAAGCTTATCTCTATAGAACAGGCGAACTCATGCTTACCTTATTTAATTCTTTATCGTGCGGCCTCAGCAGTTAAAAAGTTAGATGGCTGGGGCCGCAGCTGCTTCTCTCCTCACGAACAAGCTCTCCCCCAGCCAAAGCATAAAAATAATACCAAGACCAGGAATCGAACCTGGACCTTCTACGCCCTAAGAAGGGCCCAACTTGCGTTAGGTGAGAACTAGACGTGCTGCCATTACACTACCCTGGGTTGAGGTTCTTCGGGAGAAGTATAACTTATGTTGGCCAGCAGTGGTGCCCTCTGGGTTGATGTGAAGCTAGTTGAGATGGATCAACAATGCGTGCCGACTTGACGAAAATAGGAGAGGACACTGTTTGCAAATGCAAGATTGTAACGACAAGAAGACGAGAGGTGGAAGATGCAAGACGGAACGAGGAGGGTGAGTGGGCGACCCACGATGTTTAATACTCCCGCAATGGTCCACACACCCACTCCGTGCGGCGGCAATAAGTGGCCCACAACAGATTGCCATCAATAATATCCCAGTAGAAATGCATTGTTTTCGTTCTCTTATTAGTTGAAGTGCACCGGGTCAGTCTGTTCGAGGCATTTATTCATTCGCGACGACCCGTTGCTACGACTACTTGCAGTGGACCTTTCTGGCCGTGACATCCTCCCACTTGCCATCGACGCTCAGTCGCTGATACACAACCTCCTTGAGCTTCTTGCCTCCAAAGCTCGCTTCATACGACTTTTCGTCTTTTGCGACCAGTAACTCAGCTGCGACATCTCCCGGTCGACCAATGACCCGGTTCGTGCCCTCGGTGAGGTCAAATGCAGCTCCCAGCTTTGAGACAACTCGGACAGTGTATACCGGTTCGTCCTTGCCCTCGACACACTTGGCTTCCAGCTTCAGAGGGTAGGTGTGCTTCGGGAGAGGCTGGTCGAGAGGCGTCAAGGACATGCCGATAGCATCGTCGGAGCCGAAGTAGACCTCTTTATCGTGTATGGTCATACGAGTCGTGTACATGCTCCGGCTGCGTTCCGTGTCGTTTCGTCCGTGGTGCACGTAGAACAGTTCAGCACCTTCGGGTGTAAACAGAGTGACGTCTTGAGCTCCGATATCTTCGTGCCCACGACGCGGCGGTGATGCGACAATGCTCCCATGGCCGGTTGAGTAGATCGGATGTTCACCATCCGGCTTCTGCGCCAACACAGGGTTTTTGACAGATTTCTTAAACGGTCCAAAAGGCGACTCAGCAGTCGCGAAGCCCACACCATAATTCGAAGCCTCGAAATTGTTGGCGCTGTACGTGAGCATATAAACCGCCTTGCCGTCCTTTCCAGTCCTCTTAATGAGCGTACTTCCCTCCGACCACCGCCGATCCTTCTTCTCCCCATCAAACTTGGCATAATCATCAACATGATAATTCTCCCACTCTTGTGGATCAGCACCATACGAAATAACCGTCTTCCAACCATCTTTTCTCGGCGGGTTTCCCAGCTCTCCGGTCCCGTTGTAAGAGGTGATGTTGCACGGTAACTTTGGTGCGTCTTTTGCGTGGATGTTGCGCTGGGCGGCGATGATCTCGGGCATGGTTGAGGCAGTTGGATCATCCCACCAGTCACGTTCCATTTCGACCATGATGATGTTGGATTCTTCAATGTATTTGTTGAGTTTTGTGTCCCAGTTCCAGTTTCGGTAGGCGTTGCGGGAGACGTAGAGGTAGATGCGATCGTCATCGTCGAAGAAGATGTTGACGTCGATGTGGGGGATGTAGGTTCCCTTTGGCGCTGTGTGGCCTTCTTCGAGGGTCTGCGGAGGGAGCATTTGTTTCTTGTCCATGATCAGGTTGACGTCGTAGTAATCTGGGTCGAAGGGGTAGTAGTCGACTGGTCGCGACTCAATCTCCTCGAAAGGTCCCGTTGGCGATCGCGAGACGGCGACTCCGAGCTTGGAAGGCTCTTCGAACTCAGAGTACCGGAAATGGTCCTTTGCCAAATCCTCACGCAATCTGCCCGCAAAGAAGAAGAAGTACCACCCCGTCTTCTCATTATGATACGTCTCAGGCGCCCAATACCAATCCCTCGCCCAACAAGCCTGACCACCCTCAACCTCATTCCCATCCTTGTCGCGACAAGCCTTCAACACGCCACCAGGATGCCTGTGCCATGTCGCCAGATCAGGGCTACTGTAAATGGCGAAGTTGTAACCTTCATCCGCGCCTTCCGTAGAGTAGGCGTAGTAAAGGCCACTCTTGGAGTCGAAAATCACATGAGGGTCTGCGGCGGAATGACGTGCCGAATTGTGAAATTGAGGTTTCTGGCCGGGCGATCGCTCGTCGATGATGGGGTTGGCCATGGCAACGTGAGAGACGAGCAGCGCGAAGCTGGTGAGCACACGTGTGAGGTGCATTGTCCAAGTTCACCCGCGTAAATTTCCACACTGGAGCTGATCAAATAAGCCACGGAAAGCCGGCTGTAGATGCAAGCGAAGGGAGGAATCAGGAACCGAAGTCGGACATGCTACGATACATAAGTACGAGGCCATGTTGGCCACCCCACCAAATATGGTAGCTTGCCACGAGAGTCAGACCTTGCTTAATTTCGGACCGAGTTGCAACGAAGATCCTTCGTGATGTAGCATCGAGTAGTCTTACACTAAGCATTTGGAGATGTTTGGTGGGCCACACTTCCCCTCACAGAGCATGCATCCGGGGCAAGGTTGGTGGTAAGGTTCGGTGAATGTCCGTGGAGCAGCACGGCGTTAATTCCTGTCATCCCCTGCTTAACGCGGTGATCGAATCAAAGCTTTTTAATCCTCCCGAGGTCACGACCTTGATGACACTACTGTAGCATGTCCACGATCATGTATTCATCGTCATTCTTGTTGGTGCTGCCACCGTCTCTTGCCGGTGGATGATTACTCGATTGGGAAGGACAATACCGATCACGGCGGGGCCCCGCAAACCGTGAACTCGGGTGGGACTTGGAAAGTGTGGGCGAGCAGCGCAATGAACGCACTGTATCCGCTGGAATCCTTGCTTGTTGCCTGGTTCGCATTGTTCGATGAGGTAAGGCTGTATGGGTCTTCGGCGCCTTAGGAACAAGATGATAGGCGCGGCTGTTGAGGATGGAGCCAGGACTTGAGTAGCCTATTCTTCGGTTCCTTTGACGATTGACTAACCTGTACCTACCTGGTTCTGAACATGATTTGACCTCGCTCCATCTCACTCTCAAGAGACATTAAATCCCAGTTTTTGATGCTTGCATAGCTGCTACGACATAACGAATTATGAATGGGAACAATTGCGTCTCCGGGACAGAATATTTCGGATGTGTTGACATCAGTCGCGTGACTCAATCGATTAAATTATTTCGAAATAGTCATGCAGTAATGATAAGGATAATAGAAATACATACTATAAATTCAAATCTGAATTGAAAAGAGGCCGGACTTCAAGAGATGGAAATAATGATAACATTAGCCACGGGATTTATAAAGGCATGATGACCGAAAAGTACCAAGACATCACCCAAGTCTTGCCATCGGACTGGGATGAACCTGGGATGCATCTGTACGCTATACATAGATTGATGTAGTAGGTCTATGACCATCTACATTAATATGTTATTTATGTTAGTAGACCTATCAGCCCAGGCATAGCTAACCTTAAGATTCCTAAGCTTCTTTAAGCGTGGTTTCTAATTATAGGAGTATCTTACTCATAGCTTGGAGTGCATCAATCTCCTTGCCTCCAGCTTAATTCTATATTCCGTCTTGTGCTTACGCGTCTTCTCCGCTTCAGTCAAACATTCAGCTTGTTCAAAAAGATCGTGACGCGTCTGCTAGAGTTATACGCAACTGAGCGTGACGTAGAATCAGCCCATCTATGTCAGCTAAGAAAGAACCCACAGAGTCTGTCCGCAGCAATCTAATAGATGATTACTAGATTACTTTTACAAAGATCTATGCAAATTCAAAGTCTAAGAATAGCATGTGTCTTCTAGCAAATACAGGCACGCGACTTCTCTTCCACGCGTTGCTTTGTGGCGTAGTGGGCCCGTCCGTCGGATAGGCTAAGCGAGCAGGGCTGGATTCTTCCTTCTTTCTCCACTGCGATAATTTTAAGTGCGGCTGAAGCAGAGATGGAATGATCTTATCATTAGAATGATGGCCGCGTGGATGTGAAGGCGCTGCTTTCTTCGCCTAATCTTGCGGGATGTATACGAGTTCACGGCGCAACGACTAGTAACCCGACTACACAATCGCGATTATTATGTCTAGGGAAGGCGTCAAAGGGGAACCTGTGTAGGTTTAAGGTATACGAAGCGCTAATGCAGGAACAGTATCGCATGATCCACTGAGGAAAAATGTTAAAGGTCTTTAGAGTTGGGTCGTCAGCAGTGTGGCGAAGCCTGTAAAGTGATTAGGCGCCTTCCCTACTGTTGTAGTGAAACTCTGTATAGCAGACTCCGTTCAAGTGCTCCTTTCGTAAGGTACACCATTACACAGAGCGAGAATACTCGAGTGGTACTCAAGGCAGACTGAGAGATGGCAGTAGCTAAAGTTGCAATTCCGTGTTAGTTAGCCATCTTGGAGATTAAGAGGCGTAGATATTCGAAGCCTGACGCTGAATTCATGATAGTCAGAACAGTATATAAGATCAGTCGTACCTTCATTAGGTGTTATTCAGAAAGATCTCTGTTCAAGCCTCAGAGCAATCCTCAACCTCGCTTCTTCTCAATATGCCTTCTCCCAACTACCTTCTCACACACTTATCCCCTTTGAGCATGCTCTACTGTGCTACTCTATCAACAGTCTATATCATCGTCGGCTCCATTACGTTCGACTTGGTTCATTGGAAAATTCATCAATCTGGCCGATCTTCAAACCCTCTCTTACGCTGCCTATCACGCGCACACATTGCACATCACCAGTACTTTGACAGACGCCTGACCTTCAACAAGGCCTTCTCGCTCAGCAATAACTTAACGAACGCACCACTGGAACTCTTGAGTCAAATCACTGGTGCCGTATTGAGCTGGCAGTTCTCCCGCATCTTCGCCTTGAGGCCGAGTTTTCTTCAGCATGAAGATATCTGCCTGGCTCTGTCGTTCCTAGTAGTCCGGGCTGGGGTTGTGGCCTTTAATGAAGGGCGCGACTCGAATCATATTGCTTATACTCGGCTGCCTAAGGACCCTCATTCCGTTATCGTGGGTCCAGAGTACCACGCTCTTCACCATATAGATCCTCAAGGCTACTTTGGATCCATGATTCGCTTTGTAGACTGGTTCTTCGGTACAGCTTCAACACTCCACGGTCGAAATGTTCTCATAACAGGATCAAGCGGAGCTCTTGGTCAGGCCCTTTGGGAAGAGCTCAACAATGAAAAGGGGACTTCAGTCCAGACATTACGCTTCGGCCAAGACTGGACATATAACAACTATCATCATTTAGAGAAAGCTCTACGAACCACCGATATCCTTATTCTCGCCCATGGTTCAAAGACGAACAATGCATTCAAGGCAAACTGCGAAAGCGCCAAGACTATTGCTGATACATTTATGCGCGTCCGAGAAACCTCCTCGTCACTCCTCCGCCCTGAGATTTGGTACATCGGCTCTGAAGCAGAGCTTCATGGCGCCTGGACTGTCGACATGGAAGAATACACAGCCTCGAAGCGGGCTTTCGCATCCTATGCCCGAGAATACTATGATAATGAGATCTTTCTCTACAGACACATCGTTCCAGCAGCGTTCTCTTCGAGCATGGGCTGGGCGATTGTTCGTCCCAAATGGATAGCGAGGGTCGCTCTTTGGTGGATAAGGCGAGGGGCGAGGTATGTGCCAGTGACATATACTGGTATGGCAGTTCTGAATTACTTTAGGTTCTTCTATTGGGTGAAGCCAATGAGAGAGTCCGACAGAGGTGATCTCAAGTGAGTTCAGAATGAGGTGTTGGGTAGCAAGCGTGAGGTTGAGTTTAGGATGCTCGTCGTGGCTGTGGAACGCACGCAACAGCAGGAGGCGTAGAGAGGAGGCTACTACTGATGCTTAACAGTTGATTAGCGACAGCAAATGGGAGACCCTATTCTGAACATTTACTAAGGAGGGAAATTGAGCATATTACAATGAAATTGTGGATAAAGAGCAAGTCTTTTATTTCCTGATAACGAAAAATTCCACGGTACATTGGGATTGTAGTAGTCGTAAGTGATCAGCAATAACAGAGGACTCGAAGTTTATGATCCAGAATACTGCTACCCGCTGACGAATAAAGATACAAAACAGAGCCACGTTTCTGAATATAATAAATTGTACGCTTCCGGAATTAATTACCACTACCATCTTTATTTCCACCTTCTCACACAAATAGGTATCCTGGACGCTGCCGCCAAGCTGGTGCCACTTACACCGGGACAGCGGCTTCTCTAGCGGCCGTTCGCCTTGCCGTCGTAACCGGTCCCCGCGACCGGCGCCACTGTCTCTGCAATACGGCGACGAATAGGTGCAATAAGAAGGATCAAGTCTCCAAAAAAGGGCCCGTTTGCTATCGCACTAAAAGTCTTGCAAGGGGGACTTTTAGATATCTTAAGTAGAAACACGCGCGCTCACTTGTTAGTATCGGCATGGGCATGCCGTCCACGTGGTGAATCTAACACAATTTCATAGGTTCGAATGAGGAAGTTCTAAGTGAAGTCAGTGGTTTTCTTTTAGTCCTAAAATGGTATTTGATGATCCGTCCTCGTGGGTGGCTATCTAAGGGTTCATATAAGAGTTTGGATGTTGCATCCATGATCGAGCTGCTGTAGCCTTGTATCTGCAACTCTTTCATGGTTGGTTCTGAGACAGTGCGAAAGCCACTTGCGATCCTTCAGAAGTGAACCCCTGCAAGTATTCTACGCAATGGGTCAAGAGGACATTCAAGAGAACACCAATGGTGTAACGGTTTCCTCCAACACTTCTAGGGCGGAGGTGGAAAAACCGGGGAACCCCGAGCAGCAGATCGAGCCAACTATCACTGCGAAGAAGCGCCAGTCACTTTCCGACATTTTCACTATTGTAAGTACCTGGAAACACTGGAGACTCTTCCGATAGATCAGAAATATTATTCAGTATAGTGACTGACAAGAATGCGACTTGTAGTTTTGCGCCGGAGCTGCCCTCCTCTCCGATGGCTACCAGAACAACCTCATGACCATGGCCAACGTCCTCCTCGGCAAGGAATATCCCAAGGAGTACACGGCAGATGTAAGCACGCGCGTCAGTAATTCGCTGCTGGTCGGTCAGATTATCGGTATGATCGTCATTGGCTTGACTTGCGATTACATGGGTCGCAAAGCCGCTATCATGGCCACAACCACTCTCATCGTCTTGGGTGGCATTCTGGCTACTGCCAGCAACGGCGTCACTGTCTCTGGTATGTTCTGGATGATGACCGTCGCTCGTGGTACTGTCGGTTTTGGTGCTGGAGGCGAATACCCGGCTTCATCTACCTCTGCATCGGAAGCTTCAAACGAACACGCCTTGAAGAAGCGAGGTCCCATCTTCATCCTTGTCACGAACTTGCCACTTTCATTCGGTGGACCTTTCGCCGTCATCGTCTTCCTCATTGTCTTTGCCGCGTGTGGAAAAGCCCATTACACCACAGTTTGGAGAATCTGCTTCGGTATCGGCTGTATCTGGCCCCTCTCCATCTTCTATTTCCGAATCAAGATGATGAACTCCAAGCTTTATCGACGATCCGCACTAAAGAAGAGCGTCCCATACAAACTGGTATTCAAGTACTTTGGCAAGAATCTTATCGGCACGTGCGGAGCGTGGTTCCTGTACGACTTCATTACTTTCCCCAACGGCGTCTTCTCCGGAACTATCATCAGCTCTGTTGTCTCCCACAGCGGGAGTGAAGGCGACGTGATTCAGAGAACTGCTGAATGGCAACTACTCCTTGGAATCCTCTCCATACCTGGCGTCTTCCTTGGTGCCTTCTTGTGTGATCGCATCGGTCGCAAGAACACCATGATGTTTGGCTTCTCCGGCTATCTCGTCTTCGGTCTCATCATCGGCTGCTCCTTCGACAAGATCACCAAGATCGTGCCCCTCTTCGTGGTATTCTACGGTCTTATGCAGTCCACAGGAAACATGGGACCAGGCGACATGCTCGGTCTTCTGTCCTCCGAGACATATGCTACCCCCGTCCGAGGAACGTGCTACGGTATCTCCGCTGCGGTCGGCAAAACTGGTGCTGCTATTGGCACACAGGCCTTCAAGCCTATTCAAGAGAACCTTGGCAAGAAATGGACATTCATTATTGCTGCAATCTGCGGTGTTGCCGGCGTCCTTGTCACATACTTCTTTGTCGAGGATATCAAGGGTGACGATCTGGCCCTTCGTGATGAGAAGTTCCGCCAATACCTGGTCGACAACGGATGGGAAGGCGAGATTGGAGAGGCCGATCTCAAGGAAAATGCGACGGTTCATATTGTCGCTGAGAAGGTTGAGGAGCAAAAGTAAGATGCCTGGAGCATGACTGGCATTAAAAGGTAGAATTTGGAAAACCAGCACGCCTATTCTTGAATGCACTGCGAGGCAATCGACGATAGTATTATTAACCTTTTGTTGACGAAGACCAAGCTTCCTTTCTACTCTAGCCGTGCATCTGCCTGATATGATAGCCCTGTATTACCCAGAGATATCCTCAAGCCTTTGACGCAAGTACTGCCTTGGTAGCATCTTCCAGGTTCTGCTCACCATCAGTCGACCCAGCGCGCGATTCGCCGTCCTTGGACCGACCAATCGATGCGACTACCTGCCACGCCGGAACAATAGCTACTGCCCACAAGGCGAAGTTGAGGTACACACCACCGATGCTCGCAAAGATAGGAAGCGAAGCCAATCCGTAGCTCAGGGCCTGCCATCCAGACTCAGTCGCCCGGACAAGCGCGCTCAGACGAATAGTTTCTTGCGGGCTTGTGGAGATTTGTCCGATGATGAAGAAGGCGAAGTTGTAGTTGAGTTGGAATCCAGAGACGAGGAAAATGAATACTCCAAAGGCAGCACCGAATCCCTCGTCGGCCCAGTCGTAGGTAGGGCCTTCGCGGTGAAATTTGGTCACGTTGATGGTGGCCCAAATCCACCAGGCACCTTGCAAGGTCATGATGGTGATGAAGGCGTACTTCGATCGCTTGTTGAGGGCGATGCGTCTTGTGTCGAGCCAGGCTCCGAGTAGGTTACCTGCCACGACAGCGACGATGCCAGAAAGGAAGGATCCTAGAGCACGGGAGCGAACACTGAACCAGAGCGCAATGTAGCTGAAGAAGACGGCCTCGGAGTAAACACCCTGACCGATCCAGAGGATGATGAGCAGGAACTCCTTGCGCAAGAATGAGCGCGTGGTGGACTTGATCTCCTTCAAAGGTGATTCCCAGATCCTCAGATCCGGGATCTTGCCATCGCTGCGTTGCACCTTTGAAGGGTTGTTCAACAACAAGGCCACTGCCGGACCAAGTGCTTGGAGCACAATGAAGATGAGATAGACAACATATGAAACCTTTCCGGCTTCGTTGCGATCGGCGTTTAGGCCAAGGTTGATAGCTCCTCCAATAATCTGACCCAGTCGAGTCCAAGAAAGCCAGTACGCAATCAACCTGCCCCTGTTCTGCGGCTCGGGGTACGCAATACCAATAGCAGCCTCCGTAGCCCAGAAGACACCAGCAGAGATACCACAAAGCGCCGCTCCGAGGATGACGAGCCACTCAACTCCATATCTGTTATTCGTGTATAGTCCAGCGCTGTAGACGGAGAAGCCGAGTGTACCAAAGACCAAAGCGCCCTTGATACCGATGTACTTGACAAGTGTACTTGTGAGCCAACACGATATGATCATGAGACAGAAAGTCAGGGCGTTCGAGGCGTTGACGAGGTAGGGTTCTTGGGCACCACCGGCGCCGAGGGAGTTCATGGCGCCCCAGAGGCCGGGGGCTGCGAAGCTGCACATGCCGAGGATGGTAGCATTGTATATTGGTGTTCGGTACCATTTGCCTACAACAATAGTGTCAGTCGCGAAATTCTGGAGGGTTTAAAGTGTCTTAAAGTCTTACGCGGTCCAACGGGTTGCTGTTCCCGGATCTCATCGTCCGGAGACTGGGACGGATTGCTGATCTCAGCCATGATTGCTTCAATGTGAACAAATTGAGACGGTAGAAGTGAAAGCGCCGTCTTACAGCCACCCGTAAATAAAACCGGATCGAAGAGATTTGGATTGCACTATTAATGCGTCTGGCCGAATGCTTTTGATATTTATTCTCATAGACTTGTCTGCAACCTTATCGACATATCCACTAACCCTGTCTGACGCCATTTCCAACCCGCTTACACCATCGCACCCTGGGCGTTTAGCAGTTGCTGGGAGCCACAAATCTTCCGAATCTAAAACTGATCTAATCGAATATGGGATCTAAGGTGGTAACGCCATCAAGGACCCACGAGGCATTACGGGCTAAGATGGTGGGTGTAAGTACCGACCTTTCGGAGTTGGATACGGGCTTTCTACGCCTCAGTATGGGAGTTTGGTCGATGTATTGGATCTTTTGAATTGTCCGCTTGGTATGGCTTGGAATTTTGGATCACTAGAGGAGAAAGTTACACATGTAGATGCAAGTTCAGGAGGGTATTCGCAGCGTGGGAGGATAGACTCAATACTTACTACGTAGTACATCACGGTAAACACTCCGGTAAGTAGTAGGCGCTTGAGATCGGTAATTACTCGCTTCACTACCCAGAGCTCTGAACAGGGATCTGAAACTCTGTCCCAGGCCCTTGGCTCCTAATGCCTGCTTCCTGGACCGAACTCTCGGCATCGCACGTGGCTAGAACAGTCAACTTTATGCATAGGCGGAGTTGACAGGAGCAAGACTAGTACTGTTTGCGTGCGTCAGCTATCACGCAATTCTAGTGTCTAATTGCTTTTCTCGATAATCTCATCAAGATCTAGGACTCAGCAGTCCATTTGAATCTAGACCCCGGATGATCATCTCTCAACCGGCCCCCTTCACTCGCCTCAGCTCCAAGACTCACTTCCCGAAGCGTACGCTGCGCGGCGTCCTCCGGGTCCCAGAAAATGCCTCTTCGCTTGAGCTCAGGTACGAGAAGCTTAGCGTGGTCGCGCAGATCGTCAGGGACGATGGCGTAGGACAGGTTGAACCCATCCACTCCCGTTTCCCTTACCCACGTCTCGAGGATATCGGCGACTGTCTTGGCGGAACCGACAGCTCGGGCGTGGGCGCCTCCAAATGCAAGCTCTTGCGCCACGCGAGCTTTGGTCCACTTCACGTTGTCACTGCCTGGGATGGTCTCACTCCAACTCTCCACCATGCCCTTCATAGCCGGCGGCCCAGAGAACTTGAGATCAGCGTCATCCGGCAAACCAGCAAGATCCGTTCCCGTCCAGCCACCAAACAGCGCCAGTGATCCCTCGATATCTGCATATTGCAGGTAGTCTTCGTACTTCTTGGCTGCCAGCTCGTCCGTTTCGTCAAGGACGACGTGAAGTCCTGCAAGGAGTTTGATGCTGTTCGGGTCGCGGCCTTGGTCTTGAGCCAGAGAACGTAAGTCTTGCACGATTTTCTTCACTGTGTCGTATGCCATTCCGGGCAGGAAGATTGCCTCGGCGTGTTTTGCTGCGAATGCTTTGCCGGTTTTGCTGGCGCCTGCTTGGACGAGGAAGGGCGTGCGTTGACGTGAAGGCTCTACAATATGGGGTCCAGCGACTTGGAAGTGTTTCCTATCGCAACATCGTGTCAGTCATGACCTTTGCCTTCGAAGAGCTGTTTAGCTGACTCACCCCTCATGATTGATGCGCCTCACATCCTCTGAGTTCACATATTCCTTGGCTTCATTGTTGCGAATAGTCGCGCCGTCTCTCCACGAGCCTTCCCAGAGCTTGTAAGTCACCTCAAGGAATTCATCGGCCTTTGCATAGCGTTCTTCGTGAGTGAGCTGTTCTTGGAGGCCGAAGTTTCTGGCTGCGCTCTCCAGGTAGCTTGTAACAATGTTCCATCCAACTCGGCCGTTTGTGAGGTGGTCGAGCGTTGAGAATCGTCGCGCCAGTGTGAAAGGCGATTCGTAAGTCGTGGACGCAGTGATCGTGAAGGAAAGCGATTCGGTCACCGCAGCCATGGCGGAAATGGGTAGCCTGACACGACCCAAGTTAGTGGCCACAATGCGCATAAGACGATTAATGTTGGGAATGCGTACGAAGGGTCGGACAGAGGGAATTGAGCAGCTCCAGCCAGTACCGGCTTGAAGTTGCGCGGCCCATCATACACATCATAAGCTCCAAGCACATCTGCAAAGAAAATAGAGTGCACATTCTTGTCAAGGATCTTCGCGACCTCTACCCAGTATGAAATGTCGTTGTATCGCCATTGTTGGTTTCGTGGGTGTCGCCAGATTCCTGGAAGGCATCAGCATCGGCTTCTGATGAAAGAGCGAAGGGGTGTAAGTCGTGGGGGAGAGGGCATACCAGGTGCGACATAAGATGGCTGGTTCATAAAGAATGCATTGAGAATGAGCTTCTTGCCGCCGGGACTCTCACCACTTGACTCTCCGGTGTTTGCCATTCTTGTCGCTGTTTGTATTTGGATTGTTATTCAGACGGTAGAAAATTATATCATGAACTCAGCGCAGAGCATAGACAGTAGTAGGTAATGAAGAAACTAGAATTCAAGGTCACAAAATACGATAAGCATAATCTTTCGAGGCGAAATCGGCATAACGCGCGCGAGGGCCCGAACACCGATGAGATGGATATGCAGAATGCGGCTAAGAACTTGGCCCATCGTCCTAGAGGATACCTGGTGATCGCGACATTCGCAGGGTCGCTGACGCTATCGTGACTATACGCCGGTCACAGTCCGAGTATCCATCGAGTCCACAACGAGCACGCCTAGAACGCTGGGCTCTTGTAAAACACGCATCTTTTTTTTGCATAGTTCCACATTCTTTGTGAGAAGATCGAATCAATTGATCGTAGATCATGGCCGGCTCCGGGCGCTCAGAGTAGGGTGTAGCTTGTTTGCAAAGCCATCAGAAGGTACTTGGCTGTGGGAACACGCATCGCTCAAGATTGCCATCAAAAAAATCTTGAAGAGACTCCGATTCGACCGGAAGCCTGGAGTTTTAGAATATTCCCCATTGCGAGTCGGATACCTCGCTCTTTGTATTGTCAGTAGATGATCGTCCTCCTGAGCTGACAAAACTACACAACCTCAGTGGACTTCATCATACAAAGCTAACGGTGAACCATCCCTTTTCAAATATTTTCTGAGATTGGACTTACCGCCTGGAGATGATTCCTCGACTATATATTGAAGGGCAAGCTCCCACTCATTCTTGTACGTAGCGAACGTGTCATGGCTAAATGTTAATGGAAGTCGATCGATTCGCAGATGATTAGTGCTTCTCTGAGCTGAGGACTGAGCTGAGTTTTGACGATGATCTGTCGAGTGATCAGATGGAGCCTTTGTTCGTGTCGATGACTACCTCGGACTCGAGCTTGTCAGAGCGTACAATCATGTTTGTCACCCTCGACGCTTGGAAGTAGAACACAACAATTATGCTCGCCGGAGACAACATCCCGAGTGTGACTAACCCCAACCCGAACCCCAGATTCCATGGCGATAGCAACGCCCCACTTTGGTGCCCCGCTGATCCCAAACACGGCCATTGTAGCCGCCGCATGATGCGTCACCTGCCTGCCTCGCCCGCCCTAAGCTACCCCAAGCTTCGCAAGCTTCCTGAACCTGGACCTTCACCATTCCTCAACCTCTACCTAAAACCATTCTCAACCTCCATCACCAACATCATGAAGTTCTCACGCTCTGCTCTCTTGGCCACATGCCTTCCCGCTGCGACCGCGCGCTTCGTCGAGAAGCACGAGGCCGATACCGAGGCTGATAACGTCGTGCTTTACCCTGATAACGCCGCCGAGTTCCTCATCGAGACCGCTCCTGGCGAGACACAATGGGTGACCGAGGAGGACAAGTGGGATCTCCGTCGTGTAAGATCTGCTGCGCTGCGAAAGAGACTTGAACCTTGACTAACATGTGACAGGCCGGCAAGAACTTCATGGACATCACCGACACACCGTCCCTGGGCTCCCTCCGAGCTCGCACAGCTGCCAAGGTGCACTTCCCTGAGAAGTGCGTTCGTCAGGACGATGTGTACCCTCTCATCGGCAACCTCACAACGACCGAGATGAAGACGAACCTCGAGAAGCTCACCAGCTTCCACACCCGGTACTATAAGTCTGAGACCGGTAAAGAGTCGTCCGACTGGGTCCTTGCCAAGGTCAACGAGATCATCGAGGAAGCCGGCGCTGAGAAGCACGTCTCTGCGAAGCCATTCCCTCACACTTGGCAGCAGAGCTCCGTTATCGCCACCATCCCCGGCCAGTCCGAGGAGACTGTCGTCATCGGCGCTCACCAGGACTCCATCAACCTCTGGCTCCCCTCGATCCTCGCCGCTCCCGGCGCCGACGATGACGGCAGCGGTACTGTCACCATCCTGGAGGTCTTCCGCGCGCTTCTCCAGTCCGAGGACGTCAGGAAGGGCAAGGCCAAGAACACCATCGAGTTTCACTGGTACAGTGCTGAGGAGGGTGGTCTCCTCGGCAGCCAGGCCATCTTCCAGGCCTACGAGAAGAAGGGACGCGACGTCAAGGCTATGCTTCAGCAGGACATGACTGGCTTTGTCCAGAAGACTCTTGATGCTGGCAAGCCCGAGGCTGTTGGCGTTATCACCGACTTCGTCGATGCGGGTTTGACCACCTTCATCAAGACTGTCATCGAGGAGGTAAGACTCAACAACGTCCCTTCCGTTCGAAAGCTCGCTGACAATTATGTAGTACTGCAACATTGACTGGGTCGAGACTAAGTGTGGCTACGCATGCTCTGACCACGCCTCCGCCTCCAAGGCTGGCTACCCCTCTGCCTTCGTCATTGAGAGCGAGTTCTCCGACTCCGACCCTCACATTCACAGCACCGACGACAGCATCAGCTATCTGTCCTTCGAGCACATGCTCGAGCACGCGCGCATGACCCTTGGTCTCGTGTACGAGCTGGGCTTCAACGACTTCTCCTCCAAGAAGCAGGTTGGTGAGCTGTAGAGACATACCATGGACCTTTGAAGGCTCAGGCATGCACTGTCGTGTTGTCTAGAAGCTTGTGTGTTGTGGTCACAGGGGCGACGGCGTTTCTTTATTGGCTAGATTGCACATGTTTAGATTCTAGCATTGGGTATCATGACTTCGTACACTTTGAATCATAACAGTATCAATACATTGGATATGATCATCACAATGCCTCATCATTGTCCTGGGGAGGCGGCGGCTGCTGTCCACCCCATCCTTGTTGCCCTCCTCCCTGCTGTGCCTGCTGCATCTGGCTCAATAGTGCCGCGAACACCGCCGGGTTGAAAGCAGGGTTTGGCTGAGCATGACCAGCCTGACCTTGAGCTGGCCAGCCAGGTGGTGGAGGAGGTACAGCGCCGTTTCCTGGCGGTGGTGGTTGTGGCCAGCCGGGAACTTGGAAGCCAAAGCCTGGAACAGCTGGCGGAGGAGGTGCTTGTGCTTGTGCGCCCCATTGGGCAGGGGGATTCGAAGCCTGTGCGAACTGCTGCTGCTGTTGTGTGCCTTGTGGTGGCAAGGAGTGGCCGTCTCGTTGTTGACCTCCAGAACCACCTCGTCCGCCTCTGCCTCCCCGTCCACGACCTCCACGTCCTCTGCCTTCACCTCGCCCTCCTCTGAATCCTCCACGTGGTCTCGGATCGTACGTCTCGGTCGACACTGGGCCACTGCCAAAGCCTGGTGGGCGTGTCAGTGGTTTATACGGTCCATCCTCGTCGTCATCGTAGTTCAGGCCTCCATCGGTCTGCATCTCCTGTCTCAATGGATGAGGCTCTTTGCCTTTCGCGGCAGCGCCGCCCCTTGCCCTATCCCTCTTCTTCTGCTTGAGACTGCGCTTGTACTCTGCCTCCTTCTCATCATCTGAGAACTCCATTTCCTCATCACCAACCTCCTCGTCATGTATGTTACTTGCGTCAGAGCCCTTCAGGTTCTTCAGCGGCTCGGTGAAGACGTAGTTTGCGTGATCTACTGGGTAGAAGATCTTCGTGCCGTTCTGGAGACCGAGCTCGGCGGGTTCAGTTGGTGAAGAGAAGCGAACTGTGTACATCGGTTGGAGGACTTTGCCGATTGTCTCTGCAACGGCGCCAATGACGACGCGCTCAGCTGTACAGAGGACTGAGCCGGTGTCGAGAACCTGGTATTCGCCTGGTGTGATGGCCATGATCAAAGCCGTACCCTCGACGATGTTCTGTATTGAGCCAAGCTCTTCGATCTTCATGTCTTCAGTGACCGTCACATCGGGTTTCGTGACTGGTTCGTCTGTGACCTCGTTCTTCGTCCGGACTTGTGCATTTCCTCCCGCCTTTCCGGCCCGATCGCCCTCATCATCTGAGCCGCCCTCGGCTTCCATGAGTAGCCTCGCAGTTTCCTCAACACCCAAGAGCTCGTAGGGTTCGTCGTCGGAGTCATCGTCTGAAGAGTCTGAGCTGCTGTCGGAGGAAGACTCGTATGGTGAAGAATCTGCTTCCCACTCTGCTTGACCTTCTTGTGGTGCTCCCTCCGGCTGTGATTGTGCTTGCGCGTTGATGACTTCTTGTGCTTGTGCTTCTGCGCTGATCTGCTGTTCTCTCGACTCGATGGCTTCTTCTGCCTCTACTGGCTGTGGTTCGCCGAGGCCACCAATCGCAGCCTCTAGTGCGCCAGTCAACGAGGGTGGGCTCGGGGGGTTGTCTACCATCATGGTATCAGCAGACTCGGATGGTTGCTCGTTGGTAGGCTGGGTCTGCGCAGTCGCGGCTTCGGTCGTGGCTTGGGGCTTGTCGCTGGCTGGGGGATCGAGGGTCATAGCTGAGTCTTCGGTGTTTGAAGTTACTAGCTGAGACTCTGCTGCCATTGGAGGAAGAACCTCATTTGGCTTGGCCTGGCCGAGGCCAGGAATCTGGAAGCCAGACATTGTTGCGATAGCTTCAAGTAGAACGAATTCGAGGCGGCCAGCTAGAATCGAATGCGACAGGTAGAACAAGTGTTTCTCGCCGTGTCCTGTCTGGGCTGGGCTGGGCTGGGCTGCGCTGTCGCTGGGATCGCGTCTTGCCTTTGTCAACAAATCGCCTCAGAGAAGATTTTGTATGTTCTTGGTGCGATTCTTAGGTTGGCGAGGAATTGCAGAGCATGACCGAGACTTCCTTCAACTTTTTTTCTTTTGTCCAAAAGCAGTTGACGCCAGTACGAGTCGTGGTGGGGCAACCGAGGGCCCTTTCCCGGGCCTGCATTAGCGTTCTTCAGGGTCACCCACCCACTACGAGAGTCCACTGACTCGCCCCCAACGTTGAGGATGATGACGCCGTTGCTGAGGATTAGAAGAGCTCCCCTCCAGCTTCGAAGCTTTTCGTGAAGCTCTCCTTTTGGTTCCTCAACCACTCCCAGCTATCCGTAACATAGTCCACACGATGGCGCCTCCTGCACAGCCAAGCTCAAGGCCTCAAGAGCGCCACTTTGAGCACCCAGACGCTGCTCACGGCAAGAAAAGTACGCTTCCCCGCCACTTTCGAAGAGCTGCGATGCGCTCATGCTCAGAAAGATCGTGCTGACCACGGTTGTCATAGGAAGCCAACACCCTACGTGATAGAGCCCATCAAGGCATTCTACATCTTCCTTGCTACTGGCATCATTGCCGCACTATTCGCTCCGATCCAAGACTGCGACGAGACCTTCAACTATTGGGAACCCACCCACTACATCTCCCATGGCTATGGCTTGCAGACCTGGGAGTATTCCCCCGACTACGCGATCCGAAGTTGGCTATATATTGGACTGCATGCTCTTGTTGGAAACATCAGAAGACTGCTCCCTCATACGTCCAAGGTTGCCGAATTCTACTTCGTTCGATATGGCTTGGCTCTTGTCTGTGCACTGAGTCAGACCATCTTCTACCAAGCCATCGTCCTGACCCTCAATGGCCGAATTGGATTCTTCTTCCTCCTTGCGACGGTCACTAGCCCCGGAAACTTCCACGCTAGCGCCGCGTATCTTCCTTCGAGCTTCGCCATGTATGCTGCTATGGTAGGCGCGGCGTCATTCATGAACTGGCGCGGGGGCTTGAAGACGGCGCAGGGGATCTTCTGGTTTGCATTTGCTGGTGTTCTTGGCTGGCCCTTTGCCGCAGCTCTCTGCGCACCGTTCATGTTCGAGGAAATTCTCCTCATGTTCTTCAGCAGCAAGGAGAGCTTCATCGAGTCCATTGTCCGCATTGGACGTGGGGTGGTGTCAGGACTCCTTGTCGTGGTATGTTGCATCTCTTGAACATGTATCCATAAGTACTAACTTTATGTAGTTCTTTGATTTCATTATCAATCTTTTCTTCTACAAGAAGATCGCTGTGGTCAGCTGGAACATCGTCAAGTACAACATCTTCTCCAAAAGCGGTGGCCCCGACCTTTATGGCACGGAACCATGGACGTTCTACATCAAGAACCTGATCCTCAACTTCAACATTTGGTTCGTACTGGCCATGGCTGCCTTACCTCTGTTCTTTCTGCAGAAGCTTGTCGCCCCTTCCGGCCAGGGCTTCCAGTCTGGACTCCGAACAGTCATCTTTGTGTCGCCTTTCTATATGTGGCTTGCGATCTTCACTGCGCAGCCACACAAGGAGGAGCGCTTCATGTACCCGGCATATCCTTTCTTGGCACTCAATGCCTCGATCGCCGTGCATATTCTGCTCGGCGCCATAGGTCACGCAGACCCAAAGACATTGATTGGCAAGGTTCCTGCTCGTCTAAAACTCCTTCTCGTCAGCAGTGTCTTCGCCTTATCAGTCACAGCAAGCTTCGCACGTGTCTATGGTGTCTACGAAGCGTACTCTGCACCGCTTAAGATCTATCAACCCTTCCAAGACAACTGGGTAGAGCCATCGATCGGACGCGAGGGAGACCTTGTTTGTCTTGGCAAGGAATGGTACCGATTCCCCTCGACTTTCTTCCTTCCGCGAAACATGCACGCCAAATTCGTCCGCTCTGAGTTCCGAGGACTACTTCCTGGTGAATTTTCCGAGGCCAAGATAGGATTCGGGTTCTGGAGTGGCACATGGCTCCCCACCAGTGGCCTCAACGATCGCAACGAGGAAGATCTGGGGAAATACACTGAGATCCGCGCCTGCGATTTCCTCGTGGACACACAGTACCCTGCTCGAACTGATCCTCTCCCTCCGAATGAGCCAGACTACATCTCTGAGGATAAGAGCTGGGAAATCGCGCATTGCGAGGAGTTCCTTGATGCTGCAAACACGCATGTATTGGCGAGGGCGCTGTGGGTACCAGCTGTGTCTGCAATCCCAGCGAAGTACCAACGGAAATGGGGCAAGCATTGTTTGTTGCAAAGAAGGCGATAGATCTTGCAGTTCTCACGCCAGCGTCAATAAAATCGTTTGAGTTGAATTATGTGCTTGATATCTAAACGCCGCGCTTTGCGACTATACCGCTTCTACCTCCCTCACTCATTGGTATCTTTTCGCGTATTCATCCCTTGACATCCTTCTCATGATAAATCCGCTGCAAATTGTACAAAGAGTGGTTGAACTTACACTCGCTCAGAAAAGATGAACTTTGTAGTTAAAGTTCGCAAATCACGAAACGTCCAGAAAACAGAATACCCATCCACCTCCTCAATCGCCCACGGACCGAGACCTATAGTCTTTCGAACCTCGTACGCCAGCTCTGAATGTCGATCACCAGGGTCCTCCCATAGGTTGAGGATTCCGCGGCAATTCTCGAAGCCTGTCTGGTGCCACAGTTGTAGCATGATGCGGGCTGTCTGGGCTTGTATGTCGACCAATAAAGCCATGCGATCGAGGAGAATAGAGGGGCAGATGAAGCTACTGCGTGCCAGTACGCACATGAAAATCAGGACGCCCGGTACAGGTCGCAAGGCGACTAGTGAGCCGAGTGTGTCGGCGTGAGTGAGTAAGTAACTGTAGAACTTCAATAGGAGAAGGCACGACAATCCATGAATTACCACGGACTCGGGCGTAGCTGGAAGATCATCGCGGGTATCGAGGAGTGAGGGCGGCAAGCAGACTTCCCAGAGCAGGCATTCATACTCTAGTCTGGCCCATGTCTTTGCCGTATCTGGAGTAACGCCTTCTGCTTCGAATGCTATGCGCAGCTGATCAAACTCGGTGGCATGGCGGGAGAATCGCAGATAGTGATGGCCGAAGCTTTCCGAGTCCAGCGTTTCGGCGAATTTGAGAAGGAGTTCTGATTCAAGATGTAGAGGTGGATGGGAGTGGCCAGAAAGTCGTCTCCAGACATTGGTGAGAAGTGTTCCGGCCAAGATAGGCGCAGGGACGGGATTAGCGCCGCATGCGTGTTCGTGCTGGATGCTGTCAAATATCTGATGTACTTGTTAGCTTGAAGGTTCTCAATAAAGCTCAGACGAGCACAAACTCTTTGTAACAGCTCATCATCCAAGTCCAGAAATGCGCTGAGAAGTAGAGCTCCAGCAATCGTAGGCATTGACAGTCTTGGATGTTGCAGCATTTCCTTCACCTCCTTGACTTTCTTTGACAGATCCTCTGACTCTTCCAGCAGATTCAACGATAAGCTACAAGCAAGATCGACGCATCGCATGAAGTCTGGAAACCTACCCGCTTCACCGCGATCCAACATCTCAGGTGTAGCAAATGGCCAGAACGGATGCACATCTCTCCAATACAGCTCACTCAACGTCGGGGGTCCATCACTGCCCTCAAACACTGGTTGGGTCGACCTTGATGTGAACAACCTCTTGTTGGCCATATCCCGCCTACCAGCCAACGGCAACTGGCAATCACCCTGCTTGAGATTCGCCTCCTCCACTTCATGTTCCCTCCCATTACTATCCGGCGACTGCTGAGACCCTCCCAACGCCGAAGCCGAAGACCCAACCCTCGCAGCAATCTGTCTCGCATTCACCCTCCTCTTCTCACTCGGCAGCCTGGGGCTAAACTCACAAGCGAGGTCAAGATGCTGGCAGTCGGAGCATCGGGCGGCCCCGGGGAGGATGACACAGCGTTTTTTTCGGTGCCGACAGTAATCGCATGACTTGAACATGGTATTGCGGTGCGCCATGTTTGGCACGCGCGCGCCGGGGACGGGGGCGCCGTCTTAATCAAATTAGTGTAACGAACGGTCGCGGGCCGCCGTTCATTGCGATTGCGTTTGGTGTCGGGGGAAAAGGCGCTGGTCGTGGCGGGGAAAATGACGGGAAACTTGGGCGCCGGCCGAGGGCGCACATGGCGGTTTTCTGGGGTGCAGATGGGATAATGCTCACCCAACACTGCGGGGTTAGCTATACAACCAATAAAGAAACTATTGCTTGGTCACGATCCCTCTTAGCCTTATTTGAGAGGCTTTTCAGCTGAGAATAAGGGTCCACGTTCGAGTCGGGATTCCGAACATTCCACGCTACCTTAGTAGAAGTGGCCCAGAAACTCGGGCATATACCTACCTCATGCCACAGATCCGGTCTTTGGACATTGCAAGTCCGATCATTCAGTTTCTCATCTTTACGTCACGAGATCAGACAACTGTCTGAGCTCGGCCAGTAAGTTCCGTAGATCGGCTAAGGAAGAATCTGGACCGCATCAGCCCAATCTCTGTCCACGTCAGGAACAAGCCCAACCCTAGACTTGAAGCACGTCCACCGCCAGGATGTTTGAGGGTCGGTATGTTCTGCTCAGTTGGTGGCATTACACGATAATATGGAAAGTGTGTGATGATATCAAAATGCCTTGTATTCTATCGGTACGCTATGCTGTCTAGGGCTCCAAAATGCGTTTATTTGTTCACAGAGCCATTCGTTAGGCCGTTGGTCATGCCGTTCTGATATGGCTTGTTCGGAGCCCACTCCATTCCATAGTAGCGCACACGAACATTGTCTCCCTGGAGCAGTCCCTCAGCCTTGACAACATGCTTGTCACCAGGGAAGACATCGATCCCGTTATCATCCCAAACAACTTCTCGGGATTCGTCAGTTGTGTACAATTCGAGGCCCTTGACTGGTGCGCTTGCGGTGACTTCGACCCTGTCGTTAAAGACAGATAGCTGGATGTGATACGATGCAGGAAGCATAACATGCTTTAATGGCTGTGGCCAATCGGACGCCCGGGCGATGACCTCTCCTTGCTCGGTCTTCATGACCGCTTGAATAGCCACTCTGTCGTCTACTTCACAATCCTCCAGTAACTCGGTAGCACGATTTGATTCCAGCATCTGTCGTGTGAGGCGTCGTTCTTGAACGACCTTGCCTGACTCAATGTTGAAGTAGCGTACGGTAATCGTGGCCTGCAAATCCCTCAACGTGGTATTGACCGCCCAAAGATCAAAAATGTAGGACTTCTGGGCGAGATCGTGAGGTGCTCCTGCAATCTGCTCAGGCACAGATTTGAGCTTCTTCAACTCCGGTGTTGTGCGATTGAGGCCAAGGGCAATAGGGGCGGAATCTCGCTTTGTGGTGTAAAACGAGAGCTTCCTCTCGCCATAGAAGTCAATGATGGCCCAGCTCGCGACTGGATAGCAGTCATTGAGCTACAGTCGTCGTCAGCTTGCACATTAGATATCGAGGCTTGGAGAAGACTTACCTGCCAAATTAGCTGACCACCACAGTACTCCCGTCCAGGACCCTTCCATTGCCTGCGACAGCTGCGAACGGCGTAGGAAAGGCACTCTGCCTGCATGAGTTGCGTGGCATATATCCAGCTTTCTAAGCTCATAGAGTCGACTCTCAAGTTCTCCATCACATACAGCGCAAGTCTACGCTCGCTACCTTCCGCTTTATTGTGCAGCTCGATGACGGGACTCTGAGGATATCGCTGCTGGGGATCTGTAACGAATCGAGGAATCGACTTCATAGATGGCAAGGCAAGCATTCCAAACTCGGACACAAAACGCCCAATCATCTTGTCCCAAAGCTGATAAGGCTCTTGAGTGCCATGCCAGACGTTCCACTGATGGATATCGCCTACCGTCCGATCCTCGGTGGTATTGCCGCCCCATGGAGAGCTTGGGTGATATGGAACGCCCGGTGAGTGTGCTTCCATAGCAGCAGGGAGGTGAGTTTCGTAAATAGTCCTCGCCGGGAAAGCTGTATGCGTCCAGTCGCCAGAGTGATCGTCAGGGTTGTACTCGAGCTTGAGAGACTCAATCACCTGATAATCCTCGTTGTTTCCAGCGTAAATAACAATAGAACAGTAGTTCCGCAGGCGTTTCAGCTGATCTGCGGCTTCTCTCTTCACGCTTTCTGCGAACTCTGGGTAGCAAGGAAATTGACCGCAGGCAAACATGAAGTCTTGCCAGACGAGGACTCCCCTTCGGTCGCATTCCTCGTACAACCACTCGTGCTCGTAGATACCGCCGCCCCAGATTCGCAGCATGTTCTGGTTTCCTTGAAGACAGCTTTCGACGGTAGCTTCGTAGTCTTTCCTGGTCAAGGTAGTCAAGAAGGAGTGGTCGGGGATGAAGTTTGTTCCAGAGGTGTAGACTGGCACATTGTTTACCTCAAGGAAGAAACTAGTGCCCGGCTCGTCGGTCAATGGTTGCTGTACAAGACGAATGCGGCGAATACCAATGGTTTTGTGATGATGGTCAAGTACCTCGCCATCTGTTGAGCGGAGCACCAACTGCACCTCGTAGAAGACCTGCGGACCATGACCTGTCGGACACCAGAGTTCAGGTTGTGGGATGTCAATCGAGACTTTCCCATCTTCATCGCCCTTGCTAAGGCTGGCTGAAGCTCTGAGCTCTTTCTGACTTGGTGATGTGACCTTGATCTCAGCTTCCATATCCTGTCCGATGACTGAACTCCAGGACACGTGCAAGGTCGCCGAAGCCAAGTCTCCAGCCACTGTCGCATTTGCAAAAACATCAAACACAGTCGAGGCGTAGCTTTCAAGGTAGATTGCACGGTATGGACCGCATGACATGAGGATCGGGCCCCAGTCCCAGCCATAGTGGTATGCTGCTTTCCGAACGTGTAATCTGGATCCCTCACCGTTGAAGGCTCGGAATTTGCCGTGCTTTTCTTCAAGACGCCGACCTTCGAGGAGGGCGCTTTTGAACACAATGCGTAGGGTGTTCTGGCCTTCTTGTAGAGCTTTGCTGACGTCGATGCGGTGGCGGTGGAACATGTTGGTGGAGACGAGGATTTCAGTTTCGTTCAGATACACAGTCGCAAATGTGTCCAATCCTTCGAAGACCATGTCTTGTCGCGAATGGCTGTCGTTAGGCTTGTGATCGAAATGGCACTTGTACTCCCAGTCGGCTTCGCCAACCCATTGCACAAGTCGCTCATTCTGATCAAGGAACGGATCAGGTATCCGTCCAGCATCCATCAGATCGGTGAAGATCTCGGTAGTAGGCTTGTCATGAGCGCAAGGCTGCCATTTCTGGTCCTTGCCGCCGTCATGCCGACGCCAGGCCCATCCGAAAAGCGTCTGAGTTGTCGATTCAATGGCCATTTTGAGACGAGTGACAACGGCTGCGAGTAGTTTGACAAGCTCAGGAGTACTGCCATGAGGCAGCACAAGCCATCTTGTACTACAACAATCACATTTTCTTCAGGATCCCTAAATGGCTGCCTAGTCGATTGTCTCGGAGCCGAAAGTTTGTCTGCGACCGAGAAGACGATGTCGGAAACCGTATCTCCACTGATACGGCTATATTCTCGGAAACACCTGGTGATGATGTAGCTTGGTGGATGATGGCGGGGAATTGTGTGCACGAGATGGTTGGTTGCAATGGGGCTCACGAATCAAAGGACCTTGAGCGGGAAAAACGTCGGAGGCTACAAACCCGGTTGGACTAATCCCGCTAGAGGGACTAGCGCTCTTCGGCTACCATCCCACCCTGGTCAAGTCTCCAGAGAAGGATCGTAGCCTTTGCGACCTTTGCAAGCTTGCTCATCTGATGCCGACGAATCATATGATTAGCGGCGGAGAGAAAGTCGGGGGTGGCTGCTGTCACGTTTCCTCTGGGGAAGAATCTCGTGGTTGCCCCAGGTCTGTGCTTTTCGCCTGTTTGTGGGTGAACTGATGATTTTCTCCTTGCGTTTCTCTCATTACCGAGCAGAAAACTAGTTTTCCTGGGGTAATGCATCCGTGATGGACGCGTTCTGGATCGTTGGAACCTTGTCTCAGCCAATGGCGATAAATACTCTTTGACCTGCCCTATTCAATCGTTGTCGATCACCACTGCTACCTCACAGAGATCTTCTGAACGCAGAGCTTTTGGCAGCTTTTCGTTCTTTCTTTCCTTTACATCTTTACACGATCTGATTTCTCACCTGAAAGTCACCATGACCGTTTCCGAAGAAAAAGTCGGGGCCTCAACCGGCGAACATGCCCAGGTCGAGAGGACCATCGAAGCTGTCGATGCAGCAATGCATCAGGACGGTGTCCCTGCTCTCGATGCAGCAATGCATCAGGACGGTGTCCCTGCTCTCGAAGTCATTAAGGGACTCGAGCCTGTGAATAAGACCAGCAAGCGCATGATTCAGCTGTACATCATCTGCAGCTTCATGTTCCTCGGCTCAACCATCAACGGCTTCGATGGTTCCTTGATGGGCAATATGCTGGCATTGGACTCTTTTCAAAAGCAGTTCGGTGCAGACATCGTGGGTGTCCAAACAGCTTTCATCTCCAGCATGTACCAGATTGGCTCTGTTTGTGCTCTGCCCTTTATTGGTCCTCTGACGGATACTTGGGGACGAAGGGTCGGTATTTTCACAGCCTGTATTATCATCATCATGGGCACCATAATTCAAGGCACATCCCACGCTCTGCCGCAGTACCTCGCTGGACGCTTCTTTCTCGGCTTCGGTGGTTGCATCGCCAATGTCGCCTGTCCCTCTTATGTCGTCGAGTTCGCCCACCCAGTCTATCGCGGTGTCGTCACCGGCCTCTACAATTGCTGCTACTACCTCGGTGCCATCTTGGCTGCTGCAGCTCTTCGTGGCAGTGTTCACTACGAACCAGACAACCGAGCCTGGCTGATCCCAACCTGGGTCCAGCTCGTCTTTCCGGTCATCCTCCTTGCGCCATGCCTGTTCTTTCCAGAGTCTCCCCGATGGCTCTTCGTTCATGGGCACGCAGACAAATGCCGCGACGTGCTGGTTCGCTATCACGGCAATGAGAACCCAGCTTCTCTGTACGTGCAGCTTCAGCTTCGCGAATTCGACGAGCAACTTGAGCTCGATGGTGCCGATAAGCGCTGGTGGGATTACCGTGTTCTCTTCAACTCCCGCGCCGCCATCTACCGTGCGATCCTCTGTGCCGTCGCAGTATCGGCTTTCAGCCAGTGGACTGGTCAAAGCGGAGTCTCGTACTTCTTGCCCGGTATGCTGGCTACAGCTGGCATTAGGGATTCTACCACAGTTCTCAACATCAATCTTGGCATCAGCATTGCCAGTGGTGGAGCCGCTTGCTTTGGTGCCAGTCTCATGGATCGCTTTGGACGTCGCAAGATGCTCATTTCCTGCTGTGCGTCTCTGGTCGTCCTTTGGATCGGCATGATCGTCGGCACCAGCGTCTACGATAAGAACGACGACACCAGCGCAGCCGAAGCCTCCATCGCCTTCGTCTTCCTAATCGGCATCGTCTTCTCTTTCGCCTACACTCCACTTCAAGCACTCTACCCTGTCGAATGCCTCTCCTACGAGCAGCGTGCCAAGGGTATGGCCCTACAGAACATGGCTGGCAACGCCGCCGGTCTCGTTAACCAGTTCGCGTTCCCCATTGCTCTTGATGAGATTGGCTGGAAAACATACTTCATCTACATGGCCACGTGTAGCTTTGAGACTGTCTATTATTGGTTCATCATGGTCGAGACAAAGGGCAAGACGCTCGAGGAACTCACGGATGTGTTCAATGCGCCGAACCCTAGGAATGCTTCGCTGGTGAAGAAGGAGGTTGTGAAGGAGGCTGTTGCGCAGGTTCAGGAGGTCAAGACTGCCTGAGGGCCAAAGGTAGTTGGTTAGTAGGACTTTATTAGTAGGATAGTCCGAAACAAGTGTATAAGATCTATATTCGGGTCCACTTATTTCTCAATCATTTCTGACATATATGTATGTACATGGAAGAGCCGTGCTCGATTTACGAAATACGAGCACCCCCAGCGTGTACAGCGACATCTCTTGGAACACATGTCGAGGTCTCAGCGATGACTCCGAACCGCAGCACCAGCAGCGACAATAGGAAGAGAAACTTGGGCCACCATCGCATTGACGATTCTGGAAGCTCTCAACTTGACAAAATCTGTCTTGTCTCCTTAGCTCACCCAATCAGGCTTATCACTGGAGATTCACAGGGCTACTACGAGTCAGAAGCCATGCACAATTCCGGTCAAATAAATGTGAAGTGGAGGGTGCCTAGGCGCATCCACATAATGGACTGTGCTGTATGGGAAGGGAATACTTGCTCGGCTGCGGTACGATACTACCTTCAGTTGTTAGCCATCAGGCTTTGACGTGGACTCTTGGCGTAAGCTGAATGCTGGTGAACGTGTCTGGTTTGCGGCTCAATAGGACTCCTCCTCTACGAGTCAGCCGCATACTGGTAATTTATGACGTGACAATGTAGCATTGTGCGGCACAAGAGAGCTGTTGGGCGGCACAGCATTCTGTGCCGTAGCCATACTTTTGGCACCAGCTCGGGCGGTACTTGTATCTAGATACGTGCAACTGCTCAAGACGTAAAGTATACAGTCGGGACCGAGCCAATTGCCAAGGTCGCTTGATGCAAGAGGCACACAGGATGAAAGGTGGCCGCCATGTATTTCCTCAGAAGCCTCAAGTTCTTGGGCCTCACCCTTCGCCTTTTATCCTTGTACAACCGGATCACAATCGCTTGACTCGCTGTGAATATCATTACTTGAGCAATAAGGCCTCCCAATAACCAGCGGCCCAGGACATGGCTTTTTTACCCAAATATTTCGTGTTGTTGGCCCTTCTGTTGGCTACAAGTTGTCATCTGGCCTATGGGCAGAATGAATCTGGCTCAACACCAACATCTGACCCAGGAGACGACTCTGCCGATGCCGTCGATATCGATATACCACCAACTGATCGCTTTCTGCGTCGTGCTTATGGCAAAGGTGATACATCATTTCTGAGACAGTTGAGGGTCAACGACTGATCAACCAATGCAGCTGTGGTTATAGGTGACTATATCTACCTTGAAGGTGGAGTAATCTCGGTGAACGACACAGAAAAGGAGAGATACGCAGGTATTTAGACGATCCTCGGCGTCGAATCTTGTCGCAGGTCAAAGACTGAATCCACTAAACACAGTGAACGTAACTCTGTCGATCAACTTGACGGAGTCCTGGACTCCCGAAGACGTCAAGTTCATCGAAACCAAGTACGACTCCAATGCAAAGCAGCCTCTTCTAGACCAGATCTTGATTCCAGAGACCGAGCCTGACGATGATGACGATACCCAGCGCTCCTTCTATTCATGGGCAGGCGCTGCGCCTGAAGGGGAGGAAATCCGCAGCAGTCCAGAGCTCTGGAAGTTCCAAACTGATGGCAAAGGAAGCGGCCGCTGGATCAACGCGACCAGAGAAGAGGACAGCGACTTTCAGAGCACCCCAAGAGTGCGTGATGCCGCCGTTGCGACCTTTCCCCTCGATGGGCGCGGCTACATCTTTGGGGGACGCTCGACTCGAGAGACGATGGCTGAGCCACTCGGCTATTCGAGAGGCTGGTTGGGCTTCACTGCAGAATTTGTGAACAGCAGTACGGGCCGCTCGTCTTGGACCAAAATGAATGAGGAAGTGCCATATTCCCCAGAGGACCGGCACCTTGTGGGCGGGTCTGCAATGTTCGTAGATGCCTTTTCGCACGGGCTGATCTTCGTGTTGGGCGGCTACGAGAACTTCAACGACACCGGTTCTGGAATTGATTTCAATACTGTATATTTTCGACCGCCGTTCAATACGTCATGGTATTCACAGAAGACAACTGGCAATATGCCAACTAACTACAGATCCAACTTCTGTGCCGTGGGAGTTGCCGCGAGTTACGGCAGTGACAGGTCTGCGGGCAGTTTCGACATGTAAGTTCGGCATCCTCGTTGTGACAATAGGAATGCGAGGCTCCGTGGACCCGAGATACAATCGCGGACCAGATTGCCATTGAGAAAGATTCGTGCTGACCTCGTGTCTAGCTTCGTGTTCGGGGGCCATAATCTTGACGAGGAAACAGACTACAGCGACGTCTACGTCCTGACACTGCCAGCATTCCACTGGGAACTAGCCGCCTCTGCTGATCCGGAACTCCGGCGGAGTCATCACGATTGTGCCGTCGTTGGCAACCGACAGATGATGAGCTGGGGCGGGCGCATGGTATACGACACAGACGACGATACGGACGGCTGGGGCACAAAGGACCCCTTTCCACAGGGCATCGGCATATTCGACATGAGCGCTTTTGAGTGGAAGGATCGATATGATGCGAATGCAGACGCTTATGACCAGAACGACAAGCTCAAAGAGATCAATGACAGATACTATACGTGAGTAAATGGCACAAATGCTGCCCG